>JAABNX020000046.1:29393462-29407389 GCA_015163995.2 Mormyrus lacerda | reverse complement strand
TCAGGAACCGACAGTAAATTCATGATGAAAAAAACAACCCCCCCCCCCCCCAAGCAAAGCACCCCACTTCCAATTACACCTGCCACCCTCAGCCAACATTTTCTGTCGGTAAGAGTACAGCTTCTGCACTGACGACTTCAATAGACCTTCAGGTATTTCAGATGTACCAGTGTTCCTAGATCTTCCTGAAATGACAAAAAATAGCCGCGGTTCCTGAGCTGTAAGGCTCCAGTGTGACACTGTGTGACACTTAGCTCTGTTCCTGGTTAGCTATCCTAGCTGTGCTGCGTTGGAGGGTTTTGGACACTGAAATTAAGGTGCAAATACTGAAATCCATCTGAAATCCTTCAGCAGGAAAACAGCCCTGTCCAAGAAGTGTTTGGGTCTATGAATTTTACATTGGATCCAGGCTTCCTCCTGTCAGTCCTATTGGTCCAGGTATGTGAACATGTGCCTTGGACTCTTTAAGTAGCTCTTGGCTCGATCCAGAAGCTTCTGTCTATGACTGCGTTGGACATAATCTACCATGGGATTACTACAAGCAGCACGTGAAAATCTGAACGCTCCCTATTTGTTTTGTTTTGTGTACCTAATGTAAAGAAGCACAAAATCAATTTCTTAATGAGATATTTGTACCGTTGACCTTATATAGCTTAAAAAGAGTAATCAGAGTAAATAACAGAGTAAAAGAGGCTTATGAGGCATTGTTAAAATGGGAATCTGCAATATATAAAAAATATATATATTTTTTAAAATGACACACTCATCCATGCGAGGGCAGTGGTGTTAAGCGCGTTTCTCCTTTTCAGGGCGCCTGAGCACGGCTCGCTGACTCGCAGCATGAGCGAACAGCAGAAACATGGCGGCATCCGCACATGTGCACTGTGCCAGTGGCCTGTTTGTTGTGAAGCACGCCGCATTATGCTAATGCGCCTCTTCACGGACGTACCCCTCTGCCCCGTCTTCATTTACATGCACCGTAATCTCAGGCCAGAAGTGTGTAATTTACATGTCCCAGCATCTCCAGGCACAAGTGTGAAAATTAATTTATGTTACAATTACCGCAACTCATTACGATATTAGCACCTATTAAGATTAAAATCGTTGTTCAGAAGGGGTGGGGGGGCGATATCTTTTAAAGCAGAACTCTGCTGCTGGTAGCCGGTGTGACATACTCCTGATTAGGGTTATGCTTTTGTGTTTTCGTCTTCCTGCTGTAATCATTTATATCATTAAGTCGTTAGGTTAATAAGTGGCGATGATATCAGGGTCGCCAGGCATGCGATTTGCATAAACACGCTCCGGTTGCAGTTTTCCGTCGCAGGCTTGTCCACCCATGCAGCCACCGCATTTGGTGCTTTAAACCTTTTCCCAGTGCATCACCTTTTAATGCTTTGACCAAGCATCCAAAATGCACTTCACACCCAACGCCCGTGAATAATGGTGTCCACCCCCCCCCCCGTTAAAAACCTGCGCATCTCGGGGCTCACGCTTGTCTTACTCAGCGAGATTCTCCACCGGAAACTCACAGCAGGATTTTGCTCCGTCTGTATTTTTTGGGATTCGACCACCATATTTTCTCACAAACACACGTACACACAGAAGGGGGTGGGCAGTCAATTTAGAAGCGGGTTTTTTGTGTTGACAGCCCTATCCTTCTCGCCACGGGTCACTGGGTCAAGAGAAACTACTTCCCAACACACACACACCCATCCCCAGAACCAGTACCCACCTGCTCTACAGCGTCTCCCCAAAAAATGTGAGCAGGAGAGACGAGGGCTAAACCCCCCCAGCAGCTGCAGGCCTCTGCACCTTCTGGTTACGTCCTTGACAGAGACACTTAATGCGGGCAAGTAAGCAAGAAAGAGCGTCCAATAAACAAATAAGGAGTCAAGCGATGCACGCTCTGGCATGATAGGCTGCCTGAGTCACCTGACACGGGCATCAGCATGGTCCTGTGATGTCCGACACCCCCATTGCCAAATTCTCCCCCCAGGGACATATTCAGTTTCTGACCCTCCGATAACATTTCAGGGAGGAAAAAAAAAGCAGAAGGGCAGATCAGTGGTAATGCACATAATAGTGTTGGAATACTGTGACACCCCCCCCAAAAAAAAAAATTCCTGGACGTTTTATCAGAGTGTAAGTGACAGGTAGCGATAGAGCACTTCCTGTAAGTACGCCAACTGCAGAAGGGGGTAACCGGAGGCAAATCGGCCCTTATGACACAGCCCAGTCTGCCAAGGCCTTGTGGCTGCCTTTGGATTCCCTCAGCTTGACACAGCCATTGATTATTTTCAGTTTAAATTCCATCACAGGTAGGTGTGGGGGCGGGGGGGGGGGTGGTCACTGTGCCCTGTCGGACCGAGGGAGGGCAGCGTTTCGGGTCTATGGGCACAGCTCCGATGGGTGCTTTACTCGAGGAATTGAGACATGCAACGCCAGTCTGCCAACTGCCAGTCCTATAGATGCCTAAATAAGGATGAGGACTCGACGCCACACGACACAAAACGCCTATGAGGATGATCCGGCCCCACCAAAGTGGGGGGGGGCATGTCTTCTTAATTGTTCGTGTCAGTTTTGCTCACTGACAGCTGCGGCACTTGCCAAGGATGGATCTGACATACCCAAAGCCGCTTATTTAAATAGGCATTGAATTCCTCTCACACGGCGCCTCTTTGCTGGGCATAAATCTGTTCATTATTAATCCCAGGGCCCGGGAGGCAGGCGCTAAGCATTGTTTACCCTGGCATCCGGTCTCCCTTCTTTATTTATTGAATTTACCTTCCTGTAGCTACCCAGGTTAATGGCATCTAAGTGGGTCAAAACAGAAATAAATCTGTCTATGAACACCGTTGGAAATATGAACTTCTCTGTGTCAAATACAATAAGAGGCCTTGAAGGACATTATCCAGGTAATTAACTCTGAGCTGCATGTTGTGTAGCCACACATATAGGCGACCTTGGGTTTTCAAAAGAGAAAAAAATCATCAGACCTTCAAAACAATGGCTATGTTATTGATTTGGCAGCCGACTCTTTCTAGGACGACATACAGAACTTTTTTATGGAAGTGTTCGGCTGAAGCGCCCGGCGCTCGCAGCCGGAGGTCTGGGCCATTAGTCCTGCAGCTGTAGGCCACCCAGGATCTTCAGCATGTCTTCATCCGTCCGTCTGTTTTGGCTCAAATCGCAGCCAGATCCAGGATCAGCGCTGTCCACCACTGCGCTCATTAAGCTAATGACATGCTAATACATGCTAAAATATTCAATATATTCAATATAAATAATATATTGTAACATGCACTGGTTTTGCGGAAGGGTGGCCTTGGAGAGATGTATCTGTGATCTATCACCGGTGGAACTGTGGTTCGGCTGATATGCTGGTGAAGGTGAGCCTGGTTCGTGCTCCCCCTCCCCCTCCCCCCCCCCAGCTGAGGCAGCCCTCAGCCGTCTCCATGACAATCTGCATGCGACTCAGAAGCCCGTCGGGGGCAAAACCGCCTCCCAAATGTACCCGCCGGTTCCAGGTGAACAATTACTGGTACATTACCTAGGCTCCACCCCTGGTGCTGGCAGTGCCCGCAGAACAGGGGGTCGTCCTCACAAAACTCCACCCTGCCCCCTGGTGGCAACGGACAGAAAAGCCTCGCTGGGACCGTTTGCTTGCTTGCATTAATGAGCCACTTCTCAAAGATCACTTAAAAACTGTATTTCAGTTATACCATATTAACATTTAATCGGACATGATAACTTATAGTGGCATATCAACTAAATAATGGCATATCGCTCCTTTAGGGGGTATATTTAAAATCTCCCATCAAAAACAAAAACATAAAAAATAGCTATTTATCTTTGATAATTTAGTGTTCGTACTAAAGCATAAATGCTGAACAAGAAAGGAAGCAAACACAACTAACAATGTTTGATGGATTTATTTTCTATTAAGCAGAAATTACAGCAGTGCGCGTGTGCCTACATGTATATGCATGTATGTGCGTACAGGTGTGTGTTTCAAGCCTGGTCACTGTGACTCATCATCACAAGAGAACACTCCGGTACAAAAAAAAGAAGGAATTTCCTGAGGTAACTGTCCTTGACCCGGCTCTTTAATCGAGTGAAATTTCATCACTTTATCTAATATCATGCTTCACGGCTCTGGCTCCCAGCAATTCTATTTTAGTGTGGTCTAATGGGCAGCTGACATATCCAATCAGCACCAGACTGAACAGAATGTGCTGACACGCTGGGAGCACAGCGCCCCGTCGAGAGCTGTTTATTTGGACCTGACAAGGGGAAAAATCTCCGTTATTGCCGCCTCTCTCTCCGTGTTCTCAGTCTCAGCTTACAGGGCGCCTCGCGGGCTACGCATTTCAGGCCCCCATCACGAGGGGTCCAGCTGTTGTGTGTTTTTTTTTTTTTTACGCTTCGGCAGTGGGGCGGGGGTTGGGGGTGGGGTGCGAGTGGCTGCACTCAGCAGGGAGGTGCGGGGTGTAAAGCCAGCCGCGGTGTGAAACGCGACGCCCCGCGGGCCCATTATCGAGCGTGTCAAAGCGACTGACACTGGAGGAGCCCCCGCCCCCTCCCAAAGTGGGGCACCTGTCCTGGGGCTCCCTGTTTACAGAGCAGTAAAGATAGCCCCTATCCCCAAGCATCTCCCTCTGCTAAGCAATAGCATGTAGCATAATAGCTTGTTCTTAGTAGGATTCCATTGCAGCAACATTCATTTCAGCATGTACTCACCCCCCCCCCCCACCCCCCGCCTGTCAATTCCCGCTTAGCCAATGGGCTTTTACCAACACCTAAATATAAGCAACGTAACTATGCAACAATAAAAAACAACAACAACAAAGCAACAAAAACTAAAGGGAGAGTAATAAAATAATAATAACAATAATAATAATGTTTTTTTTTCTTTTATTACATTCCACAAAATATGCACGACACAAACCCAGTCGTGCACTGACACACCACCACCAATTAGCTATTACAAAATGAGTCATCCTGGACCAGTTGACATTCCAATGCAGTGTGTGTTTTTATCAGGAAGTGAATGATAACAGGGAACGTGACAGTGAAGGGGGGATTTCCGTGCTGCAGGTGAACGATTTCTTGCCTGTTTTTCTGTCACATTCCCACCTTTGACACTGCATCCTGCTCTTAACATGCCAGTAGCTGTGGTTTGTGATGGCAGGTGGTTATTAAGTCGAGTCTCCTGGCAGCCATCGATCTCTGCACCCTAAACGCTGGATGCCGTCACTCTTATCCTGCTCGGTGTGCCCCTTTGCGATGGCTGACTGCTGATGCTCGCTGCCTATTAGCCGCTTCTTTATTAGCAGACGCCTCTCAAATTCTTACACACGCTGGAAGGTTTGTTACACTTCACCTCCTTTCTTCTACACTCTTCTCAATGCTTCAATGTACCTGAAACTGAGTTTGATTGGCTGAGAGGAAACTCGCCTGATAGGCGCAGTCAGAGTAAATGTGGAGGCGTCACTTACAACACAATATGTCCAGTTACCAGTGAAGGTGGCTAAATTCCTTTTCAACTCGACACCTTCATGACCTCATAAGCTCATCTTGTCAATGTGTCTGGGTGTATGGGATTGTTACACAAAGTGGACCACTTCAACTGTTAATGTGCCTTAGTGCTAGACCAAGGGGCCTTCAGAGATAAACCAATCTGAAATGCAGGTGGGCAGGCAAAGAAGCAGAACGGCCATTTCCACCGCCACTCACCTTTCAGCAGCCAATGACAGCCATCCAGCACCTTTCAGCAGCCAATGACAGCCATCCAGCATGATGATTAGATCACCTCTTCTGTCTCCAGGGTACTTCACACCAAATCAGCTGTTCACAGTTACGGAGCTCAGCTGAACTGCTAAAGGATTTCACAGTTACAGCGGACTCATCGCTAACTGTTGTTGGGCCTTGGGGGGGGGGGAGGTTAGCTGTTTTTCATTTGAATTCAGAGTGAGTTGTTTAACACAGTATAATAAATGAAATTTAACCAAGAGCACAGAGGCTGGCCCAGGTAGGACAGGGTACCAGGGTACAAGGCACAGTGATGATCCACCACAGGGTACACAGTGACAGGCCATGGTCAGTTTAAGCCACTCATGGGAGTTTTAATGACAGAAAAATGTTCTGAGGGCAGAATGAAAAGTGATTGTTTCAGAGAGATGACCAATCAGAAGTTGTAGAGGAGGTGGGACCAACCAATCAGATGTATTGGCCCTGCCTCCTCTAGTCACTTGGGCCCACCACCTCTATGATCTCTGAACCAATCATCATGCATTTTTCCCTCAGAACAAAACTTCCACAAGCATTTAGGCATCAGTCAGCCTAAACTGTAGATCTTTGGACTGCGAGAAGAAACCTTAATACCCAGAAAAACACAAGAGCGTGGAGAGATCATGCAACCTAAGAGCCAGCGAGGGGAAGCAGGTGAGGAAGTCGGGAGGAGTGAAGCCGCAGTGCTTTGCAAACGAGACACCGGCAAAGCCGTTGAAAATAAACAATGCCGACTGAAGAAGCATTTTCTGCCAGGCAGAAAACACTTCAGTTCTTGCAAGTGATTAATCCCTGCGAAATATGTTTCACAGTTTTATCGTGAGAAACATTTTTACCGAGTATTTGTAGGTCATGAAAAAAGTTGCCAGACAGAGCAGGATTTTGTGTTCATGGAACAAACATCTACGCTATGCTAGAAAAAAGAAAAGAAAACAATAGACAGTCTTTACAGTGGGTGCTTTGGCAGCTGGGCAAGGGGACAGCAAATCAAAGGCAATAAATTGCAAATATTTTACCCAAAAATACCACGTCCTAAACATTATGTCCTTGCAATGCAAATTATTTAACACATTCCTGATAATACCCATGAATGAAAAGCAAAGTATTAATGCAAACATTCGTTAGGGTGTGAAAACTGCAGCATTACAACACCTCTGACTACTGTCAGCTGTCTGATGTCTTTTACAAGTTCAACCAATAATAAATCAAGGTCTTTTTTGTCGCTCCTTTTAAGTAAACAGTCTTTCCCGTCAGCTCTGCCCGAATAGGGGGAAAAACAAACACGCCAGCCAATCAAAGAGCTGACATTTGGGGCCGGCGTGGCCGCGGACTGCGCTCTGAAGAGGAAGGGCCCGGCGGTTGGGCCCCAGTGTGTTTGAGGGGGCTGTCGGAGCATGTCAGTGTAAACACGGAGGGTCCGACAGTAACAGGCCCTGGGCAAACACATCAAGTGTCACGGTCGCCCTTTTCCCCAGCGGACGGGCGTGTTACCCCCACCCCCCTCCCTGCCAAGACGTCCCAGACTCTTCCATGGCTGACCTGCAGCCCCTGACATGTTCATTAAAGCCCAGCATATTTGTATGCGCGCATGCACGTCTGTGCGTGAGTGTATGTGTGTGTGTGCGGATTGCAGATTACTTGAAGGCGATGACAGGCGCAGGACGGCCAAATGAGGGGGGCGCGGGGGGGGGGGAGGGCTGCGACAGGTGCTTTTTTACTTACGCCATGGGAGTTAATATAGTTTATCATCAAAGTGGATTACGTTCAAGGGAATGTGGGAACCGGAGAGCCGAGTGACAGATCAAACACGGGTTGCCGTCTGCCTGCGGTTCTTCATGGCTGCCCTTCAACTTGCTGCTATTGTCTGCGTTTGTCTTTTTACCGCCAATCATTTGGGTCTTTATGGACCAAAACGTCACTTCCCAGCCATTATAATAACTCCAAGTCCAATTATGAAACACAGTCATCGACACAAAAATAATAGCATTAATATCTGTCTACAGACTAATATGGCCAAATATACAGATATATACGTAATACTTTTCCAGCTAGCTGAGGGGCTCAGGACACTGTCTGCCATCAGAAGGTTTCCAGTTCAAATCCCCTGGTCAGCAGAGTGATGTCACCACTGGGCCCTCAATTGGCAATCGCTCTAGGGACTGGCAGACCCAGCTTTCTCAAATGCATGTCATTTTGGATAAAAGCAATTATGAATTAAATAAATGTATTTCCAGATGTTAAACTGACACTGCGCATATATTACAGCACATATTATTATCACTACATTAAGATGGCAGATATGCACATATATCACAATGTTGTCCTATCCAGGCTCTGACCAGCCTTGGATCTACTCTGGGGAGACCCAAACCCATTAGACTAAACCTATTTAAACCTCGTTAGGACCATGATTATGGGATGTTATGTGCTTATCCAGCTGTGCCCTGGGGCAATACTGAGGATGGCCTGAAGGTGGCCCTGCTAAGCGAGGGCTTGTTCTCACATGTGCTATAAATTAGCTTTGCGGAACCGTTCATCCAAAGCACCTTAAATGAAGGTGCCTCTTAATGCTGCTGGACATTTCCTAGAGCTATTTTGCAACATACCCTCAAGAGAGTTCTAAAAACGTACGCTCTGGCTTTTCATTAATCGCCAGTGTGAGCAAAGTCCACACAGCAAACAACTCTAGCCTGAGCAGAAGCTGAGATGGCCGTCACTGAGCTCATCATCCTGGTGTTAGCGCTCATGTTAGCGCCGGTCAGCGTGGGTAAGGATGCAAAGCGTCCCGTGGCCTTTTCAGCCTGTCTGCCATTTTCTGCATTTCTCAGCAGATGGTAGCTTAACTACGATGTCATACTGCTAGTTCTCATAGCTCAGAATCGTCATTTTGAAGCATTACTTTTTTTTTGACCAGCCTCTTATCTGCAAACAGATAATCATTGCGGTTTTGTGATTGTCTTATCAGTGGTCTTCCTCAAGACCAGCTAGCGGTTTAGCGCGAGTGTCACCTCTCCATTCGCAAACATCATTCATGTCCAGGTTCCGAGATTCGAGGCCTGTTTCAGTGGTGTGAATTAAGGCATATGGTATTACGGTAATGCGATCTCTTCCCTCAACATCCCTCAAAACCGGGGCATTAACAATCACAATTAAAAATCATTAGCACAAAAAATTAATGAAATGTTTTTGAGTATTTTTACCTTCAGTAAAGGTTTATTGGTGAATTTTTGCTGCATGTACATTGTTGGCAGGTAAATGTGCAAGGTAGCCCAAGGTAATCCCGGTTATCCTTTTAAAATCAAACCTCTGCTCTCCCAGCAGACTCACCTACCGCCTCGACGTCCTTTAAAATTCACCCTTTTAAAGTAAATCTGTCCTAGCTTATCCGTTCCTGTCTGCCTCAGATGCCGAGTGCCCTAAAAACGTGCAGATCCCCGGTGGGGGGGTGCTGTTTCCTGACAAATGCTGGGTGGGCAGTGTGCTGAGGTACAGCTGTCCTCCGGGGACCAGGGCGACCCCGGTGTCCTGGAGGGTCTGCGGGCCGGACGGCGACTGGAGCGCGATCAGACAGCCTGCGGTCTGTGTCCGTAAGTGCAGCCGCGCGCCAGGCGCCCACTGTCTCACTGCATATGCCTCCCTCTTTCTTAGGCACTCGTGTTATCAACAATACGGTAACAACAGAGGCTTTTCTGCTTTTCATTTAGTCACTTGAAAAACCGGTATGAACAACACCCATCATCCCACACAGGAAGGGTTATGCCTCTCTAGCGCCCCCTGTCTTCTCCCCTGTCTCCTTGCTTAAGCTTACTACTGCAGTGGCCCCATCACCCTCGAGAATGGCTGGCTGGCCCCACGCCAGACCCGCTACCGCGTCGGAGACGTCATCCAATTCCACTGCCATGCAGGTTACCTTCTCTATGGACCCCCCAACATAACCTGCCTCTCCACTGGGAAGTGGAGTGCCCACCCTGCTGTGTGCGATTCTGGTGGTAAGGAGACAATCGCCCAGGACCAGTGAACCAGCAGCCCTTCACTCGTGACGTATCTCACTTGTGTTTCATGTCCAAATGCATCCAAGATATCAGGCCTGCCCTCTCAATAAGCGTGAGGAACACTAGTGTAACACAGGCAAAGTCTGCAAGTGCTTAAGGCAGAAATGGATCGGGAAGCCAAACCAAACACCATGTTAGAAGTCAGATATTAGGACTTTCTCTCGTTATAAACTGATGATACACTAATGTTCTGCTTTTTGAGAAATGTTAGCATTTAAAGCATTTGCCCTTTACTTTACAATAACGTATATTGCTGGTCATGTATACTTTAGCCATATCTGAAAATAGTTCCATTGCTTAGTAATTGAGATAAGGGTGTTGGGATTATTATGCATGCCCGGAGTGTGGGGGGGGGGCATTTCAGAGGAAAAAATGTGTGAGCCATAATTTAGGGCAGCCTTTTTTAAGCGCGGTTGTAAATAGAGCATCGCGTGTTCCGTCTATCGCCCCGGTGTACCGTGTGAAATGACGCACTCGCCTCTGCGCGTAAATCCTCTGCACCCACAGACTCGGCGTGCGAGAACCCGGGCGTGCCCGCGGGGGGGCAGCGGGTGGGGGATCACTTCGGAAGGCACACACAGGTCCGGTACACCTGCTACAAGGGCCTACTCATGCGGGGGCCCAAACTCAGGACGTGCCTGCAAGACGGGAGCTGGTCCGGGATGCAGCCAGTGTGTGAAGGTGCCCAACCGATACCCGACCCGGTTTCGGCAGAATCTGATACACAGCAGCAGGCACGGTGCAAATGACGGCTGTTTGACGCCGTTTATATAACTTACTTATCCTCTGCAGTTTACAGCGGATCAGGTGGACGGCCGAGCGGGTAACTCAGAAGTTGTTTGCTATCAGTTCATGCAGATTTTCTGCCAAAATGACTTCACAGGACCGTATGCCTACGATGAGCCGCGCGTCATCGCGGAGTACTTCTCCCTGTCTGAACAGGCGCTACTGAACCCAGAGCAAGGTAGGTAACGTGAGGTGGGGTGGGGTTTAGGGGTCAAGGGGGACTCCTCAAAAGGGTGTCCCAGTTGACATTATTTATTTATTCATTTATTTTTTAAATAAAGGGTCCAAATTTTATTTCATTTCAAGACTGGTAGAAGAGAACATTTCATAGCATTTGAATTTCTATAGAATCCGGCTTGCTTTTCCTATACAGGACCGTGTGTCATTTCCACGCTACAATAAATTAGCGATGACAGGGCGCTGCATGTTTACCCTGAGACCCCGCTGTGAGTCATGCCCATACTCAGGGTATCTGTTCTTTGCAGACCTGCACCTTTACTTCATTATAAAGGCTTCCAGGAGTGTTGGGGCTGAAAACATGGAAACGGCTTTGGATTTTATGTCCCGGCACAGCAGCCAGGTGAGGGGAGGTGTTAACAACATCTGAGCAGACAGCCCGTCTTCTGCATGCATCTTCTCATGGTTTTGTGACTGTTTCCACCAGCGCTCGCTGCCAGAATGTTCCGGGGAAGCACATTCCTCCCTTTCCATAGGATCTCTGTAACTCACTAGGGCGTAAGGTGGGACCCGTCACACGAGGCGCTGTCTTCGAGCCACGCGTCGGCCTCAAGAAGGCTGTCGATGTTCATAGCGGGATCTGAGACCGGAGAGAGCAGAGGGCTGCGATGCGGACGGACGAGCGTGCGCAGTTGGGTGGGGTGTGGGGGGGGGGGGGGAGGTTTTGCAGAAATGGAGGGACAGCTTGTAGCCCTGGGTTCTCTGTGGTAGGTCATGGACTTTTCCAGAAAGAGGAAGGCGGAACTGATCATCTTCGGCGAGTCGGCCAGGAGGGTGAAGTATGACGAAGTCGATCACCGTGACTATGAAAGTAAGCATGGGCCTGAGACTGGGCCAGGCAGCGTTTAAAGGTCTTAATTACTCTGACATGCATCATTCACACAGATCAAATCACCTGCCCCGAGGGTGGCATTAGATTGCCCCAACAAAACCTTCCCTGCAATATAAACTGGTATTCGCTTCTATAATATGAGAAATACTGGGGGCAATATTATGCTTTTTTCATTATATGAGAAATAATAGAAAAGCGTTATCAGAACAGTAAGCATCAATGTGTAGCATCCGTCTGTAGATAATAGCATGAGAGGAATACAAGTCACATATAGGAATAAATATTTTTTTCTCAGGTATTGATTAATAATTGGAACCCCGGCCTGGCAAAACACACATATCTAGATTGACTCTTTGAAAACTGCATGTTTGTTAGATATTATCTGCCTCCTTTGCGTCTAAAAATATAACGTGAACAACCAACAGCTGAGTCTGACAAAAACACGTATATTTGGATAAAATAGTATTTATGCATCACATCCACGCAATAACAATTTTTTTTACGAATCTTATTAACTCCACCTAATTATTCAGAAGATTCTGCGTCTTGGCCGCTTGGCCTGTGACTGTCAAATCCCACCTGTTCCCCAGAATTCCTCAACGGCTCGGCCGTCAATACGGGAGCAGCCCTGCAGCTGGTGCTGAGCCTCATAGAGAGGAACCTGAACGCCAGCACCCGAGAACCACCAGCCAAGAACATCCTCATCCTCGTCACAGACGGTACTGACAAACTCAACACACCAAAGTACAGCAACTGATATATTCATCTATCCCAACTGCAGATCCAAACACAAAGACAAAGACACAGAATAGCAGTGATAGTCATAATAGTCTCTTTGCGTTTCTGTATATTATGCCGGAAAAATTCGGCTTTATTGATTCAGAAAGGCCAGGCGTCGTGCTCAATTCAGCCATCTGAACCCACATCTGTAAAAAGGTTTAACGGTGAAGCTGCATAGCGTGAGATTTTCTCACACCATAGTTCATAATTGTGTTTTTATCAGCGATTCTCAGCCACGTAACAAAAAAGTAACAACAGGAATACTTGTTAAATGATACTGACATAACTGAATCAATTGAGAATAAGTTACATGTGAAAGTCGTTCCATTGTTCTACTGACATTCCGGGACCTGAATGAAGGCCACAGCTGCACTCAGGATCTCTTTAAGACGGTCCTATTGAAACACAGCCCCGGAAATCACATGCTGATACAGTAAAATGTTTGTGGCAGTAATCAGCATTATATTAGTGAGTCATCTAAAAGTAAAGCTGATCTCTGACTTTCAGGACGCCACAACATGGGCCCAAGCCCATCCAGTGTCATTCAT
The DNA here is from genome assembly GCA_015163995.2 of Mormyrus lacerda. Taxonomy (NCBI): domain Eukaryota; kingdom Metazoa; phylum Chordata; class Actinopteri; order Osteoglossiformes; family Mormyridae; genus Mormyrus; species Mormyrus lacerda. The sequence goes on along the minus strand of JAABNX020000046.1, from coordinate 29,394,364 downwards.
AAAATGACCAACACTGTTCCCAAGCCAGACGCCAACTTGGGTGAGTGCGGCGCCCTCTAACTTCTACAACAAAATCCCGTGCAGCCGCTGGGGGGGGGGCTTGCTCACCAGGTTCCGCCGGTGATGATGATGACGAATCCCAGAGCAGAGGGGAGAGTGAAATCGGAAGAGCGACATCCTCAAATGATGCTCCCTCATGCGTCCCCAGAGATCTTCGTGATCGGCATCGGCGGAGCGGCGGAAAGAGACAGCCTGGATACGATAGCATCTCAGAGGGCAGAACCCAGAGCTTTCTACCTCCAAGACTACGACGGGTTGAGCCAGATCGAGGACAAAGGTTACACGTGCCACACGGCAGAGCTAGCGTACAGAAGAAGGAACGCTTAAAGTAAAAGATCCGTGCAGACAGTAAATGGTACAGGCAGAGGCAAATGTCAATTTTAATGCATTATCATTTCCAGCTGCTAATTCATTTGTAACTGATGTCTGAATAATCACACGTTTAACAGATCACACAATATGGATATTGAATCTAATGGAAAATAGATATCGTATCATTAACCAGTGAGATGGGAATTCATTAAGAATGGAAACCAAGCCCATACAACTTAGATCTCTGTGTTGCACTGGCAGTGCCGGAGGATGCCTGCGGAGTGAGGGGCCACAGAGAGACCGGGTTCGAGAGGGTCTTCAGAGGAACTGACTCCGCAGACCATCAGTGGCCCTGGCAGACCGCGGTGCTCTACAACGTAAACACAGAACTCAAAGCCACGCTTACAGGAACCGGCCCGTTTCGGTGACAAACCACCGTACCCAGTCGAAGAAGAGACTCGGCTACAATCAGTGATGCGTGTCGTCAATAAGGAAGCGGGGGGGGGGGGGGGGGGGGGTTCGTGGCCCAA
>JAABNX020000046.1:29380003-29393452 GCA_015163995.2 Mormyrus lacerda | reverse complement strand
CCCCCCCCCCCCCCCCCCCCCCCCGTGGCACAAGCTGGTCGAATGACATCATTGACTATGCAGTCGATTCCACACACAAATCGAAGGGTGCAGGCTGTGCTTCAGCGGCGCGATCCCGCTCAGGCGTGTCCTATAACCGCAGCTTCACCCGGCCTCTGCACCCCCAAAGCTCCCAGCCCCTGCTTTCCATCTGTCAGCCTTACAGACAGCGGGAATTTTCTAGAACCCTTCGCTGCAAGCAGCTCACAGTTCAATGCTAATTTATTCGGAGAGATGCACTCTGACAAGAATCACTGCTTTTACGGCTGAATGGCAGCAAAGTCATCAAGCAAACACCTCGGCGGAATTATTGCTCCTGAACAGTTTCTTACCAAAAACATCTCGCTGACTTGTGATTTCAAGTGCCTGTAATCCTGTGCAAGATATTCCCATTTCTAAAAAACCCTGTGGAGAGAAGAGTTATTATTGTAACCAATTATAGATCCCAATGAAACTTTTCTTGCAGAATATCAGTTTGATCTAACTAGAACATTTAAACTATTGATTATAACTGTCAAGCGCCATTGATGCTGTCTTTCTGTGATGAATTTTAATTCAAGGCCTTGTTATGGAAAGTGCTCTTATCCTTTTCTGTGATTGGCCTTTGCACGGCCTTATCAGTAAAGAACTGATCCAATCCAATACCACTTGCACAGGGAAGCTGACAGCAAAAGTGCAATAATCCAGGATGCCGTCACCTTCATATACGGGATTTAATAGGCCTGTTTTGTTCCTTCAGGGTTTTTTCATTGGGGGCGGGAGCGTCATCTCCAAGCAGTGGGTGTTGACAGCCGCACACGTGCTATACGGCGGAGAACACCCTGGAAATTTCTCTGTACTCACAGGTCAGCTGAGTATAGCTCGCAGGCTACAGCGCGGTCCTGCTAATGTATAAATAAGTCAAGCCGTAAACATGAAGAGTCCCTAAAGAGTGACCGTCGTTCACCGTGTCGCAGGTGTGAGACACAGGACAAAGGACAAGTCGCCGATGGGGATCATGAAAGTCGAAAAATATTTCATACATCAGGATTTCAGTGAAACGCAATTTCGCAATGATATCGCTTTACTCAAACTGGAGGAGAAGCTGGACTACAGCAGCAAGATAAGGCAAGACATAAAAACACACACACGCAATTACACATGTATTTACAGTTATACAGCTATAATTAAATATACATATTCTTACATAGTGACATAAACATATCAACGTGAGGATTCACACAGATTAATTAAAGTGCCATATAATTACTGTGCTCCTGTGTCTCTCTCAGGCCTGTGTGTCTCCCCTGCACAGCTGCTCTCTCTCATGTCCTGTCTCTTCCCTCCCAAAATTGGACCTCACGCTGTCTTTATCAAGGTAAGAAGGCCCAGCGCCGCCTGTTAGCTTCAATAGGCTATAAGCTTCAGCAAAGCCCGGGGAGGGTGACCCCAATGCGGCTGGCCGGCCGCCCGGCGGCAGCTTAAGCCAGCCTGACGCTCCCACCGCGTCTCGCAGATCTCATTCTCACCGGCCGTGGTGGCGAGGATCAACGCACCGTGAGCGGAGTCGTGACCGGATGGGGACTCAGTGGTAAAAAACAAGTTCTGGAAACCAACTTGAAACATGGAAATATTTTGATAAAGGTGAGATCAGGGTAATTATTGATTATGGGAGCAAATTGGAGGAAAGGGCACATCTGTATGAGGGAGGCATTAGCCAATCAAAGTGACTGACCGCCTGACACGTCACCATGAGGAAATGCTGCTCATCTGGGTCTGAAGCTGGTGCAGAACAGTGTGCAAAACCAGGGAAGCACTAGGAAAAATGATCAGGGACAAATAAAAATGAATAAAAAAAACATGTGAATTTGCTTCTCATAAAAGTCTGTGATTCTCCAAACAGCAACGGCAGCAGTGCAGGAAGGAATCTGAAGCCATCAAGGTGCCACTAACTGAAGAGAAGTTCTGTGCCAGAGGAGACGATGGCACAGATGCCTGCAAAGGTCTCATGCCCTCACCTCTAGTCTTTCCTCTAGGCTGAACTAGACAGGGGGGGGTAGACAGGGGGGGGGCAATGCAAGACAGATTTTTAAAATCATTTTAATGAAGATTTCATCATTTTAAATAGGTAACACTAGTATACAGTTTCAGGAAAAAAAACACATTCAAATAACTGATCTATATATGATAAAAGGAGTTTATCTGATACAGAACTACAGTCTTTGTTTGGCTTATGTGATGTTGGGATATAAGCATTAACTGCAGACCAGCAAATGAACATGCAGGGTTATCCATCGTATGAAGGATTCTTATAGTGACCGTCATTCCTGATTTTTCCTGCCAGCTGATTCCGGCGGTCCGTTTGTCATTAAGAGGAGCAGACGTTGGATTCAGGTATGCCGTGGTCCTTCATTGCCAGATCGGGGCTCCCCTTAGACAGGAGGGACCCGAATCAAGCTGCGACCCTCTGCCCTGCCGCAGATCGGCATCGTCAGCTACGGCACATCCAGTGGATGCCAGAACGGCACCATGGGTTTCTACGCCAACGTGGCCAAGCTCATGCCCTGGATCAGGGAAGTTGTGGGCCAGGACTTGAGATTCACCTGAGAGCGTGAGGCCCGTCCTGGATGCCGTCCCACCCCTCTCCCTTCTACAGCCCACCCCCACAGGCCACCTGTCAATAACAGATCAATACCAGCCGGCCAGCATAGCCAGCAATATTCATAAATAAAGATGTTCTCGCACTATGAATTTATCGAAAAGGTTAAAATAATGCTCATTCTCCTAGCAGTATTTTCTCCAGCCAATAACGATTTCTTCCTCTCCTCTGTTTCTAATTTTCTTTCACGAGTGAATCGCTTGCTTCTCTGCTCATTTTGCAGTTTATAATATGAGATTTTATAGCGAGTAACGACAGAGATGGGAGACGGATGAGAGATGAAAGCGAGGCCAGAGAGCACGCTGGGGATCCGGGGCGCGGGGGGCATTGGTGCCGCAGAAGCACTCTTCCTGGGGGGGTGGAGATTGACTGACTTATTAGGATAAAGTAATTATCAGCATTAAGGGACAACAATGTCCATTTATGGGGAGAGTCAGAGGTGGCAACTTTCCTTGGACCTGTTCCCCTCTCCACATCTGAGCAGCGTAAGAAAAACCTTGAAAATGGATTCCAAGTCCATGCTTGTGTAAGCCAAGGATTCCATGCCGCAGGGACCAGAGTGTGGGGAGTTTTCCAAACATGCCATCTGGAAAGTTCAAATGTCACCGTAGCAGCAGGCTGCCCTTAAAAGCTGGGGCTTCTGAGGCGGGGGGGGGGGGGGCTGAGAGCCACCACATCGGAGAGAAGCATCACCTGAGAAACCAGCTGCTAGTTGCTCAGCCATCTCATGGACAAAAGATTCAGCCCTATTCTGATCCTTATATTTCATACTTGGGGGTGTTGAGCAGACCAGGGCTGACTGAAAGCATAGACCATTTGAAAATAGGGGCCTAGATTCTACTGTTGTCTAAATTAGTGTTTCCCAACCCACTCCTCAAGGACCCCCGGACAGTTCACGTTACTGTGAGGGAGCAAATATGTGGACTATCAGGCAGGGTGCTGGGAGGGAGCAAAAACATGGATTATCTGGGGATCCCCGAGGATCAGGTTGAGGAAGACCGGTCTAAACATGGAGAAAAGTCTATTTTCATAATACTCAACACAAGGTTTTCTTTTCCATCCCAATGAGGACCTTACTTACCATAAGGAGCACTCTGGGATTTAATTATTTGGCAATAACCCCATATCTCTAAAACATCTGCAGTTTTACAAGCAATGATAGCATTTTGGTTAAGAAGAGTTTTTTTTTTTGACTGTCGCTCCCTTAACGGTGGTTGGAGACCAATGAAAATGCCTGTCGAGGCGGGGCAGGGTGGAGGTGGGGGCACAGGGGCAAGTCTACAGTTTATGAAAGAAACCAGAACACATGCTAAAAGAATCAGTGAGCAGACAGAGAAGGGGGTTTTCGGTGGAGGTGTGGAGCCAGGGAGACGTGCTAATAGGTCCCTTAGGGCAGAATCGTGGTTCCAGGTGATGTAGGAATTAGGGGAAACGTGGCACATGCAGCCATATGCGGGAGAAAGCTTCCCATTTAACAGCGGAACAATCGTAATAAAGGAAAAGCGTCTGCACTCAGCCCCCGCGCCTCTGTGGGTCACTGTCCTGCCAAAACACTGAGTCCCATCATAAAATAACCCCAAGCCACAAAGCTCCAAACCCGACCGCTTTCAGGAAGTTCTCCCAACATGTGAAATTTGTTTGGGCTATTTTGATTCACTGTTGTGTTCTGTTGTTTTGCTAATTCAGCATTTGGATGATTTAGCTGGACTGCCACAACAATAATAAAAAAAAAAAATGCATTTCCTAATTCAAGTGAGACTAAAGCCACTTTTCCACGAGCCTGTATCAATGTATCATTAGCTCATACTAGAAACTATGTATTATAATGCAATGATATAACCGACTGTTACTCAAAGCAACACCTGTAAGAAGGAGGAGAGCTTCAGGCTGGACGTGCAAAGCAGATGATGTAACCTACACTGCAGGAGATGACAGGAAGCATGAATTACAAAGAAATCTGGGTAATCCGATCGGGGCCTGACCCTTTTGCCCTAGGGTAGAGCCAGCTAAGCTGTCTAACGTATGTCTGACGCTCAGCATATCTTTACCAGATCTCCTTCATCGACCGGCACAAAGCTGCACCCACTAATGGAGAAGGGGTGTCCATGTTAAGCGGTGTGGGGGGGGGGGCAGAGGAGCTGAGTAATGGCCAGGGAGGGAGGGCAGAATCCTCAGAGGAGACGTCGATAAAGCAGAATACACTCCTCCACGCTTATTTTGGACAGTGCTCTCTGCGTCTTTTAGTCCAGTCAGCCCCCCCCCCCCACACACACGCTGGCCCGGTGACAGCCACGAGCACGGAGGAGCAATCTCAGCAATCGCTCGGGGGGAGGCGTACCTCAGTGAGGCAGCTATCATTTCACCGGGGGTTAACTTAAGTTCACGGGTCCGGCTGGGAAAATAAAAACGTCGGGAGAGAGGACTGCCAGCTCTCGCAGAGGAAGCCTCACCCAGTTACCGTAAATTACACCCGTACGAGCAGCATGGGGGGGATGAGGGCTTGCTGTGAGTCCAATACGTATAAATCAACTTTTACTGTACAGGTGTCAGTGGGCCCCGCAGCCTTGTGGGAGATTATACGGCTGTTATGCTCTCGTGGGAGCGCTCGCTCGTCGACGAGAATGAATCGCCCAGCCTGGCGCTGGCTTCTGTAGGCCCTTGTGGAAAAAGGAGAGCGGGCCAGCCAGCTAAAAGCAAGCGGGGCTTATAACTAATGCATAAGCAGCGAGTCTCCGCGGAGACAGACAGGCAGGCAGGCAGGCAGGAGCCCCCTTTTCGCCAGTATCAGAAGAGGTGGGGCGGGAGGCACAGCAGTGATGAAGGAACCAGAGCCATAACTGCCAGCTTTCAGCTTCTCCCCGGGTGGGGAAGGGCTGTTGAACCATTTTTATAAAGGCATTTAACCTGCTGTTTCCGTGTAAATGAACAGCAAGCCGACGAAGAAGAGCAGGTCAGGATGGAATGAAAAACAGTGCAAAGTGGACCCTGAGAGCTGCAGGCATGTGTGGAGCGTGCCGCAGAATTGCGTCAGACTGCGCAGACGGCACTGATCATTAACGCTCCTGTAGGAATGATGCAACCAGTTTATCGGCGGAGAAACATCGCCGTTGTTCTTATTGTTACTTAAGCGTAGCTGTTTGCCTCGTGCTCTCGTGGTTCGTCACATCGATGTAGGGCAACGACGCCGGCCGATTACTGCTCTCACGCATACGGAAGCCGCAGATGCAAAATCACATGCACCTCCTCCCCCCTGCACGGGCAGCTTCCATCTCGTCAAAGCATGCAGACAGTGTCGTCACAGCGAAGGCTGGCAGTCGAGTGTTGAGCGGCAGGTGAGCGGGCGAGGGAGTTTTCACTTTATCGTCTCGTCCCTCTGGGAAACAGAGATCAGAGGAAGATGGGTCACAGCGGGAGAGCAGGAAAAAACTCTCTCTCATTAATCCCACGCGGGAAAAAAATGAGTTTAGAATCCCTATTAGACAACATCCCCTGTCTTTTTCAAACAGCAAGACATCATCTTCCTGTTGGAAATCTGAGATGGTAACCAACCATGCACAGAAACTTTACATGAGAAGATATGTTTTTGCTGGTTTTTATCCCTCAGAATGTGAATAGTTTTGGTGCTGAATATGAATCATGTATTGATATTAAGAGCTGACAAACATGTATCAGCAAACCTATCACCACATGTAAATAGTGGCCGTTTGGAGGACCAAGGCAGAGGGCAGAGTTTCAAGAAGCCAGAGTCTCAGACGCAGCGATACTCGATCCTCATCGCAGAATCCTACGCAGTACCAGCACCCGGCGGATATGGATCACACACCCGGAGCTCCGGACGTTACCACGGCAGCACCTTTCAGGACATGAGGCCCAATTACTGTTTCCATGTCCCCCAGTGCGCTACAGAGCCTTCGAAGTGGGATTCCAGTGGGAGCCGATCAAACGCGACGAGGGAGATGCAGCATGAAAGCAGAGCGGCCGGTGTGGCCACAGCTTTGCTCTGGAGAGCCGGCAGATGATCATGGGGGGGGGCTTGTGAGGCATGGAGCCCCCTGCAGTAACATGGGTACCGAAGGCACAGCGATGGATTAAAATGCGTGGGAAGCTGGGCGGATGGTCTAAACGCACAAATCAGGAGGAAAACACTGCTAAATTTAACAGTATGCCATTAGGGGAAAGGGGAAGCACGTGTTAAGATCTCTAGATGCCCAAGACCAGATCAGTCCAAGGGAGAAAGAGCTTTACACGATGCTAAGTTAAGTCACTCATTTTAGGAATTTTCAGATGGATAATCGTCTTTGTTCCCTAATAATGCAGTATCTTTTTGTGCAGGTGTACGAATTTCATCCATTTTTTTTCAGAAATGCTCAGCCAGTTGGGAAGCCTGGCTTAACTCTGATGGCAAACGCACAACAGCTTGGCAGGAAGCAGTTCAATGTTTATATATAAAGCATACATTGTCCAAACAACATAGAACACACCCAAAGAGCGTGAGCCGTAGAGCGAAAATGCCACATACCAGCACCAACGAAAAGGTGGAAAGCCTGGTGAGAGAATGGCGGCCCCCCCAGACACGAGCCTTTATGGCGGCTAGGAGGCCAGAGACTCTTTAAACATCTGTTTCCTTTCCCATTTCTTTCTGAATGTCTCCATCTATTTTTTTTAAATTAGGGCATTTGTAATTCATCTCAGACTCCTCATTTTTGGCCTCACTCACATCTCTTACCTCCACAGGACCTGATGATCCAAGCACCATCAGTGGCTAATTTTCAGCAATGCTGGAATATATATATATATATATATAAAAACACCCGAGTTAACGCATGAACAGTAGGACATCACTTGAAGTTTGCATAATTTGGCATAATTTCATGCTTAGCCTTGAGGTCTATCCACATAAGCTGTCCAATCTGAGTGCTTTAATACTTCTCTATAATATTAGAAAATGGAAACTACTGATTTGGAGATTCATCATGAACATTTGATGACGGCACTATGCCACTTACGGCAGACAGCATCAGCATCTTCATGGGGTTCATCTTGAGGAACGTGACGTCCATTACACATCACAAGCCCAGGAGCTGGATGGGGCGTTAGCAGAAGGTGACACGGTCATCATAGATACGGACAACCTGTGCTACGAGCCGCTCTGGGGACCTTGTCACACAACAGGCAATGCTGCCGGCAGATGGTTTTAATAACCGGCAAATGGAAGACATCCTAATACGGTGCCCTTGACCGGCACGGATATTAATGCAAAACGAAGTGGCGAACATGCTGTACTTATACAGAAAAGGACTCGTTTTTCATTACCCAACAGGTTAACAAGCTTCTGTGAAATACTGTGAAGATCAGACAGCCGTCCCTTAGCGGTGAAGGACAACGTGTGCTCTGAACACACCGATAAATGAGTAAAACCATAAACCGCTTTTCTAGTAAACAAGACAGAGTGTCGCTCTCAACAGCCTTAAGTCCTGATTGCTTCTGACATGCCGCTTCCCAGAGTAAAGGCATACTTCTAACGGCAGAAGAAAGCACGAGGTCTAGAGGCCACATCTCCGTCTCCATGGCCTGTGGAATAGACACTGCAGGTGTTTTATTTAAAGGCTTGTCATCTCTGGCAGCCCGTGTTGACTTCTGCTCACCCTGAATGCTACCTGCAGATTTATCTCAAGGACCCCTTCAACCGTGGCCTGACTGGCACGTTCAGAGGCTGAACTGTCACTCTTCGACAGTGTACCTATTTGGCAAAAAATGGTTTCTTCAGGAAATTTCACTTGGGATGAGTAAAATCTCATGAATCAAATCAACAAGCTCCCAGTGTTGTGGTGTGATGTTATACCCAGATTACAGAAACCATCAGTAACACATTTAGACCTTGGTAGCAACTGTGAGGAGCAATATTTAGTCCATTTTGGTTTCTGATTTTAATGCTAAAATGTTTTAGACAAAGGGATACAGGAAAATTAAGGCTGAGAACCGACCTTGAAGCAAACCAGGAGAATCACAAGAGGACCAGCATTCTCACAGAGCAGGCAAAGCAACCCTTTAGGTATAAATGTCCTGCAATGGTAAATCTTATTAAAACATTTTAACCAGTTCAATATAATGAAGGAATCTGATATAAAACTCACTGTATTACAGACATTATCTTTTCACCCGTCTGATATATTAGCCCGATTTTTTATTCAAAGTTGAAGCATATATTATAGAATTTTGCCTCCTGGCTACCCTGACTGGATCAGTCAATTTTGCAAAACATTTCCAAATAACACAAATAACAAAACAAGAAAGAAATTAGCCACACAATCAAATTCTGACTTCCAGGTTTTTGTAATCCAGGATGCTGCAAGAATTTCAGGAACCTATTCTAATATTGCAGCCTCTTTCTGGTGCTTTTGAACACTGTGGCCCAAAAGAAAGCTAAAGGAAAACTCACGGAAGATCCAGGGTCGACAGCCACAGCTGTTCAGAGGTAAGATGTTTCCCTGCAGCCGAGCCTAAGCATTCTTAACTTGGATGCAGTGAGCACATTTCAACCAGACTGCACTGAGGAACCATTACGTCACAACTTCACAACTCAAAACCCCATTGCAAAAGCGTGCAAAAGAGCACTTCAAGGGTCAAGGTAACACCATAGAGGGATTTAATAAATTTAGACACAGACTAGAAAAAACAGACAAAATGCATTTTGTATTAAAGAAACAATAACAACTAGTAACAGGTTGTTTCGTTCAACTGTAAGCGTACATTTTTTTGTTCTTTTTTTAGTCATAAAATAGTGTCTTAACAATCTATTCAATACCAAAGCAGAACCAGTAGTTCTTACTGGATGACATGTTCCAGAATTGCTACGTACAGTAGAAAACCATAGATGTCTAAACATCATTTAAATGAGTTATGTATTATGCAGAGGACGGCGGGACCCAGTTATACAGAGCCTGATACGATACATAGGATAAGAAATTCTGCTATGATTACACATTCTTACGATTCTGCAAAAGGAAATTTGTAAATTTATGTACAGCTGTTACATGTTAACCTCATGCCCGTTATATGTTAATTAGAACACTTTAGAGAACTGGATGCAGTGATGTTTCTATGTCATTCTCTTTCTTGCAGCCAAATTTCCAATCAAACTTCAGCAATCCTTCTCTACATGAGCTCAAGTTTTAGGCTGCACCAAAAGTGATGATTTATTGGGGGGGGGGGGGGGAGAAACATAGATCTGGGAAAACACAGAAGCGACAGCTTTGATGAAGTCTCCCCTGCTCATCATTCTCCCTCAAATCAGTTGGTCTCAGTCGACTTTATCAGAGGTTCTTAGATGGAGTTGAGTCAAGAAAACTGAGCATTCAAGACACTGGTACCTTGAAGAGACGTAATTTAAAGAACTTATTACAATACAAATGCCTCCATCCATCAGCCTGAATTTATTTCTAAAATATAAATAGCAACACGTATTTTTTATCGTTTCTTTTCTAAAAATCACTTTGGTATTCTACCACTTCCTGCCAAAGTCTTTTAATGTCTTGTACGCATCATTCGAGGGCCGCCGCATTTGATCACACCACAAGATGGCCGCCTTTGTTCGTTGCCGACAAGCGCATATTCGCAAAGTCATCGTTTCAGGTCACAAATGAGAGCATTTTGCAGACAGGCAACACATCTCGGTTCACACGGGAATAAAACAATTCACCACAACAAAGAAGTGAGGAGCTCACAGCACCAAGGGCACTGCTGCCTCAATTACTGGAAAGAACGCAGAAATCCATCCTCCATGTGAAAGAAACTTTTTTTTTTTATTATTACTATTCTCTAATCCTGTTTCTGCTGACTAGGAGTTTAAAGCAAAAAGCCATGAACAGTCCCGTAACTGTTCCGAAATGCACGCCCTCCACAAAAGTCATGTGATGTCGCATAAATAGTCGCATAGGTATCAGAAACGCACACAGACGCACGCATGCACGCCCACGCATACACTTACAGATGTGTACGTGTTTGTAATCTATACATACATACCTGTCTGTGCAGCCCAAAAATAATAAAATAAAATAAAAAAAAAATTAAAATAGAAGAGAAAGTTGGCAGGGATTGGGTAAGGATTATACACACCATGTTTAGTATCAAAATCCTTCAAGAGCACCCAAAGACCCTTTGCATCGCGACAACAACACTGAAGATTCGGAGCCAGGGCAGGGTTCATGAGACCGATGGCCGTCTGGGCCTCGTTCCAGGCCACACCGCGGAGAGGCCACATGCATACCAACACCGGCAGCATCACCAGGCGGCACCTGAAGGAGTGGGACGGCAAAAAGGTGGAATCTCAGCCTGTTATTAGGTTACTTCGCGCTTCAGTGGCCTGCCGGAGGGTTTCCACGACAACGGCCAGAAGCGACATTCCTCTCCAGACGCATCTTTGCGAGACGACCCCGTGTAAGACTAGGTTTGATTTGAAATCCTGTCAGCATCCCGCTGTGGCTTCTGCTCGAAACGGGGCCAGTTTGCGGTTTAACGTGCTCCCCACCGCGGCTTCTGCTCGAAACGGGGCCAGTTTGCGGTTTAACGTGCTCCCCACCGCGGCTTCTGCGCGAAAAGAGGCCGGCTTGCAGTTTACGCAATCCACCCGTGCTCCTAGAGCCCCTGCAGATAAGTGCAAACTGGGCCCGTAACTCTAGATCCTACTACCAAACGCGGAGACACACCAAAACCAATACGATATACAGCAGTACCAATATGAACAACTTCATCTATAGCAGCAAAAGGCACTGTACATCAGCAGATCCACACATGGGGGTCTTTTAAGCATTCAATACACAGACTGTTCCAGAAAATAAAACAAAAGAAAAAAATTAACAAACAATGTGCTATTTACAGACAACTGCCAAGGAACATGTATCTTCAGGAAAAATTTTAGAAAACAAGTCCTCTGTAAGACATCTGCAGGAAGTTCCAAGCCTGGAGGAGGTGGCGGCCAATCACACGGCTAATCCCCGTCACGTGACACAGGTCCACCTGGAGTGCTGCTTCTGCTGTTTTGTGGCCATCTCCTTCCGTTTATCTCCCCACATAGACATGGAGACCAATCAATCCCCTCTCCTCCATTGCAGGCAGAGCAATCAATCTCTGTTCTCCGATCCACACGGGGGGCTAATCGATGCCCGCTCTCCTGTCTGCAGGGAGACCAGTCGATTCCAGAACCCCCCCGCCGTCCTCCAAGGTGCCGTCTGGACTCTCTGAAAAAGGAAGGTAATCCAGCTCCGTCTGGCTAGCTCTCTAAACGTTTCGCCTGTGCATGATGTTGGTGTTTTCCTCCACATCTGGGAATGGACGACCGCTGAAAACCTGCAGGTTGGGCAGGGAGAGTGATTAGCTACCATTTCCAAAACTGACCAAAAGCCACCATGTTCACTGCATCCATCTATACTAGTTAAACAGTTCTACCTTCATGTTCTACTACTGGTAGCTCATTATCACCTGAGAGGCACCAACACAGAGCAGCTAGTAGCTGAAATGTCCCTCAGACACTGTGACCTGTCACACGCTGACAATACAGCTTGTATGTGTATAGTTTCTGTGTAATAACAGAGCACTGCTACGCACACCAGGGCTCGCAACGCACTCGATGCCTGAGAGTGTATGGGAAATCGGTGCGTTCGGCGTGACAGTCTGCTGGGCGCCGTCTTTCCAGATGCCCACGGAAGCATTCATTATCGCGCTCCTAATTGTACGAATCTCCAGCCGCCTTACTGGCAAAGCAGATGTTATTAGAGCGGTGAAATGCTTCACTTACAAAAATACCCTTTCAGCTCGCGCTAATCATCTCTTTCCCATTGTTGTACTAGATGTTCGCTGTCACTGTAATTGCTTTAACCTTTATTCAGTTCAAAATTCATTTCATGAGAGTTAAAGAGCAAATGTGAGATTGTTATATATAAATGGATGCGGCTGGAAAGATTTTTCAAATGGTAATTTACTTTCCAGAACTGACTGAATCTGGTAAGCTGTCATGTAAATTTGGCTCTTCGTATGTGGCAAGCAGTAGTTAGCACGTGGTAAACAAGTAGACATCCATCTCTGCCCTCTTCTCTACTATATACTCTTTTTCAGAGCGTTTTGTGTCAGCCGGAAGGCGTGCGTCTGCTTAAGACTCCAACCAAAAACTGAGATTTAGTGGTGTAAAACTGTTTATCTTCAGTTACCTTTGGAAAACAGTCCCATGGTAACTTAATATAGACAACGGCTTTTGCACAAAGCAAGTTCATATGTGAAACTGGGGGAAAATGATTGATTGTCATCTGATTTTCATTCTGTTGGGATGAACCTGAGAAGAAAGATAAATGCAAATGTCCTGTGTGTGTGTGTGTGTGTGTGTGTACGTGTGTGTGGCACAGGCCCCACCTGCAGACGTACCTTCCCAGTGGGCTGAAGCCTCACACAGATGTATGCAGTTCCACTGAAACACTCATTTAAAAAAAAAAAAAGAAAAGAAACTCCTTTATAAATAAATAGCTTAAAGCCGCTGTACAAAGCCAAAAGGGGATCGTTTCCAGGCCGAAGGAACCAGCTCTCAAAGCCTCTGAATCAGAGCGTGAAAAATTTGGTATGGCGAGTGACGGGCCCAGGGTAACGTCGTGGGGATTGGGGTGGGGGACGTCGTGGGGACCGGTGTATCTGCCAGTCGGTCCGTGCTGAACGAAAAGTTGGGTCTTATAGAAACAAATATAACAAAGTGCTTTGACGGGGCTTCTGTTGTCTTCAGTTGTAACTCC
>JAABNX020000046.1:29283473-29295524 GCA_015163995.2 Mormyrus lacerda | reverse complement strand
GGATTCCCCAGGTTAAAAGGCTGATATAGGGAATTAGGAATAGTAAATGAAAGCCGCTGCACGTCAGTGCTCACCAGTTAGTGCATTGGCGGGCTCCTCCCCTGTGACAGCCTGGCTTAACTGCCTTCGCTAGGCCGACGGAGGGATGTAATGTTCCCTTTCCAGATCATTAGCAGGTCAGCGAGGGACTGAACTGTCCGTGGTTCTGAAGCTGGCTCAGCCCCCTGAGCTGTCCCTGGTTCTGAAGCCTGTCTCTGGTCCTTGAACTGACCAGGTTCACCCCAGAGGAGTGACAGTCAATCAGGGACCTGAGCAACAGCATGCAGAGCAGATCCTGCTGACATCAGCTGCCCTAATTGATCTTTCCCCTGAGTCAGTGCTTGGACAAATATGTGCTGCTCATGCGAGTCCTGCACTAATGCTCTAAAGCCCTTACAGGCTTCACATCCCAATAAAACCCACACGAAAGAGCTGATGACATGGTAAAGCACTTGACTAGTCTCTCTCCCATCGATCATCAACACAAATAGCATTATGAGAGTAAACCTTAATTGATCCATTTAAAGTCTGTTGGTCATTTATCTATGTGTCCATCAAAGCATCCATCCATCCATCCATCCATCCATCCATCCATCCATCATCCTAATGCTTATACTGGTCATGGTCACAGGGGCTGGGCTGGGGTGGGGTTGGATCCTATCCCAAGCAGCCCAGAGGTTGGGGTACAGTCTGTCATAGGGCACTAAGAAGCAAACCGCATGGAGAGCACAGGCCGTACACCCCCATCGCAGGGGGGCCCTATTGACTGATCCACCGTCCCACCCTAATGCCCTTTATCCTTATTCATAGCTGCCTGACTATGTGAAAAATACAGGATTGTTTTAAAAATGCTTATCCCAGGAATGACATGCTTGCAGTTTTGGATGCATTACCTAAAACAGAAGCTGACTGCTTGGCTTTTGACATGAATATAAATAGGTGTGTTTGGCCCGAGTCGGCAGCGATGGGGCAGTGCCACGCTAACGGGGGGCTGGCCGCGGCGGGGGCGAGCCCGTGCTTCGCAGTGGCGCCCAGCCCTTCACGCCGCGTGAGCGCCGGTCACTTCGTTACTCTGCCGGGGATGTAAACTGCAGCCGAGGCCCGTGGAATAAATCATTGAAAGCATTAGTGTACGAGCGCCGCTAATCGTGCACAGGGGTTAGAGACGGAGCGTATAGCCTTACAGACCGATGGCTCTTCCAGGGCGCGCTGGCAGGGTGATGCAGGGTGGACTGGCCAAGGCCATTTGGCGGGGAGAGCCGGGGAGAGCAGACAACAGCGGTTCAGAGCCGTTAGAGAGGAGGTCGGGTCACGCATGAGTGTACTACAGATCAGCGTGCTCTGCGTCTGGGGGAGACATCACCCTCCACGCTTTACAACAAGCTCTCGCTTTTATAAAACATCATCATTCTGTTATGTGTTGGTTGCAGCTAGTGATTCAGGCTGATTGATTAGATCAGGTGCGTGAATGCCCCCCCCACAAGACATGTGTCCTTTCTGTGACATGCCCTTGCATGTCCACTCTATGACGCACTACACGGCCCCCCGTTTGCCCTGTTTATTTATTAAAATGCTGGGTGCACCTCCAGCAGGCAGCTCGACATACTGAGTGCTTAAAAAGTCATTTTGCGAGCCGGTTTTTATTCCTTGTATTTATTGACATTTGGGCTTAAAAAATTGACGTTTTTGAGGAGGAAACGCTGGGAGCCAGCTGAGTTCTTGGTGTCGGCCTCAGAGGACGACCTTAGACAGCGTCAGACTTGGAAACAACCACCATCTCCACATAGGGGCGCTATCACTTTAATGACGATAATCTCATCAGGGCACACGATCAAGATAGTCCTGGCTGCTGACGTCCGCTGCTTTATGAACCCGCAGTTCATCCCTCACCTGGCGGGGCAAATCATAATGTGATGAGCTCCCCTCCCCATGTGCGATGAAAGTCACAGGGAGCCGTGGGCGACGTCCTGGTGCAGTTTGTGATGGAAATTCCAGGTATTAAACTACTGCTGCCAGTCACCGTGTTGTAGTGGACACCCACACACCCCCACATGCATGGTGGAACAGGCCCAGCCCGGGCGCCCAACAAATGGCAACAGGTCCCCCGGAGGGCTTTCAGTCCGACGCCCCCCTCTGTCTGCCTTCTGATTGGTCAACCGTAATTGTCTCCTAGCAAGCCATTGGTGGGCAGATGCTGTCGATGCAGAGCATTTAAACAGACTGATGATTCACCGAACAAGCAGGCAAGCGACGGGGGTCTAAATAAAGCCGGGGTTTGAATAAATACTTTAGCAGTGAAGTGCTTTAATTATGCTGCTGTTTGTAATGCAGCGTTGAATGTTTAAACTATCATTTAGGACAAGCTAATTAGGAATGATTTCTCTACTATGTAATTATTAATAACAAAATTGTAATTAGACAGCTGCTTTGGAGCAGGGCGACAGCCTGTGTTAGCTGACTCTAACGTGATTATCCACTTGGCAGATTTACAACAGCTTTCAGCGAGAGAGGCGCTCGATGCAGCCACACGAAACGACTGGAGAAAGCAAATTCATTCCAGCCAATCTATAGCAGCTTTTTAAATAAAATGTTTTCAAATGACACTCAATTACAGGGTCTCCTGCGGACAATGGACGGGGGGGGGCCTGTCAGACAGAACACTTTTAACGAGCGCGGCCGCGATGCTTTTCAGGCACGGCGGGAGAATCGGGGGCCATCGGTGCTGCGGGGTAGGATCCCGAAACTGCCCCTGTGGCTCTTCACAGGTGAGGACAAGCTTATTCGGCTTTATTTTGGATACTCCGCTCCCTCTTTGTCTGGGAGATGATACAGTCATCACCATCATCCTCATCATACTCACTCTGACAGGAGGCACTTTAGCATCTAGGACCAATCAGGGCCCTGATGAAGTGGTTTTTTTCTCTGTAATAGGCAGAGCGGGGCTTAGGAAACAGCGCACTCATCAGGGCCTTCACACATTTATGTATTCAGATCGCTCGAACTGCCACTGCTTAACATCTGGTAAACTCCCCGGCGTACAAAGTCAGAGATCTGAGCTCCGTAATGGAAAATGAGTGACACATCTCCATGCATCAGAAAATTGGTTATTATTATTATTAAATATCATTATTATTGTTCATATTTGCAAAGGTAGTGGGGCCTCTGTCGTAACTACCCTCTGATATCAGTGATCAGTGATCATCCGTGATTGCGGGGGCCACTGGGGGTCAGCAGGGGGCAGCGGAGTCCCTGGATGCCTCTGCGTCATGGATGTTTTTACCATGTGCTGTGTTGCGACATGTGGACGAAGGGCCCTCAGCAGGCGACAGAACGCCAGGGCATCTACGCAAACTGCCGCTGCGCCATCCGCATGGCCGCAGCTGGCCCAGTCGGGGACGTCGTTCGTGTCGGCCGCGGTTAATGGACCTCTAAAATGGCCCTATGTGGAGAAATCCGGACCGGAAAATGTGGGGAGCCGCATGGCAAACAGGCTTTAAGCGGCCGGCCCGGCGGGGCGGAACCTCGAAGGGCCGTGTCCCGCGGAGACGGAAATGGGATTAATTAGCAGCTTTTGTCGGCGTGCACGCAGGTCAGTGGCGCCCAGAATGCATCCACCCCCAGATGCAGAATGCAGCCCAGCAGAGGATGCTGTGGTGCCCGGCAGCACATTGCATTAGTATCAGGACTCCTCACAGGCCGGAAAGAGCAAAGAGCCCGGGGAGGGGGGATGTGGGCCTCTGTCTGCTTCAGCCATGATAAAAAACAAAGTGATAGACAGCGAGGTAAAAAGTGGCTCACTGCTAAAGGTACACTTCCCAGAAGCCCTTTGGCTCAGGCGACTGATCAGCTCTGATTTATGGCCTGAGGCAGAGGAACACAATTGGCGTCGTTCCACCGAGGGAGGGAGAGTTGAATCAGCCAGAGGACCTCAGCCTCTGGTCCTATAAGTGCCCCCTAAAGGTCAGTTAGATTCCAGCAGGCTGTAGGTAGGGGGCAAAAAATGAAACATTCCTGCAGAGAACCCGGGAAAATGTGGGGAGAAGCTCACAAGCCACATGTGGTTAAAATTACCGCTGAACGATGAAAACAATTGCCTGGTTTACGCTCGTGTTCACAACGAAATAAACGATCAGGAAGCACTTCTCCTTAACAGCGGTAAAATAGCCAAACAAGCGATTTCCGATGGCTCCAATCCGTCTGAGCGTGCAAGAGCACGCTCTGCTGACACAGACGCACGGCGCATCCACGCCAAGATGGCTGAACCCGTCCAGTGGTAATAGAGGTGAACAAACACAGCGCCAGCTTCACACGTCCAAACTCCCAATTGTCACCGCAAATGAGAGCAAGTATGCGCTCTGTCGTCGAGGCACAAGGGACACCTGTCAATTTAGATTTTTTACTCTCTCTCTCTCTTTCTCCCCCCCTCTCACTTCGGCTTTGTCCTCAGCATCCCGCCTCTCTGACAGTGAGAGGGAAAAAAACTTGAGCAATGCCACTCGTGTCTGACTGCCCCCCCCCCCCACCACCCAGAGCCAAGCAGATTGGCTGCCTGTGAGCTGATATAATAGGGTGTAATGTAGCTGAGAGGCTGCGGTGGGGGCAGTAATGTAACGGAGCTCGGCGCTCTCTCATCCACACATCAGGGACAATGACCTCACCCCCCCCAACCCCCCCTATCATATCCCTGTTTGACTAGTGGCACAAATACATGGCTACTGTCTGCCTGACACACAAGAAGGCCGTCCCCATCACGCTGTCGCCTGTCCCCCTGAACCTGTAACAGCGATTGTTTGTGTTTCGCAATAATCCGTTTTGTTGTTGTTATTGTTGTTGTCGTCATATCGGGGTGACGCCATCAGCTGGTGTGAGGCTGTCCAGCCCAAGGGTGTGCTGCGTATCCATTTATCACATGCAGCCGGCAGCCCTCTTGAGGGGGGGGGGGGGCTTTGAACCCTCCCCTGCCCATGATACTGACCCCCACGTCACCTGTCTTTAAGAACAGGCTCAGTTGAGCAAACCCCCCCCTCAGTCCCAACCCCCTAGTAAAGGTACATGTTCCACGCCCTGTTGTGTGAGCCGCCTTGCTGCAGTTACCACCATGCTCCAGGTGGCTCTGTAGAGTGTAGGTCTGCCAATCAGGTGCATGTGGGCGGGGCTCTGAGCCGTGAGCAGACCCGGTCGCCGTGGCGCCGTCCTTCCTCCCGCTAGGCCCGTAATTATTTCTCCCTGTTCTCCGCCGCCGCGATTATGCCTGTCCCCACCCCCCCCTTTTAATGTCTTCTCAGAACTTGATTTGCGCACTAATTAGTACCTTCTCCTCCGCTGAGATGTCAGACGCTCACTCGATTTATCTCTATTTCAGCCTGGGCTCCCCCTGACTTCCCTTCTGGTTATCAAAATTTAATCACGCCTGCAAAAATGTTGAAAAGTGGTCATTAGAGGCAAAAGGCCAGCGGATACAATATTCATTTTCCTCTATCTCCCAGTCAACCAGCTGGCATCTATAATAGATATCCTGGGGGCTGAGAGAGTGGCTTGATTTATGCCGGTCGGGACCGAGGCAGGCAGGCTGCAGCGCGAGGCTCTAAAGAACAGGCTTTAACAAGGTCTGGGGTGGGGAGGCATTCATCATCGGCGCATTGTCTGCCAGGGGAGCGGGGCTGGGAGGGGCCCAGATTCACAGGCACACCGCCGCGGGCGTTTAGTCCGTCGCCGGCAAAGCATAGGTTGAAGGAGGTGTGTCCCACGTTTCTGGGATTCGTGTCTGCGTGCGTGTGTGTGGGTGCGGGTGCCGGTGTGTGTGTGGCCATCGATAACTGGGCGAAAATAGACTGAATGGGTACAGGTTAAGCCCACCCCCACCCCCCACGCTCGGCCTCCAGCCTCGCGGATCCTTCTCAAACAGTCCCCGAGTAGCTGTGCTGATTGCAGCCCCCACTTCCAGAACGTTCTGACCAGATGCATGGCCTTGGCTGACCTGGGCCTACCTGAAGTGCAACGGCGATATGGGGTCTAATCGGGGGCTCGGTGGGTGACGGAGCAGCCGGACGGGGGGGGGGGGCGCCTTCGCCTCGTTTGCATCCTGGGCACTAACAACATTAGTTTATGTACTGTGACCTCGTTTTTTCATAAATTAGACACGAGATGCAAGAGTGCTGTCTTGCAAATATGGGCTTAAGATTTAATTACCAGAGGTAAAAGTTGTGTGTTCTTTGCCCTTATATTTCATAATGGCAATTAATTAATATTTAACTGATTCTTCATTTACATCCAGCACATTTAAATATGTTTTACTCAGCTTCTTAGGGATCACTCGTGATAATTAGCTATTACCCAGCCTCTCTCCCCCCCCCCTTATTGTTACTGACTTCTACAGGGTACATATATAATTTGCATTCTCCAAGACGGATCTTGTTTCTTATCAACGTGGTGAGAATTATTTTCTTCTCCCATGTGGGTGTTTTCAGACACAGGCTGTGTCCAGACAGCAGGCTCAAGCTCGCCTGCTGTAAACTGCCACACAGGAGCCTTCGTGAAAGCCAGCTTAGTAAATTACAGTGTGATTTATCATCAGCCCCAGCATGCACTGCCACACTGCCTTCCCCCCCACCCCCCAGTCCGCATCGCCCACCCCCCCGTGCCACCCGAGCCTGTCCAATTACCATCAACAGCAGCAGAAAGTCACAGCACTGGGGCTGTTAGAGTGTAAACAGATCTCGATGCTGGTTCTAATATTAATTGGATGAGCGACTCCTCCCGTTAAAAGAAAAATGGCAGTGGCTGTTTATTAGACTGCGAGAAAGGTCATCCTGTCCGATGTCCCAGAAGGTAATGAACGGTGAATAATGGGGGGCTGATTTATTCGTGGCCGTACGAGATGAGGCCGGCAGATTTTACACAAGGTAATCTATCCGTGAAACCTCGCTTCTGCACGGGGGCAGTCGGGCAGGATGGGGGGGCATTACTGGTGGTGAGATAAACTTTGCGTTCCAGTTATAAGCAATTAGACTGACATGCACCCATCTTGCACCCACACACACACACACACACACACACACACAGACACACACACACACGCGCATACACTGACACACATACGCACACACAGACACACACATACGCACACACACACAGACAAACACACACACACACAGACACACAGACACACATACGCACACACAGACACACACATACGCACACACACACACACAGACACACACATACGCACACACAGACACACACACACACACACATACACACACACAGACACACACACACATACACAGACATACACACATATATGCGCACACACATATACACACACACACACATACATGCGCACAAACACACACACACAGACACACACGCTGCTCTCGCGATGAAGCGGCCCTGAACGGCACAGAAAGCATGATGTGCGTCTCTCTTTCCTCCTGCCCCCTCCCACCAGCCCTGCATGCAATTTCTAAAAGACTTTTCTCTGGCTATAATTCCTGTTATTTTCTGGAAGGCTGTTTCCTGAGCACGCTCTCTGTGTTTTTTTCCTCCTCTGGAGAGTGGGAGGTGACTGTCTACACAGTCTTATTTGTACGCTCTGTCATCTACCAATATTTTTGGTCAGCTGTTGTTTCAGGAGTCCAGGGGGCTGCGGGTATGAGGAGTCACTGAATGGGCGACAGGGCCCCTGCACTGGGGGCATCACAGGGTACTAGGTTCTGGTGTAGAAGTGGCAGTGGTTCTCTTTTGCTGGAATTAGTCAAGATGTGGAATCTTATGCCACTGGGATAACATTTGACTCCATCAGTGGAAACATCTTTATCCTGCTTGCATCCAAAAATTAGTATGTTATTTTATTTTTTAATATTAATTATCATGAATTATTGCTTTGTAGAATTTGCTTAAAAATGTTTCTGCAGTGTGCTCTAGTGATGCCATCCATCCATCCATCCATCATAGCACAAAACTGGACCACAGCCTTCATGGGATGCCATTCTATTGCAGTTCATATAAATGCACAGACCCCCACACCGTCATACAGTGAGGGAAATTTAGATACACAGAATCACATAACTACATGTCAGAAAACTGCAGGAATAACCCCATACAGGGAGAACATGTTAAATCCACACACACACACACACACACAGCAGCAGCAACAGCAACAGTATAATCCATCATGCCACAGGTTTAAAGAGCAGGATATACTAATTAAATAAAATATAGTGGGCAGGGTGAGACAAGCCGCCCTCTAGTGATCATATTGGGTGTTGCAGGCAGAAGCACAATCACTAAGCATGGCCTTATAATATGAATTGATGTTGTATTTCCCCACATGATTTACTGCAGTCCCTGAGGCTGGCCATACATTTTAATTGGGGCTGACCCTGTAGGGTGGAGTTCACCATTCCCCTCAATGCCATGGTGGTCTGGGAAAATGGTAGGAGTGTGCCGCAGTACAGAGACTCCACACTGGATTTGATTTGGGCTGGAGTTTTAATATTAGCAGCAAGCTGAATTCAGAATTCCAAAATGTTCTTGCCGCAATTGCTAGGTGAGCAATCCCAGAGTGATCCTATTCTGCGGTGCTGGAAACCCTCATCAGCCCCCCAGGAAAAGTAGGATAAAGGAAAATACTGTGACCCAACACCAATAAAAGGATCCGGGGCATCGATGAGATCTTGAGATCGAACATTTTGTGTACCCACTAAGGGGGGCGACAAACTGAGTATCATTCACAGTTAAATATGGGGGGTCTTCGGACGAACCCAGTGCCTAACATCCCCCAGACAGTCCACATTCCTGCTCCCTCTCAGATCCCACACACCTGGACCAAATAATAAAAAACATTGAATACCCAGTACGGGTGTGCTGGGAGCTGGCAGGGAGCAAAAATGTGGTGTGCTGGGAGCTGGCAGGGAGCAAAAATGTGGACTGGGTTTAGGAGCACTGCTTCCTGTGATATTTTAGAGCAAACACTGGTGGCAGTTTTTGGTCCTACCTACGGTGACATTCCTGAGTAGGTGTTCCTCAGTGTTGCCAGGGAGGGTCGTTCTCCACTGTGTCCCCCCGACCTGGTTCCCCACTACAGTCGGCCAAAAAAAACATTAAAGAATTCACCTTGAAGGAGGGTTTCTATTTTTAGCCTGGCAAGGTTTGGAGTTTATCTCCAATATCTCGAGGGAAGGGCTGCGATGTTCGTGGGGGGGGGGGGGGGGGGGGGTTGGATAGATGAGTGATGGCGTTCCATTTGCGGGTGGTTTGAGGTGATCCATCAGCGTTCCGGGGAACCATGAACCAGCCGGGCCCACAATTGATGCCCATGACAGACCCCCCCTTTCCCCTTCATGTTCCCGGCTCGTACTGCACACCTAGGAGCGCGCTGTCCCAGGGTCTGACGGAAACAAAGCGATCTCCAGACTCGGTGGTTTGGACAGTGCCCCCAGGTGTGAACAAGTACAGAATGAAATATGGCTTCCCTCAAATCTGATTGTGATGTAATCAAACGCAAAGCAGCTGCGGTAACAGAAATGTTTAAGTGGCATCGTTTTTGCATTGAATTGTTTCGGTTTGCGTTGCGACTGCTGGTTCTGCGACACGAGCAACACCAGGACATATCAGGAAGTGATAATGAGTGCTGAGGATGTCCTGCACTCACTGACAATGTATTTGTGCCTTCTCTGTTATTTAATGCTCTCATTGGATCTATTTACACTTGGTCTTAAAATGCCTGTTGTGGACAATTGCGAAATACAGGCCGTGAACGACCCCCAAGACGCACTGTGATCTGGTCACTCAGTCCCATATCTTTTGTAGTGTAAACGCAAATGCGTCCTGATGCATCCCCGACAAGGATCAAACATCTGAACACACATGGTTAGCTGGACACCTTGGAGATGCATGAAAGACACAGTTGTAAACGGAGATGTATCTTGGCTGTCCGCTTCTGATGCAAAACAAGACACATTTAAAACCAAGTTGATCATAGACATAGACATAGTATTATGTACTTGCACGTGTTTGTGTGTGTCCTGCAATGGACCACCATCCCATCCAGGGAGATATTGATCCAAAAATCTGTGAGTGCCACATGCCTCACTGGGAGCCCAACTCATACTCCCCCAGTGACCCTCAAATCTACCAAGGTGATCCTATATTAAACCCAAACAAGCTAATTAGTCCAATCACGGCCAGCCAGGCACCAGCACTGCCTGTATGTGGCAGGAGATCAGCCGGCCCGGAGACGCTGCACATCTCCCAGACGTGTCCCTGCGATGCTGCTGTACCTCCTGCTATCTCAAAAATTCAACAGAAAAGTTCTGGAAATTTTTTGTCTGTTTCCGTGTTATATAAACAAGCATTTCAAGACCCCAAGGCAAAAAGCAGACTGATAGCTATTAAACTGATGTTTTATATCCATGCAATGTTTATTCCTCTCGCCGTCTTACATCTTGAAGCAATCCTGTCCGCCCTGTAGCTGGGTTCTATAATGCAGCGCTGAGAGCGAGGCTGCGCATCACCGGCGAGACAGTGGGGCGTCCTGGAAACTGGGCTTAAGTCAGACTCGTCTGACGGAAAAGGTGGAGGACACCGGGCTGTTCTTTTAGCAGTGTGAGTGACCATGTCTGGAGTAGGCAGCTTTCTGCATTTTCCATATACAGTGATAATACAAACAAAACAAGTATAGCCAGACGTGGAGGTGTGATTTGCTCTTAGACCATTGGCTTCGCCCCCCACCAGGATGTGTTAAGGTGACACTTTATATTCCTTGAATCTGAAATCTTCTTGCTCTTCACAGTGTATCCCAAAAGGCCCATGAAAAGCCTCCCCTAGTGTCTTTACCGAACAGCTGGTTTACACTATATATGGCTGTGTTATCTGGATACATACATCTCAGGAATACACTGTAGACAAAGACCAAAAGGATTTTCATTGTTTTTTATTTGCATAAACTTATTGTTCAATGACCTTGACCAGGATAAGTGTCATGACCTGCTCGTCCGACCCTCGTCTGTGCCACACCCCCTCATCAGCCCCGTGTGGAATCCCCGTGTTCATCAGCCGTTTTGAGTTGTCCTGATTAGTTTCATTAAATCCGCGTTTCAGTTTGTTTCCCCAGTTCGGTCATTAATGTTACGAGTGTCTTTGAGTCCGTCCGCCCCAAATAAATTCCTGTTTTATTATATTCACGGCTTCCTTCGCCTGCTCCTTTGCGTGTCGTGACAATAACTTGGATTGGTGGATGGATGGATGGAGTTAATGCACAGATTATGCAAATGTGACCTAAGCAAAAGGGGATTATTCTTCCCAGGGGCCTTCCTGTTTGGTTCATTCCAGCTGTGTGGTGCCCTCCACCATCATAAAGTCGGAAATAAATCTTTGGAAAAGGAGACGTTGACTTCAGCCACGATTAGAAGAGACAGAATCAGATGCCAAGAAGCTTGATCGCGTGTCATTATCTTCCTCATGCACTGATTGCGTTTAGTGTCCTCAGAATGCAGGAAAACGTCAACCGGTGACACGTAATGTAATCATTTAGCGATTTCCCCCTACGACCCACGTGCCGCGGAAGGCTAAATTCGGCTGACTGAACAGGAGCTTGAAGGACGAGCCCCACCCCCCCCCCCCCGGTCATGCGTGTCTAAAGCATACCGGTCTCTTCTGGCGCTTCCAGTCAGATCACACACGTTCGACATAAAGGCGGGAACAGAACAAAAAAAGGTGGGGCGGGGGGGCAAAGGCGAAGAGAAGAGTTAAAAAAAGAATAGTGTCCTTTTGTAAACACAATATAGGTGAGCATGTTTGCTGTGACAGAGAGGTGCGTCTGGGTGTCGCAGAGATGCATTGTGGGAGGCAGGGCATTAATCAAGGCACATATTTCTGGACAATAAAGGAGGTAATCCTAGAGAACAATCTTTCTTCAAGGATAAATGTTGGGGGGGGGGATGGGGAGAATACAATGAACTTTAAATTATAGGTGGGACGGCGTAGCCCAGAAGAGAAAGGAACTGGGGGGAT
>JAABNX020000046.1:29226290-29239185 GCA_015163995.2 Mormyrus lacerda | reverse complement strand
GATAAGAGGCTGGCCTGTAACTCATAGGTTATAGGCTACAGGCTTACCGCGACCTTGCACTGATAAGCGGCTGGGAAGGACATTTTTTAATTAAGTGGGCATATAACTGTTACCGAAACATGGGGCAAGTTGAGTTTGAAAATGAAGACAATCAGACCAGCTACAGTGAAGCCTGATAACACCCCTGAGCTCAGTCCTGTTCACATGCTCAGTTCTCCGTCCTTCTGCCACACGATGGGGTTCAGCTACTGCCGCAAACTGCCTGCTCTAAAACAAACTACACTCTGGCTAGCTACCACCACTCCCCCCACAAAAATTATGGAGTCAGCTGTTTAGTATGCGACATCTGTCCTCATTCTGAAGCCCTTGCTTGTCCTTTAGCACGCAAGACACGTACTTTTTCAGTACATAGCTGGAAGTGGGCCGGGGGAGAGAGAGTCCTTTTTTCTGTTTGCGTTTGCTGAAAGCACAGTGGATGGCGGGCAGGACAGTGCGAAAAACATGCAGGTTAAATGATTAAAGGGTACATCAGCAGGACCGGGGGGAGCGGGGAACACCAAGTAGATGGTCTATAAACTGCAAAAACCGGGTCAAAGGCTGTGATTTTCATAGGCTAAGTGCTATAGCGAGTCATTAACTGTCATGGCTGAAATACCGGCAACCACG
Organism: Mormyrus lacerda; assembly: GCA_015163995.2. NCBI lineage: Eukaryota > Metazoa > Chordata > Actinopteri > Osteoglossiformes > Mormyridae > Mormyrus > Mormyrus lacerda. Next base: position 29,238,519 of record JAABNX020000046.1, on the reverse strand, counting down.
CCCAATAAAACAATGACACCGCACACCAACCTCAGAAACCCAAATCCTGCATAATGGGGCACTCTGCAGTCTCCGTGTCCCCCTGGACCCAAATCCTGATCATTCATCAACTTGTAAATAGACCTTTTCATAACATTTCCTGTGAGGGTGATGCGCACCAAAACTGCATCTTGAAGGCCATTGAACTAATTACAAGGATTGGCCTAATCATGCAAATCATGCAACTGAAGTTTTATTTTAAGAGCTTCATAATTCTATAAAGAACACCCTTGTGAAATCTGTGGCAACCGATACTACTGGCAGACAGAAAACTTCTTGCCATCAAGGCAATTTTCTATGACTGCTGACGGATGGTCAGCCTACCCAGCGTCCTTCAGCAGGTCCAGGAAGGCATGGAACTTCTGGAAGGACGCCTCAATGCTGTCCAGCACGGCTTCATCCTCCAGGGCGCTGGCCGCCGTGGGCTGGGAGTGTATGGCCTCTGACAGGGACAGGTTAATGCTCCTCAGCCGCTTGTTCTCCAACTCCAGCTGAGACAGAGCAGCAGAATAACAAGTATCTGTTACCAGATAAGCAGAACAGGAAGGAGTTCAAGCAGATAATAATTATTATCGTTGTTAACAGCGAAATGATTTACCTTGCTGTTTATACAGACTCACACAGATGTTACACTATAAATGTGTGTGTGTGCGCCTGAAAATTGATTATTGGAACCCCTGCTCCTCCCCCCCATCTGAAAAATAGCTTGTGATTACAAGTTTACAGTGGACATAGATGTTAGATACTCAAATGTAGTGGCCTATGCTTCTGGGAGAAAACCTCAACAGCTTGCTGAATGGACAGAACAACCAGGAGCTCAGAGCCAGCAAGCTTTCAAGAAGGATTTGGCAGGCAAGATAAAAATGATCAAATTATCAAAATATAAAATAAAAGTAGCCAGCAGTCACATACAGACACAACATAATAGGCGAGTGTTCACTGTCAAAGAAAGGTTTTAAAAAAAACACAGACTGGGGAAATGAGTAACAGATGGGTGTGTTTTATCATTCACAGACAGACAGGGCCTGATTCACTTTCTGTAGAAGTCTGTAAAAGCCAGTAGTTAAGGCTTTAATATAGTCTACAAACAAAATACGCCACATTCTGCTGCTCGTGTCACTCACATCCTCGCAAGCCTCCAGTTCACACATTCACAGCGGGGATACCTCAAGCAGGAGGCGGGGATACCTCAAGCAGGAGGCGGGGATACCTCAAGCAGGAGGCGGGGATACCTCAAGCAGGAGGGCATCCGCTTTGACTCTCGCTTTCCGTTCCTCCACCAAACGAAGCCGACACTCCTCCAGCTCCACCTGGCAGCCAAGAAAGGAAACGGCACTGAAGTGGAGACCAACCTCTCTCAACCCACACAGGGACCGTCTGGGACCCCAGACCAGGTAGAGAAACACTGCTCTGGACTTCGGATCCACATATCTTACCATAACTAAACATATAACACAAAAACAATTTTTAAATACAGGTTACTGTCATATTTACTCAAATATCATGACCATTTACAGATATCAAGCAAACTGTTTTTGTTCTTATAGTAAAATGTTTATTTTTTTAATGGTCAAATTAAAACCTTTAATTTGACCATTTTAAATTCTGTCTCTCACAAAACCTGCAAACAGCTATACAGAAGATTAAAAATGCTGAAAAATCTTATTTTAATACTTAGGCTAAAAGAAACAGAGAATGCAACAGTAGTATATGGTGCACTATCCATGACCAAGGGCTGGAATTTGCCAATGGGCACATATGAGCAATTACCAGACATAATTACAGCGGGAATAATGTGACCCATAACAATTCGTGTAAAATTATTCTTTGTATTAAAAAAATAAAAATGCATCTTTCAATACAAAGAAAGTTCAGAAAAACTCGAAAGCGAGAATATTACATACTAAAAAAAGTAGGATAGAAAACATTTTTCTAAATAATCCACCAATAGTTGGTTCTTCATTTAATTCTTAAGTAATGCATTCCAACTACGCAACATTTCTTGGTAAACTCTTGTCAGTTGTTGCCGTCATTATGAACCTGCAGTCGTTTATGGTGGAGCACTGTGATCTTCTGCTGGGGGCCCAAAGCAGGGGCTTCTATCAAACTCTCTGAGTCCTCCGATTCTTCAGACTCTGTTTCCACAGTCACTTTTACAGTGCTGGCATCCTTAGAGAGAGAGAGAGAGACTTTTAAACTCCTCTTTATTAACACAAATGCACGACTAAGCCCTGCTCAAAAGGATGAATAATGTAAATTATGAAAAAATAAATTTAATTGGTCCACAAATTCACCATGCACTAGGCTCAATACTAGACTTTGATCAAGTTCACACAACACACTGCATTGCCCCTACACCGTGGAGAACTCCTGCAGGGTACAGGTTAGCACAGAGTACGCAGCCTCCGCCGCATCGCTACCAGCCCCCCAGTACAGGCTGGGCGTCCGTCAGCCCAGACCCTCTCAGCTTACTTTTTTGTGATAGACAAATCGCATGTTTGGCCTGACCCACTAGAAAATTCAACAAGCACAATTTCGCTTTCTCACCTGCCGTATATTTTATTATAAATAAAAATGACGTTGGAAAAATCTCCCTGGAACCCGCCAAACCAGGCCTCAGGCTTTAAGAACATGGTCCCAAGCCTTTTGCACCTCAGGAAAAGATGCGCCACAGTTTCATCCTGCCCACAAAAAGGGCTGCCCGCTACCACCGATGGAGCGATGTGCGCCACATGGCGATTCGTGGCCAAAGCCCCATGCACCGACCTCCACTGCAGGTCAGCAGTACACTTCTCTATAGGAGGTCTGTACAGGGTCTTCCAGCAACCCTTGGAGGAAGCACCAGGTGCCAAAGTGCCCAACCACCTAGAAGCTGCCATCCCTGTCAGAGAGCCGTTGTTGAGAACCTTCACACTCACTTCATAAAGCGCCTTCTTAGAGGTCCCCGCAAAGTCTCGTACCTGCGGAAGGAGAGTAACAAACCAACATCCTCCCGATGTCCTTCCACTGCCGCTGAAACATGCAAAGTCGGAAAAGGCCGTCTCGCAGCCTCTACCCCGTCCTCCACAGTCCTCCAAAACCCTCCCGGCAGAGCCAAGGAAATTTTATTAAGAATCAACTGAATGACGCGGCTTGACCAGAACCCTATCTCAGTGCAGAAGGCTAAAGCAGACTTCCAGGCCCCACCCTCTCTGAAACGCCCAAGCTTAGAGAGACCCGCCGCCACCATGCGCCGTCGAATAAAAACAGACGCCAGCGCACTGGCCTGAATCAGAGGGCTGGAAAACAAGGGCTCCTCTTCCGCGCTGACGCACGGCAGAGAGCCAGGCCTATCAACTCTCAACACAGATGACCACACTTTCAGAACAGATAAGACTTGAGAGAGAGAGATTCAGCAGGCAAGCAGGACAGAGGTGAAGGCCAAGAATGATGCCCAGTCCATGTGAGAGGTCGGTCCCAGAATGGGATTGAGAGACATATACAGAAGATTCAGTGACCTTGGGTGGGAGAGGATTTGTGGTTAACATGAAGTTATCGTCTTGTCCCAGGCAATATCAACCATCACAGATTGAGCATGTTCATATTTCATATCACACTGTGCAACATTTATACCCAAATTTATACATTTATACCTGGTAGGAATGTTTCCCTGTAGCAGGGAAGTCCTGAGGCTCCCCCCTGCAGAGAGAGGAAAGCACACATCACTTCCACCTCATGCTCAACTCCACTGCAGATGCCACACCGTACCAGCGACTCGTTCCCACCGCTGTCGATTGGCCCGTGCAGCTGCACGCCAAGGGACTTGCTTGCCTGAACCCACACGTGATGACGGGGGGGCGCTGGATCTCCTCCCACCGCTCACGGATGTCCTCAGCGAGCCTGGAACAGAGACTCCTGTGAGTCGCTGGAACGCTTCCCGGCACCCAGGCTGTGAGATGCTTATGGTGATCCCTTGTGAAGAGCAGAGAAGCCCTTCGCTGGTAGAACGCGCCATGAGCACACAGAGCGGTAAGCGGCAGGTGTTCCAGATGGGGAGAAGCTCCAAAAACCGCCAGATTAGGCGTGGTCACTAGAGCACGACGCTTTTGAAGACGCAGCTAACAAAGCAGCAATGAGGAGCCCTACCAAGTCATCTTAGAATCACCAAGCGAGGCTGAATAACTTCAGGATATTGAGCTTTGAAGATTTATTCATTCACTGAAAAAATGCTCATTCAGTACAAGTAATTTGAAAACCAGTTAAAAGTAACAAAATTTACATCAGAAGACATGTCATCAAACCCATTAACTGAGCCAATTACTGCAAAAGCAAACAAATTCCTGAGCTATGTCACTGGAGTGCATACATCGTACTTGAACAACAATTTTGGGAGCTACGGCATGATAATTTTGGTGTTTGTTATAACCTGTTAACTGTTTTAGCGGCAAATTACCTATTTTGACATTTGCTCTTCCTCGAACTCCATTTCCTGGCATCCTGGTCTGTCTCTGACCTGTGGGATTCTGAACATCCTTGGAAGACGGAGGTTTGATCCACGAGTACTGAGATACACAAAGGAGCCAAGGGGATCCGTCATCACGTACACACTGCAACGCACAGACCCAAGAGAAACAACCACGGCCGACAGCCAAAAGCTACTGGAATTACCACATTTGTGATTTACTCCCCAATTATGCAAAGGATTTTTTTATTAACAACAATTTGCTGCTAATAAAAGTGTAGACATAGTAGTCTGCTGGTTACGGTACATTCTAGTGTGCAGGTGGTGGTCATGTGTGAATGAGAATGTGTGCGTCTGCAAGATTTATTTCCCCTTGCTGAACCAACCTGAGACGCAGTTCCCTCTGTGTTCAGGAGAACCTTTTCCATCACTGCCTTAATGAGGCCATTATCTAATGAAGAGGAAAGGAACAAGTCGTCCTCTCTGATTATTCCTTTATCCTCACATTAGAAACACTGATCTAACACTTTAACAAAACTGCTTCTTCACAAAGACCCCCCCCATGGCTGAGGAATTATGGGAATGCCTGAGAGCCCCTGCTGTGCTTTCATCTTTGCAGATGCCCTCTGCCTCCATCCCAGAATCTTTTCATCTCTAGTAAAAAAAGGTTCAAAGATGTATTACTTCACCATTTAAAAATTAAATTACTAACAATAACTCAAAGTGAAATGGCTGAGATGTTAAAAACTCAGAAGACTTAAGATTAGAATGTTGAATTTTAGGATTGTGGAGATTTCCTTTATTGTATCAATGGTGACAAAAAGGTGGTTTCAGTCTGAAGATTTTGAAACAAATGAGTTCAAAAAGAAAAAAACGGGTAATAGGTGAAAATTTAATCATGCACAGTATTAATAAGAAAAATATGGCTTTCTATTCCTCCATCAATTATAAAATAAATACATGCAAGAGCTCATAAACACTTTAATCAGGGAAACTTCACACCACTGGAGCCTCACTGGGGCCTTTCGCATTTCAGGTTCTTACATCCTGATATTCTGGGGTCCCAGATATAAAAGGAGTGTGGGGCAAAACACCTGCTCAGACGCTGCTCATTGTGATAAATAAAATACCAAGATATTAAAAAATATGAAATTTCTGTTTAAAATTAAAAAAATATTTTTAATCATCCAATGCAAAGAAATCATAAAAAAATTGTTTTTCTTGATAAAACAAAATAAGAAATAATAACAAAATTCAATTAGTAATGTGATCACACATCCAGCCTGGCACATAATGAAAAAACAACTGCATATTAATGCATATTAATTAAAAGAGAAATTGTGACCATAATGAGGGTGTGAACAGTGTTTACCAGTGACCCCCCTCCCTCCCCATGTACCACATCAATCTAGGTTTTCATAGACTTCTTCATTCCTCATCCCAGGAGAGCTTTCACACAGCTAGCAGTAAGAATAAGCAGCTCACCCACAAGAGGGTTCCTCCGAATATCTAGAACGGCAAGAGTAGTGTTGGACTTCAGGGCTCCCAATAGGGCCTTGGCACCCACATTGGAAAGGCCACATTTCTGAAGGTCCACAGCTGTGGAGACATCAATAGAACATAACCATGCCAAAGATGTCAGTCCACAAATGTCTGTCTGCTAGGATGAAAGAATCCATAGTAAAAGTCTAATAATGGTTCAAGTTCAAATTCACTTTATACAAGGGCAGCATTAAAATGGAAATACGGGAATACAGAGAACACCTGTGTCAGGAGTCACTCCGACATATCACATGAGGATGAGTCTGACCTTTGACCCAGAAGTCTTCCGCCAGTTCCTGAGCGAGAACCGCAGCTCCTCTATCTCCGATCAGGGTGTTGCAGCTCAGAGTGACCCTGCGGAGCCCACTCATACCGTCCAGCTCAGGCTTCCTATAGCGCAGACTCTCTGCCCAAGCCACGCTGTGTCTCCGCATGGCCTGGTGCTACCAGAAGAGTTTATCACATGACTTAACTTTGGTATCACTATATAAACTGATCAGTACAGCTGACATAAGCCTACGTCCAACGCGGTGAATGGTATCTAATGGTGGCGTTGGTATCTGAGTGTGGAGAATTTGACAGCAACGTACCCAATGACATTAGCCTGAAATTTGCTTCGATGTTCCAGACTATACTGTGATGCCAATAAACTTGCTATTGAATTGAGAATATCAAACCATTAAGCAGACTAACAGTGTTGAGTGTAACAGTTACTCATAATAGTAATCCATTACTGATAGAGGTGGAAAGTTCAGACCCAAAAGCTACAAACCCAGACCGAGGTTTTGTTTCAATCAACCAGTTGAGTATAAAGAGTCACAGTCACAGAGACTCAACTGACTGGTTGAAACAAAACCTCGGTCTGGATTTGTAGCTTCTGGACCTGAACTTTCCACCGCTGTCTGTAATGGATAACTGTTGTGAGTAACTGCCCCAAAACAGCTCACAAAATTCCAAAAAATGCAGTATGCAATCAGGAACTCCAAAATAAGGAGAGTATACCAAGCGGAGCTGAATATACGGTTCTTAGATCACCTTAATGATGGCGGCCATGTGTTCTGCCCCACGCCAGGTCAGATTGCAGCCTGTGAAATCCACCGTCTTGATTGAGGTGGAGTACTTCACACTTTGGCATATCACTGCACACATGCAAAACATAGAAAGGGGGGGTTACTGCCGAACGAGACGCTTTTCTGAAAAGCATGAGCGAGTTGCAATGAAAATTCAAATGATGAGACATGGAAATATGATAATGTCATTCTCACTTTCCAGTCCCTCGTCACCCACGGGGCAGGAAGCCAGTGACAGGTATTCCAAAGCTGCACTTTTTGCTAAACCCTGACAAGAAGAGTCAACATGGAAAGATTACGATTGATTTTCATATCAGACAAACCGGTAAAAGCCCCCTGAAACAATTCTGCCTTCTTAAAACACACAAGCATGGCTAGTAATATTTCAACAGGCTTGTTTTCTAACTGCATATGAATTTCATTGAATATTTATATCTGCAGAGTGAATAACTGTAATGCAAAAATAAATTATACAGCACAAGTTTATGGGAGGCCAGGAATGAAATTCCAGGAAGCACCGAAAACTAGATGGGGGAACGCCATTCATCACAGGGCACACGATCATAAACACATCATCGTAGGAAGTGCAATACGCATTAAACTACATTTCATCACAAAGTCACCGATTCACCCAACATTACTCGTGTTGTCTTGCACAATTGCCTGCATTTTTAGTGGGATTTTACATTAAATGCCATTTCCAACTCGCAAATCGTTGTAGGACTAGTGGTTGTTAAAGCCGTAAAATACTTGCAGATTGTCACTCTCTGATGCCATTACGTCCCTCTCACTGCAAAGGGAATGAATACGACATCACTGCAGGGGGGGGGAGTCACTGCTCTCACACCCAGTGAGAGGCAAATAGACTGAGTGGCAGCATTAGCGTTCAGCAAAAAACATCCAAAATGGGGAAGAGGTGCAGTTGATTGTAGAAATCAAAGTACAATGTGTCACAGATACATTTAATAAGAAACAGGATCCATCTTTACAGACGGCTGAAAACTAAAAAAATAAGTATCAGACGTGGATCAGTCACATATGGCCGACATCTGATCCGTCTAATAGGTTATAGATTAGTGCCCATAACGATCCAAATACTGGATCGGTGGATCTCTAATTTTTGTTTGTCATGAAACAGTTATCATCGCACTACAATACCTTGGTGAGCAGCATGAGATCTCGGAGCCTCAGAGGCAGACCCTGAAGCTGGAGGCTTTGCAGACGTGGGGAGATGCTCAGGCAGTCCCGGAGAGCCTTGCACAGTCTAAATGTCATGTCTTTAGAACGAAAGGCCGGGATCCACTTCCTGAAGGATGACCTGTATCTGTCTACTGCAATATAAATACATGGATTGACATAACTAAGGTAAGAAATTCACCAGTTAAAGGTTAAAATGCACAGTATTCTCTCGTGATGACAGCAGAAATGTACATAAAATAAGTACACTTTTGCTCAAATACAACAAGAAATTCCCACGCATATCGATTCATATGACAAATACAAAAATTCTCCTAAAAATCTTAGAGACATTCTCTTCAACTTGTTTCTTTAGCCCAAAATACAGTGACTGCTCAAGGGCAAAAACATAAGGCTCGGAATCAGACTCGGAAACTGCATAAATGCTGCATCTGCTTGAAAGATACAGGCATGGCTGTGTGAGTGAGCAGGAGTGAATGTGGGACCAAAAGACAGCGACTGAATTGCTTCGTCTGCGTCAGGGGACTCCAGCCCCAGTCCTGGAGAGCTACTGTCCAGTAGGTCTCAGGTAAATACCAGGAACAGGTGTGGCTCATCGGAAGCCAGGTAGGACAGAAAACCTACTGGATAGTAGCTCTTCAGGACCATAGTTGGAGATATACACCATATTACCATCTTTCAGCTACAGTGAACAGGATGTGTGGCTTCGGACTTCCAGACACTCACTAGCGTCCGCAGAAGTGGGCTGATAGCGACTTCTGATGGCCACGTGGTGCAGGTGCTTATTCATGGCCAGCGACTGCAGTATGGGCGCCCAGTCGATCAGCTTTAGGCGATCCCCGCAGAAGTCCAGTACGCCCTGGCCCAGGTTAGCCTTGACAGCTGGAACCGGGACGCTGTCCTGCAAAGCGCAGGCGGAGTCATAGCAAGCCTCGAAGTCCAGGGCTCCCCTGCGCCGGATCTGTACCGCATCTAACATGGTGGTGCTGGAATAGGATGCAATCAGAGTTTTACGCCAGTACCGTAACAATAATTCGATATTGATAGGTAACTCATTTTAAACCAAAACTAATTCAGGCTAAGTGCTACGCCAGTAAAAATAAAATCATATTTATAAACACACACATAATATTATGGTGCACATGACAATGCAGTTATACAGGACCAGTGTCTAATTTTGGATAACTATCAATATGAACTTTTATAATAAAAGAGAACATTAAGCCAGTTTTCTAGCTCTGAGCAGACTATTTAGATTTAGATTTAGGAAATGCAACATCAACTAGGTGGTTAACCGGCTGCGTCAATTTCTATAGCTGTGAAATTTGCATGGGCGAAGTATGCAACTGTTAGCGCAAATGTTGCACCATAATCAGCAATAAAATTAGTTAATAAGCCAAGTTAATTGATTAGTAGCAACCTAGCTGAATCCGTATCCGTGGCTATTAACTTCTTCGGTGAATCTTAACTTATCATGTGTAATTTCCGCTTCGTCCCCCGTGTTGATCCATTTCGGGCTCCCTGTAGGCCTACCAGTCGATATCAGTGAACGCTGATACGTTAAATCATATCAGACATAAGCACTCGCCTGCTGCCAGCCGCATTAACGCCGCTGTTTCCTTGGTTTCATGCCGCTGCCGTTTGAAAATGGCTCCGGCAGCCGCCCTAAATCTCCCATCGGCCCCCGCGGCCGCACGCTCCCATCGCCGTGCTCTGTTTACGCGCGCGCCCCCCTGCGGCGACACGAGTGCGGCGCTGTGCACTGGGGTCCAGTTTTCTGCCACGTACAAAGGGATGTAACGGGCGGGGGACGCAACACCTGCTGGCCAAGCAGGGAAACAACGGATAGAATTGAACAAAACAAGGACCGATCCTGACAATCTTCCATCAGCTAGACTGTCAGGGGCCAGGAGCCTATCACTGCTTAGGGGTACACCATGGACACAAACTTGCACACAGACATACATTACAAATTAGAGACACCAACGTAAGTTCACATCTTTGGATTGCAGGAGGAAGTCCGCGTCACATACAGAGACATGCAGATTCCACAGAGCAAGGAAGAATTCAAACCCTCAACTTTGGAGATGTGAAGCAAGTGCTACCAACAGACCTGTTGTGCTACCCATAAAAATATAGTAATAATTCTCATCTGTATCTATTACTACTGACAGCACCACTGCAACTGAGTAATACTTCAAGACCTGCACTACTAAAAACAAAAGTTTCAGTTATTCAGTTATCTAAATAAATGATTTCCTTATCAGATAAGCTTATTTTAAAGGACATCAACATTTAATGGCCACACATACAGTGCCCTGTTGGATCATGAGTTACTTTACTTGTTGCCAAACCACCGGTAGGATTTTTTATTGTAAAAATGAGTCGTAACTAGGATTGACTTACATAAAAGATCTAGGACAAGACACTTGGGTCTGATGCCAGTTTCCTTAATCTTTTAAATATTTTTATTACCTTAAATAGGTCACTAAAGTTACAAGTATTCAATAGTTGCTTCTGACAAACTCATGAATTTCATTTTCATTTTATTAATAAGTGTCTAATATAAAATGGCACAGCAGGTTGCATTTTTGCCGCAAAGCTTCGAAATCTGGCTCCAGCTAATCACAGTGTATAGTTTACTCACCATCATCACCTTCTCCTTGGATTTGACATATCGGTCATATAGTGGCTCGGTGTGGGAGTCGTGCGATGGGTGTGTCATCCAGAGTAGGACCTCTCACTGTTGTCAATGCAAAACATGATACTACAGTAGTTCAGTGAAGAGCCTGACTTTGTGATTCATATCGTCAATTCTTTCATTTTATCTACTCAAGTCTCTCTGGAATCTGGTGTCTAGAGCTTTACTGGTATTTACTGGTATGTGCAACAGGTTTCTTCATATTCTGCACATTAATTAGACCAATTGTACGATGTATCACACTCTATCTAGGGACACAATACCATCTCTCAGTATGAATGTCTGACACTTCAAAGGAAGGAAGTTGTCAGATAGCAAACATGTTCTGCAACATTTATGTTTGTTCTAGAAGCAAATCCATATTCTCTACCTGGGCAAAGGGCAGTGTAGTTTTATTTAACTCATGAAACCTTTCACTCAGTGGCTAATTTATATGCAACACATTCCTGGCATATTTGATGGCATTATAAAGTAGAAGTGTCCCTTGATTTTATCTCTAATATTACCAACAACAGTCCTTGATCAGTTCATTTTAGGACCTCTTCTCCAGTATTGTTTTATCAATTTCTGTTGAACTTTTCTGATTTTCAGATTTTTTCCAGATTTTTTTAAAAATAAACAATAAATCATTTTATAAATAAGTGTTTTTAAAATGATCGTTTTAAAATTTAATTTTACGGTTACTGTGCATTATAACCCTGTATTTTACCCAAAGGTCACAAGATCTATCTTCCAAGCACGGAACACAGATCTTGTGACCTTCTGATAACATAATTTTTATGGTTAAAACAAAAATCTGACAGCTGTGCAGAAAATTGAGTTAAAGATCAAAGGCATAATTATTATTATTCTGCATGTGCTCTTCCCAAAACATTCTATGGTTTTTAGCTTTCACCAACGGATTCGTTTCTAAAATTGAAGCTGCAATTTGCTAGTCATCCACTAGAAGGCGACAAAAATACACATCCATCCAGTTCCAATTTTAGTATACGACGCCAGCACTTAAGATATCCTGAGAGTAATGCACCTTGTAAAATAATGGGTTAGGGTGGATAGTTATCTATAGTACACTTAAAATAATAGACCCTCTTTATTTTTAAATAAAAGTGGAGTTTTATGTCAGGAGGCCAGAATGTGTATAAAAGGGAACAGTTAAGTATTTCCTGTCAGGGTCAGCCCCTGTGTCTCACTGTGTCCCTTCCCCGTTTGGCCAGCAGGTGTTGCTGGTCATCCCGTTCT
>JAABNX020000046.1:29176939-29197517 GCA_015163995.2 Mormyrus lacerda | reverse complement strand
AACCTTGTTTTTACTTGGAAATGGTTGCAAATGCCTCCCTAGTGGTTTTGAATAGAACTCCTGCTCCTTTTAAAGAATGGGACCAGTCTGATTTGCCTTCTTTTGTTCCCTCAACCGTGTCTCTGTTCCCTCCCTTCTTGGGGCATCAGAGCACATAGACCAGGGTAGTTGAGGCACATCAACAGTGAAAGACATGGAGTGTTGGAGTTTTGAAGATGATTTTAAGATATGATGCAAATGAATTTAACCAATCACAACACACCTTTGCTTGACCAACAACACAACAATATATTGTCACTGACTTCTGCTTCTGTGTTTTATCTGTAATTTACCATGTTTTCTTACTAATCAATAGTGAATTTTAGTGATTGTTGTACAATTTTTTTATCCTTTTACAGATTTTTTTTTAAATAGCTGACTGTTTAACCAGGGTTTCTACATTTTCTTGTCCATTGTACTTCGGTGGGGGTAAAGGGACATGAATCTGATATGGCCTTTGAGCTAAATGGATCCAAATCAGAATGGGGTTTATTGACCATGTAAGTTCACACTTAAGGAATTTGAGTTGACATGGTACTTGCTGTGACATATGAAGGAAAAGAGTATGGATGACATTGCAGTGGAGCATGAAACAGCCCAGCAAGCAAACATGATTTAATAGCAAATAACATGTTCAGTTTGTGCCGACCTGTGTGTGCACGTCTGTGCTTTGAACTACTGCATTGTTGCATGATGCCTTGTGCTCAACCCACAAATCGAAAAGCACACAAACAGCGCTCAGCACTGTCAACCTGGATTGTATCCACAGCTGGTCAGGCATCATGTAGCGATGTAACTGGCATCATTCATCCAGAATGGTTTTCTGCATTCTGTACTATTCCCTACATCATGGGGTACAGACTGCGGCCAGTTTGAGAGATGCCGCTCTCCCAGTTCGCAGTGGAAAAGAGAGCATTTGACACGCCAAGTAGCGCCCTGGAAGGGCTGGCCTCCGCAGGCGACCTGTTAAATGTGGACATGCGATGGATAGATGAGTCCAGTACAGAATTGGAAAACACTTTTGTGAAGGAAATGGACATTTAAAAAAAATCTGGCTGCTGTAGGCAGCTTGCTGATATTTCAGTGTATTTCAACAGACACGCAAACATTCATTTTAGATTTGTTTTATGTTTTTGTGTTTTTCTTTCTATCTCTGGTGTACAGAATCGAATGGAAGAGAGCAAAGCACTATTTAGGACAATTATCACATATCCCTGGTTCCAGAACTCGTCCGTCATCCTGTTTTTAAATAAGAAGGACCTGCTGGAAGAGAAGATCATGTACTCTCACCTTGTGGATTACTTTCCAGAGTATGATGGTGAGCTTCGGGCTCTTTGCACGCCGACACTGTGCTCACACAAGCACTGACAGGCTGCTGGGAAGCTGAAATTAGTGCCATTAATTCATAATTTCTTTTGTTACCATGCATGCAGCACAAAGATCAGCTATAAAAAAGCAGCTATATTCTGCAGTATTCAGCTGTATTCTATGGCAGTCTGAATCCACAGAAGTGACAAGTAGTGATTTATTTCACATTGACAGTGATCTCTTCCCTGGCTAGTTTTGAAATTCTACAACACAAGAACAATGAGAAGCTTATTGGGGTATAACTGCTTAGGGCTTCGCAATATCAATTTTATATCGCGCATGCGCTATAATCACCTGGGTTTTGGATGACATTTGGCTATCTATCACCCAGCCCTATCTCAATAACTACTGCACAATGAAAATGTTACCATTAATTCTGGCCACAAGCCAAAAACCTCACTGGAGGATTTTACCTGTAGTAACTCTCATTTGAGAACTTTCACCTTCCAGTAAGTTAGCTACTGCTACCTTTACTGTTAGCCACCCATATCCGTGCAACCATTAAGCCTTAGTACATGGAAGCGTTAGGATTCATATATATCCATGTGTACCATTCAGGGAACTACTGAATTAATACTTCATTCAAATCCCAATGAATTTAGGATATGATCAGCGTGACTCAGATGCTGGGGGAGAGAGGCCACGCCCCATTGCTCCAGCACTAATCTCACAATCCTCCTCTAGGCATTAAATTCTTGTACATAAGGGACTTGTTTGCTTAGCTACCAGACAAGATGGGTGTGGGAAGAGAATATAATTAGTGAGGATGATCCCGGTGCCATTATAGCTAAATTACGCTTGAATTCTGCCTTTCAGGGCCTCAGAGAGACGCCCAAGCTGGCCGGGAGTTCATTTTGAAAATGTTTGTGGACCTTAATCCGGACAGTGACAAAATCATCTATTCCCACTTCACCTGTGCCACTGACACGGAGAACATCCGCTTCGTCTTCGCCGCCGTCAAGGACACCATCCTGCAGCTCAACCTGAAGGAATATAACCTGGTGTAGCCATGGCTGGGAACAGCGGTTCTACCTGAGTACAGCTAGTCGGAGTGGAGCTGGCGACCGACGCATTCTGCCAGACGGACTGTAGAACCTATGAAGCAAATTGACAAAGAAAAAAATTGCATCATCCTAATTTATTGCCGTCCAAGACCCTATGTTCACAGGGCTGCTAGTAAATATTATTATATTTAAAAGGAAAAAAAAAGTAATCGGAAGGTTTAAATGTTGCTCTTAAATATTTGCAGCACAGTTTCTAATTTTTAGGCTAAACATTGTGAATTTTCATTTCTCAAGGAAGGGTAGGAGGTATTCCTGAAGCAAACAAATGATTTCTCCTTCCAGATCTGTTTTCAAATTCCATTCTAGTCCCTGTCCATTCCTGTGTCTCGCACGGCTTCACCACTGAGCTGGCCAATCCGGGTCCATCTGTTAGGAAAGCAGTTTCTTTCATTCAGTTTGTGTGCTCTTCTGAAGGATGACAAGTATTGATACTGTGATTTTTAAATTATTGTTATAAATTATTACATCCGTTTAGGTACTTCCTTTATGAATTTGACTGGGCAGAAAGGCAGACGAGTACACTGGTTAGGGTTATGAAGGAGCAGTTAATTGGAATGGACACCAGTCCAGCCCCTTTTTATGGCGGACAGGGACCAGTCTTGTTCATAAATCTGTCACATGCCAGGATGTGACTGTATTTTCCATACGAATCTTTCAGTGCCACATCTTTGCTCACAGGAATTAACAAATTTATTGCAGATGCCAAATGAATACAACAGGACATCCCTTGGTGAATTTCGAAAAAAAAACAGTATATTTCATGACAGTATTTAAACATGTGCTAAGTCTTAAAGAAGCTATGAAGTTTCTTATTTTGCATCTCATTGCTTTCCTGTATTTCTTCTTCAATGCCAAAAAACGCTGGTTGCAAAAAGTTTTGACCGACATCCTGTATCCCAATGCTGATGTGCCGTTACAGCATTTGCTTATACAAGCTAACTTAGGGAGAGGTGCATTGTGGGCGCCAAACTGACAGACTGATCAAGTTTGGGTGCTCAGCTGTGCCATTTCAATTTCATGAAAATAGAAGATTCTGGAACACAATGACCGTGAGGATTTGTGGTTTCATTTGACCAACATGGTAGGAGCTCCTATGTATATGACTGTGTATTTTTACGTAGAGGTTCAAGGGGGGAACGTGTTTTTTTTTTTTTTTTTTTTTTTAATTTTAATTTTATTTTTAATTTGTAATTAACTAGTGTAAACCTTTTGTGGCCAGTCTATGCCCACTCAGGGTCTGTTCACCAAGGGGCCAATGGAGCTGTCAGTTGTTAAGACACTGTCTAGCTTGCGTTTTTCCTTGCAGTCAGGACTGGCCTGCAACAGAGCTGATGCAGGTGCCACCGGAGAGTTCTGGAAGAATCACGGTCACAGAGGAGCCGATGCACATGTTTGGTCTAATTATGAATTAAGCTGATATCTGTTGTATATCAGTGAAGACCGGTGACGTCACTATGTACCAAAGTTAGCCTGCATCTCAGATCAGCCCCCATTTATAGCAAAGGTTTTTGTAATAATTCCCTTAACATAAGCCTGTAATTTACAGTTTATTGAGGCATAGTGCAATTATGAATGCTATAATCATTGTACATATATCTAAAATTTATATATAATATATTTTAAGTATATTATATATATTATATATTATGGGCTTTGTAATCATACATTTTTTGGCAGATTGAATGTGCATTATTAAAAATATGTATCTATGTAATTGTATGTTATAACTAATACATTTTGCATAATTTTATTTACTTTTTTAAAGAGACAATGTACATTTTTGCCAGTTCATTTCTCAGCAAGCCACAAAAAGAATGGTATCTTCTATCAAAAGGTATGCCAGTAATTACAGTAGCTGTTCTAGACTTTGTTCATTCCATTTTTGTATGAAAAACAAACAGCTGTACTAATTACAGGGCTAGTTGTATGTGTGTAACATGAAAGTGGCTCCTCAAAGTGTTGAGCTGGTTGTGCAGGACCCCCCCCCCCCTCCTCTTCCTCAGTTTTCTAGGCTGTTCCTGACTGGTTTATAATGTCTGGATGGGATGACTTTGCCCCCAAAGTGGCATTTCTTGTGCCATATCCTTTATTCTCATAAGTAGTCTGTTGCTCACTGATCTTTCCATACCTTAAGAACAAAATAAAAGCTTTTACCGCTCTTTGGCTCATGTTACTGCACCAAATCTAAACGTGGATCTCGGCAACGTGTCACACAGATGGGTGTCGCTTGGCTCAATCAGTCTAATTACAGTCCTTCTGATTGCAGTGGGCAGTGGTGGCTTAATGGTTAGGGACGTGCAGTTGTAATTGAAAGATTGCAGGTTCGAATTCCCGACCAGCGAGGCACCACTGAGGTACCCTGAGCAAAGTACCGCCCCCAAGCGCTGCTCCCCGGGCGCTGAATTAGCCGCCCCCTGCTATGTCACATTGTCACATATGGATTAAACGCAGAGGACACATTTTGTTGTTGTGCTGTGTGTCAATAATGACAATTAATCACTAAATTCAAATTAGGTGTGCGGTAATGCTTTGGAGGCATATTCTGAATGTGCAAGAGAGAAATTTATACTGAACACATTGCATGTTATAAAATTTTATCACTTAAGCTTTGCCTTATATACCTTACATCATCCAAAACAGAGCACTGTAAATTGAACTTCATTAGCACAGAGTTGCTCACGTTCAATTAAACCTACTGTTCATGCAGTATATTTTCAGTGTTATACTGTAATTTTATTACAAACCATGGCAGACTGTTGTTCTGGAGCTGAGGTGACAATTTCAAAGTCCCTTTTTCAGACGCTTACAGTGAACAGGCCTGCTTGAAAGGGAAATCCCTTTGCACTGCACTTTTACAGCTTAGAAGTCAAAACACTTTCAATTCTGAAATATTTAATTTTTCAAGCTGATATCCTGAGAATAAATCCAAAATGTCAGGAGTGACAGGTGTCGATGGGAAGGTTAGGATCTGTGATGCGTGTATGTGTGCAGAGACGAAAATGAAACCGTAACTGATGTCCTATAGAACGGCAGCATGGGATCCAACACCCTCTTTATCAGTCTGGGGGCTTTTTTTTTCCTATTTCTTGTTTCATTGTAGAATCTTTGTCTTTTTTGCTGCGCCCTTTTCTGTGAGCTTAGGTCAGTGAAATTAACATGAAAACACCCAGGGTGCTACTTTTTGTTTCTGCTACATATGTTTAGGACAGTTGACCAGTGGCAGAGGAAAAATCCTATAGACCAGTACTGCATATACTGCAATGAAATGCTAATCCTTGAAGGAACATAGACTTTGTCCTGAATGCCCTATGCTGCCTAGGATAAGCTCCAAACTCACCACCCAGAACCTTGGACCCCTGAGCAGGGCAGGCAGTGTGAACGCATCTCTGTAGTTAGCAGAAAGCAGGAGAGATCAAGCCCTTTAGGTGGCAATTAAATTATACTATTAATTTCACAATATTTAATACTGCCATGACAGACAGGGCAGAAGTGTAGTTGTTCAAAAAGTCAGGAGTGTAAAATAATCACCCTGAGAAGATCATGGCTGGCTTTGTGTGTCTTTACAATGACCGTCTTCTTTTGTTATTTCCTAAATAAAAACGTCTTATGGCAGTCAGTGCTGACCGTGACTGCTCGAAGCTGTTAACGCTGAGTGCCTCCCCCAAGCTTTACAAATGAAGTGAATCTCAAAATTCAAATAAAACAGTTTGACTGATTAAAAGACTTTGATGGAAGTTTTTTCCCTCCAAGATAGTTTCTCTATGGCGTTTCTATGTCAAATTAACAAAAATAAACAGCAACTAGAAACATACATTCTTTGGCTGATGCTTCTGTCCAGTGTAACATACCAGAGCATGTGAGTGGAGAGTGAGCGAGAAGCGGAGCGGTCGCTCTGTCTCGCTCCAACTTCGCTCCGATACTGCACACACTACGACTCTGAGGCGTGCCCAGATCTACCCAGAATTCTCCTGTACAATTATCAAGACTTACACAAATTGGCCGAGATGGAATCCGCAAAGTATTTCACAAACGAAACTGATAGATCATACAAGTCTTATCAAACGTATAGATGACAATAATGTAGAGCAAGAACAACAATGTGGTGAAACTGTTTCAGTGAGTAAAGATTCACTTTGGAATCACGTTTCTCAGAACATGAGATGTTACGCGGAAGCCAGAGCAAAACGTGAGCAAGTTTTATATGGTTGTAGCATATCAAGTCTGTAAAGTAAATAAAAGTATAAAAGCCTGTACAGTAAATATTGGTAATCAAATAAATTTGTTTTGTCATTCAAAGTAGGTCTAATAGGATTTTTTTAATTTCACGTAACGCTGTCAGTGAAATTTGCCATTTGAATTTATATCAGCAAGTACTTGTGAGCCAATGACTGGATCATAATTACAGCTCAGCAACATTATTCAGCAATAAAGTGGTCGGCTGAGTACCTGAATCTACTGAATGGCCAAGTTACACCTCCATCCATAAGCAGTGGGTTTTTCTTCCCTGTTGGCTTGGGCATATTCCAGCACGATAATGCCAAGATTCATAGGGTTTGAAATGTCATAGAGTGGTTCAGGGAGCATGAGGAATCACTTTCACGCATGACTTGGTCACCTCAGAGTTGTGACCTTAACCTCACTGAAGGTCTTTGGGATGTGCTGAAGGCTTTATGGGGTGGTTCAGCTCACTTGTCAATACTGGATCTTGGTGAGAAATGAATGCAAATCTGGATGAAAATAAAAGGGTGAGATGTTGTATAACCCTGTGGAAACAATGGCATGACAAATGTGCACCATAATCAAAGCTAAAGGCGGTTCAACAAAAAATTCGAATGGCGACTTTTTTTTGGACTGGCAGTGTATTTCTTTATGATATAAGGCTTCGGTTTAAGGTGACATTTGTTAGGCATGCAGATTATTTGTCCTCCTTTTAAATTGGAGTGAGCGTGAAGCGATTTGACTGAAGCGGGAGGAAATTTTAGTGGAGCGAGGACCAATGCGTAGCGGAGCACCTTACTGTCAATTAGAGCGGAGGAGCGGGTGGAGCCAACAGCCTCGTGAGCAAGGAGCGGAAATTCTCAGCGCTCCACTCCGCTCACATGCTCTGTAACATATAGGTAGGGGTTACAGAGCAGACTCAGACAGCTGGCTGGGCATGAATGTATGAATGCTGTCAGAGGCCTTGGGGGACCCCAGTTGACTGGGGTGGGAATGGTGATGTTAGAACTTGTCACTGGGGGGTGGGGTGTGGCCTCAATCACAGTAACAGTTGTCAACCACCTTGGCAATCCATCGGGTGGACAGGCAATCTGTTTATGTGGGCCCACCCCCTGCAACCCTATAGCCACACCCCTCTTTGTGTCCCTGCAGTAATTGGGATTAAAGGGCCTTGCTCAAGGGTTCAATAGTGACATCACTCTGCCAGCATTAGGGTTAGTCCTAGCGACCTTCAGATCTTTGGCACATGTTGTAACCTCCAGAGCCACACACTACCTCCATGAGTATAATGCCTTACAGAATTCAAACAGAATATTACAGATTGTCAACAGGTCCTTAGTCGCAAAGAGAATGTAAATTGGCACTGTTTTGAAATGTCTTGGCTGGATTGGATTCACAATGAGGCCATATGTGTGAAAACAAGCCCGTGTCACTAGCACATTTCTGGAACACTGGGCACCAAGTGTGGCGCTCTGCATTTTGTGAGACCCCCTGTGTGTGGAGGGGCATGACTCCACAAACGGCTATCTCACTGTGGGCGTGGTGCCACTCTGCTGAGAAGGAAGACTGTTACCACCCTCAGGACTGTGCTGTTCTGTTGATTCTGCAAAGGAATCGCACCTCTGCCATTGGATTTCTAAGTGATATATGTATTTTATTAGCTAATATAAACTGCATAATGCGGCATGCAGGCTTGATGAAGATTAGCGAACACAAATCTTGCGTTTTAAAAATCTCCAGTTCATATGTGATGCAGACTTTTAGGCCGTTTATGCTAATTTATTTAAACACTGCAGTTTGACTAATATGACAACTTCCCCCCCGATGTTGGCTCTCAGATACTCGGACAGGAAACTTAATACTCTTGAGATCCCCACTCTAAGAATAAGGGACTATGTTGATAATTAGTTACTTGGGTACCATTAACTCTGTTTCTGGCTTGATATCATCACAAAACAGGATTTCTTGCTTAGCCAGATAACTTGTTGGATTTAAGGTACCCCGGTTTAAATGGATTTTATCTTCATTCACTTGCAGTGCTGTAGCCAGGGTTTGAAAAATAGTGAGGTCTGGGACCATAGGGTGGGGGGTGGGACTCGACAGTCACATCATTGATACCGCCCCCTTCATAAGCTTTTTATTTCTTTTATTAATTAGTTATGTGAAACGTTAGTTAGCCTAATCAAGCCCGTTTTTTTATTCAGCAGAATATTTAGCTTCATATTATATTTTTAGCTTTCAAGAAAATTACCGAGGTCCGGACCTCAGTGACTTCAGAGTTTGCTTTGGCCCTGTTCACTCGCATTTAGCCCCGACTACCTTAAATCCAAGTTGTCAAGCTAAGCAAGAAATTCTGCTTAATGAAATGTGCCCCTGATTGGATATTGGTTTTGTCCTGACCAGCTCGTATGATCCTTCTGTGTACCACACGCCCCTTGTTACCTCGTGTGAATTCCTGATTGTATTCAGCTGTTTTGTATTATTTCTGAGTAGTTCTGTGTATTTAAGTCCGCGTTCAAGTCTTTCCCCAGTCCGGTCATTGATGTTGTCTACCATCCTTTAGGGCATGTCCCTGCCCGGAAATGCTCAACTTGTAACCGAGAAGCACAAGACCCTCCGGCAGCTAATACGGAGGGTGACAGAGGTGAGGAGCCGGCTGGTGCCGCTCAACAGTGGGCTTTGCCTGGATCAAACATCTGACCTCCCCGAAACACCTCGATCTCTGCTTACAACAGCTGGCCAGAAGAAAAGGAAGAACAGGGACCGGAGGACGAGCTGACGTCAGAGGTCTTCTTAGGGGCCGTCTCCCTCTCCGCTGTCCTGCCCTGCTGCATACCGGGAGGAGGCCCCCCTGATCCTGAACTCGCCAGTGTTTGTACCAGAAACCGCTTCCACTGCCCCAGAGTGGTTTCCTGCAGCTTTGCTGCTGGCAATAGCAGCACACCCCTTCACAAAAACGCGCCTGTCTCTTAATTGGGGCCAGGTTGATATTGGATGCAATCCCGCGGGTCCTGAAGGTCTTAAAAGGGGCAACGCCTGCCACTGCTGCACAATCCCCGACTCCAGTCCCTGCGGTTTCAGCGCTAGCGGTTGATGATGTGCCTGACCCACCTGATGTCCCTGACACACCTTTGCCTGATGTTCCTGACCGGCTAGTCCCCTGCACCACCGCCCGCTGAGGCTCCTGCTAGGCCTCTACAGTGCTCCCCTGTGGTTCCTGCAACGCCGCCCCCTGAGGAACCTGCTGCACCTCCGCCCTGCGCATCTGCCGCTCGAGGTCTTTGCACCTCCACCACCACCGCCTGAGGTCCCTGCAGCTCTGGTCCCCGCAGCGCTTCCCACTGTTCCTGCGCTCCTGTCTCTGCAACGCCTCTCATGCCTGAGGTCCCTCCTCCACCCACGCCTGAGTTCCCAGCTCCGTCCACGCCTGAGGTCCTTGCCCCAATTTCTAATTCCTCTGCTCCAAATCCAGTCCTAACCTTCCAGTTCCTAACCCTGCTCCTACGCACCCTGCTCCCATGACCCCAGTCCCTGTCCTTGAGGAGGTCCCAGACTATCAGAACACTGTTCCTTCCCCCTTGGGGGAGGAGGAGCTTGAATGGGATCCCTCAGGGATTTCCCTGATGGCCCCAATGGACCCCTCTGGGGGGGGGGTCACCCCAACCATCACCCCAGAGTAGTTGATCCCAGCCAGGTCCCCACCTGCCGCTGTCCCGGAAGGGGAGAGGACACCTGTGCAGGAGTCGAGTCCCGCCTACCCTGCCCCCTGGCTCACCCTCAGTTTCCTTAGCTGTGGCTCCAGGGGCACCTGCAGGGCCCCCTTCGAGGACTCGTCAGCCGCCTTCAGGCCCACCTCTGATGCCACGTCGGTCACCTGCGGGTCCCCCCACTCTGGCTCATTGGTGAACGGTGCCTTCACCTGCTGTGGCTGTGCCATCTCTTGCTGCGGTTTCCCCTCCCTCCTTGCCTTCGCCAGGGTAGCCCTCACCTCCTCCTCCTGTCCCTCCGCCTGCATCCTTACCCCCTCTGTGGTCCCCTCCAGCTTTGGCCTCGTGGTCGCCTGTTGCCCTTGCGGCTGTCGCCTTCCACCCGCTGGGGTTCCCATGGGCTCCCTGTTGTCCTCTGTCCTTTCCATTCCAGCCTCCTGTGTCTGCTCCTCGTCCTCTTGTGTCTCACTCACGACTGTTCCCCCCTGGTCCCTTTGTTCCTCCGGTGGGTGTTTCCCTAGTGTCTCCTTTTTTTGTGTGCTTGTCTGCACTTCCCGTTTTGTGTCAGTTCTTGTGTCTTAGCTATTGCCTTTGTGTCTGTTCTGAATGTCTGTCCTGTTTCCAGTGCCCTGTTGATGTTTAGTGATGGAGACAAGCAATGTTATTTATCATGAGCTAAGGCCTCACTGAGAGCCAAAAGGTGTGTACAAAAGAAATGAATGGCAAAAATACCAAGGGACTACTCCCCTATGCAACATTTCATTATGATTTTCATAATATGAATCAAGTTGAGATGTTCAAAACTGTAAATGTCAAACTAACTTAACACGTCATCCCTCCATTGCTGACTGTGGTAGTTCTTTAATCAGATATGCTTTGAATGGTGGACCTAAAACCACAGACAATGTATGACACCGGGAGTTGCAGCTTGAGCTCTAAACCTTATAAACAGTCCTCACCCCCCACCCCCCAATGCTGTTCTCCAGAAAGCCTCCATGTGCCGCGGGAGAGTCCCGCCCCGCCTCCGGTCTCCAGCACGTAAACGGCCGCACCAACTCCCTAAAACTCACTGTACTTTCCGTTGCCTGCTGTGGCGAGAGGGCCGGTGTTACGGAAACCAAAGCGGTCTTAATGATTTCAATTTTAAAGGAACAATTCTTATAATAAAAAACAAAAACTAACTGATAATCAACTTTACATTTAACTTAACATTGTGGGAGCGTGGAACGTAATCCGATCTGGAGGGCAAATCATACGAAAGTGTGGTAATATTTACCATTTAATGTTTTTTCTCTCTCTCTATTGAAACCTTGTTTTAACTGTTTGCACCGGGGAATTGGAAGGCTAAGATCAGACGTTTGTACGATGGCGGGATGCTGCTGCCTGTCAGCGGAGCAGAGGGAATGTCGGAGAATAAACCAGGAGATCGAGAGACAGCTGAACCGGGACAAGAAGGATTCGCGTCGAGAGCTCAAGCTGCTTCTCCTGGGTAAGTACACTGTCTTTTTTTTTTTTTTTAAAAAATGTGTTATAAAACTTACTGTACGTCTGGCAAAAGTGAGCCACACCAGGTATGCAGGTAGCGGAGAGAGATACTCCAGCCGGAAGCTAGCAGGTGCCAGTGCACCTTTTATTTCTGATCATTTTCATTAAATCGACATCTCGCATAAGTTAGAAATAATGTGTGAATTAAGCTACGTTCTGGGTTTCAGTTCGAGTTTGGACGGACTTCAAATTGAAGGAAATGCTATTCGGTGTATAGAAATAAATGCATTTGATGGAATCTCCCAGAGTTTGACTGTACGCCTTCCACTCTCTTTGCATTTTTTCCCGGTTTTCACAAACACCAAAGCCAGTAATATGTCCTGCGGGACAGCGGTGGTTTAAAGGCTTTGCATACTGCAGGGCTGCTCCTGGGGAGCTACCTCTCTGCACACTGGATACAGACGCTCAGGCTTTTCAGTAGCATCTCTCTGTGCAGAAGCTACACCTGCTCCAGGATTCTGCTGGAAAGCCTGACCCTGTAGGCTGGTAGATCTTCAGGAGCAGGGTCCAGCCCTGGTACACAGTGTTCCAGAAGTACTTTCAGCCCAGTGTGTCTCAGGGTGTCTATTCTGTTTTCTTTGTTAATTCTACAATGTGCTACTTTAATTACTCATGTGGTCGGTAATTAAACACAGGTGCAGGGCAGCTGAAGCATTCAGGGTGACTGTGACATGACATTAAGTTTGGTTCAGCCTTATTCCTGCATGCAAATGTATGCAAATGCATAGCAAATGTGTAGCACTCTGTGGACTGTGGGTTGGTGATAGAGGACACTGCAACAGACCGCTTCCCAGTTTTTTGTTTTTTTTTCTCACTTTCCCACTGTTGCTTTGCTCTGTGGATGTTTTGAATATCGAGGAAAATGCTGTAAATGCTACCATTCCGATTTGTGAGTGAGTCTACAATAAAGTATGTGGCATTATACTGGACCGCATAGTGACACAGGCGGGGTGATGCGAGGTGTTCATGTCATCCAGGTTCTCTCCAGGTTGCCTCCTTTTCCAAAGATGTGCCTTTAGCAATTCCCCAATGTGTGTGATTGTTTGTACGTGCTTACCATAGGCTGAACTGCCGTCCCAGCTATGATATACCCCAGCCCCCTGTACCGTGCTGCCTGGGATTGGCTCCAAATCCCACCCTCCAGCCTGGACTGGATAAATGACTGGATGATGTATATGCAGAGGCACAAACTCAATCCTGGCCAAAACACCGTCCTGCAAGCCATCAAAGTCTATCAAAGCACCCTGACCCGTCGTTATCAATCCGTCCAGGTTTTATAAAATAGATCGATAGATGTGTAATTAAGCTTGGTATGCTTTGTCATGAAAGTACATCCCACCATTTACCTGTGTGTCCTTGGGGATTTAATTAAAAATTTCACAAGGCACATCAGGATTAATAAGGGATGTTTACTGGCTTGACTTGAAGTAGCTCTAACAAACAGCTCTGTCCAGTTTCATGAAATGTGCACATATTCTTCTGATCCAGGAGCAGTTTTTTTGTTTAACCTGACAGAAACACGTATTACCAAACCACCTGCCAAACAGCACAACAGTCCGGCACATTCTGAGGCTTTGGGTATTAAGATCCATCCCACGTTTCATTTTAATATGCTCTTTTTAAAATTATTTGTGCACATTTAGGATTTTGTCAACAGTGCTTATTTTTGAGTTTAAAACACTAAAAGATTCTAATTAGCTTAAATATGTCCTAACAGAGGGCTGGCAGTGAGAGCATTTTGGAAATGCAAAGGTCACCATTGCAGACCAGATGGAGAATTGAGTACTCTGTAGGTGTTAATCTTAATCTTTAGCTCTTAATCTAACTTGTTCCTATATGTTGGATGCAATGCTGCCTTTACAGTGTAACTTCATAGAGCATTTACATAGTGCTGTAATTTTGGGGACAGAACAGGTAATATACTGTACTAAACAGTAATGCCCATAGTAGCATTTCAAAGAAAGCAACATTGTGTTTTTAACATCAGTTTAGGGACCCCACTTCATTGAAGTTATTGGATAATGGTAGGGAATCTACTGAAAAGCCAGAAAGACTCAGTGAACATTCAAACTCCACACACACAAAGCGTGCAGTGTGTGCCGACCGCAGTGCCCACTGTGCCATCTTCCTTGCAGTGTGTGCAGACCGCAGTGCCCACTGTGCCATCTTCCTTGCAGTGTGTGCCGACCACAATGCCCACTATGCCATCTTCCTTGCAGTGTGTGCCGACAGCAATGCTCACTGTGCCATCTTACTTGCAGTGTGTGCCGACCACAATGCCAACTGTGCCATCTTCCTTCCACCTTATTGCCAAGTAACGAAGAAGGAATTTTGATGTTTTTTTTAAAAATAATCGAGTTATTGGGTTTACATAATAGTGACAGCTGTAATCTGGTTGTGTTTCCAAATTTTTCTTAATTTTAATGTCTTTGGTTGTTTAAGAATTGTTTAACAGACCAATGCAGTACTACTTTAGCATTTGATTAGAGCATGATATTTATTAAAATTTGAAAAGCAGTTAAATTTAGCATTAAAATAACAATGAAATGTCCCCCTTGCTGTTTCTGGAATAATGTCTTCATCCATTTGAAGTAAGTACTCCATTAGCCAAGGTGAAAGGAGTGCTAAGCCCCCAGGTCACCTCTGTGTACTGTGGAACAGTGTTTTTACTGGTAGCTGGGAGGGAGTGAAACCCCGAGGACTGGGTTGGGGAAACACTGCAGTGGAAGATGAAGGTCAGAATGTCTTTAGCAAAACAAGTCTGAGTGACAACTCTCTGTTATGAAGAGTCCCTCTTGGGGCTGGAGCCCCGGGGGGGGGGGCTTCTCCTGGCCTCAGCACTCATTACCATGACGATCTAGTGGTATCCCCTGTGCTGGGCGCAGCAGCTCTCAATGTTCAAGGGCCATTACCATAGTTGAGATTTCCAGCCCTCTTTTAATGGGCATGGGTCATTCTCAGCATGGTGTTATCCTTTCTGATCTAATATGTCCCCCCTCGGAATTACCACAATTGGATTGAAGCCCCATTTGGGTTACCTTGCTTTGTAATGGAAATACCAGCACAGGCATTCCACGCGAATGGAAAGCGCACGGCCCCAACTGTATGACACAAATGGAAACAAGACCGCCTCGGCCTCCTCCTGCCGGGAGCGACGGGACGGAACATCACAGACAGTGTCACCTCGAGGAAGGTTCGGATTATTGGCCCCGTGTTTGAAAGGAAGCTGTCTGTGAAGACGCGTGCTTCGTATGTTTGGTTTATGGAGGAGGGAATGCCTTTACAGAATCTGTCCCGCAGATGTTTTACCCGTTGCTGCACTATCGCATAAGGTATTATTTAATTTGACGCAAAGATAATTCTGCCATTCTGTCTAAGAGATCGCCCCCCACCCCCCCGGTGTCTGCTATGCTGTCCGGTCTCCTAAATCTCCAGTCTCGCATCTCCTTAATTTTCGTATGGAAAGCATCTTGCTGATCATTTAAATCTCACCTCTGAAGTAATCCTCATCCCAGCTCCAATTTGTTAAAGAAATCCCTCCCCCTTAGCATTCCTGGATGTTTTTTTCCCTCAGATGTCTTCAGCACTCTTCGGTTTTGTATATAAGTGATCTGTGCCAAAGGTGATAATTGTGTCCAAACAAACGCAAGTTCCTGATGTTCAGCAGGGTTTCATGCTTAGGTCAGCCTGCAGCAAAGGGTCAGAATAAGACAGGACTTCACCGTAGTGAGAAGCTTCAGCATGCATTTCCTACTCATTAGATTGGTGAGAAAGTAAAATTTTTTGATGACACCTGGACAGTTTCACACTCAGGAATAGGGAAGTATTTTTTGTGAGAGTCACACTGAGACACGTTTCCACCTCTGGTCCCGAACCTGGCTCTCCTGCACGCTGTTTATTCTCAGCAACCCTTGCTGCTCCTTCGTCTGGCATTGACCGCTTCATAAACCCAAACACAAACCCAAACACGGCAAATGTTCTTCTTCCAGCCAGGATGGAGAGGAGTGGGGTGCGGGGGGTGGGGGGGTGGATGAAAGGGGCCAACAAGCAGCTGGGATCTGTTTATCTGTCCCCCAGTCTAGGCATAATTTGCCCACCCCAGGGCAATATAATAGAATTAATACTGAATCGTGACTGAGCATGAACCGGAAGCAGTTACTGTAATAAGAGATTTCTGCTCTGGAAAGGATGCAGATCTTCGCAAATGATATTGTCTGTTTCTTGAGATTATTTTTTTAGCACAGTGCAATACTGATGAGATTTTGAATTGGGGTATTTCAGCATTTCAGTTAGCGACAGATGTCTGATGTGTCATCACTTGCTATTTTTTTCCTAATGAATCAAAGCACACAAGGAGGTGAGCACAGAAACATCCTGCTTTAGTTATTTAAATAGTATGTTGCATGTTGTCTGTAAAGTACTGAAACACCAAATTACTGGAATACCAGAAATACTCGGTGAGCTAAGTAATTAACAGTAGTAATTAATGATGCAAAGCAATGTAAAATAATCTTAGGTGCTGAGGTTGGTAGGTTAGCATTTGTTCAAAAGACACACAAGCATTTCTAACGATAAAAATATTTTTTGTCCTAAAAGGATGTCCCAACAAAAATGGCATCAACAACTGAAATGCTTTAAAAAGGAAAAAGGACCTGGATTTCATTTTTATTGCTATAAAATGCTAATCAGCAAGGCCATAGGATTAGTTTCCGCATTGGTAGGGACCAAATAAACCCCAAACCTCCCACCCCCCTAAACACGCACAGTACTCCCCTAGTATCGGTGCGGAAATGGCCCATACCAAATCTTCGCCCTTGCTAATCAGGGTGGTTTGTGCATAGTGTGTTTTCTTTATTGTAAAGATAGCAGTAACCTGACAAGATATTCAGCCTCTGTAATAAACTGCACTGGTCAAAAGTATTTGTGAGGATATTTAGTGAAAGTGGTTGCTGTAAATCAAATGTTTTAGACATTGATCCATCTTCCAGCTGGGGTAACACCTTGGCTAGGTCACATGCATGCGTCAGGCACCAACTGGCCTAATTACATGTCTTTGGAGTGCAGATATAAACTGTAATACCCAGCAGAGGCGATTCCAGGGAGACTGGGGGCCCTAGGCAAAATAACATGGTGTCCTCCAACACACCCCACCCACATGGTACAATTTTTAGCGTGAAATCTAAATCAATAATATCAACAAAGAGAATTTAATAATAATTGTATTTTCACTTTACTGTGAAAAGCAGAATACACAAATAAAGCATATTTGTCGCTGCAATGTACTATGTAATCAGCCCAGCTCAGGGGCCCCAGGAAATTACCCGTCTTGCCTGTCCTGTCTGTACACCTCTGATACCTGGAGGAAACCTGCAGGACACGAAGAGAACTTCTCACCAGAGCAGAGAAGAGATTCAAAATCAGATTCTGCGGCCTGAAGGTGTGCGGCATTACAGCTACCCGTAAGTCACTACATGTCCCTCTTCCTGACAGCGTGAGAACAGCAGAGGCTTCTTACAATGAAACTGAATTTCGAAATGACAGCATTCTTTTGAGCACCCAAATTGTGTCGATCATCTTCGTAAATCTACATAATGCTGAAAAAGCAAACGGCAGGAAATGAGCCTCAGATCCTTTCTGCCCTTCCTCAAAAATACGCCATAAGTCTGATTATTCCGGCGAACCACCTTATTACAGCGTCGCCCTCTGGAGACGGGTCACTGAGCAGCAGGGTGGGGGGAGCATGGCGGCCTCACATCGCAGGGTCATAGTACAGTGCTGTAGGAAATCCTCCATGGCTGAATTTCCTTGACTGGACAGTAGCTTCCTGTCAAGGTTGTGTACTAAACATTCCAGAGAATCTTGTGGAAGGGTCCCCCAATAAGGTCATGCCAAGGTTGAGCCAAAAAGCAGTGGCCTTTTTCCAATCCTAAAAGGATAAAAGGTTTTATTTTTCTAAAGGCCATTTTAAAGATCCATGTGCTAATGTATACAGGGGTCTGGGCATCAGAGCAGAGCAGGATGGAAAACACACCATGTGTTCGGCGGTGAGCCTAATTATTTCTGTGGTTGGTTACAGATTGACTTTATGCCTGAGGATTTGTCTTGGAGGTGAAGTAATCCCATAAAACAAATCAGGCAAACCAATCAAAGCATGAACTACTTGAGCCAAACATACTTTGAGTGTTCACCAGATGCAATTCCCAGGGATTCCACATGGGGCAGCAACAGGCAGCAACTTGCTGAACATGGTCTATTCCAGAAATGGCTAGCTTGAGGCTAGTTTGGCTAGTTTGAGGGCTTAATGGAGTGGTTTTTATTGAATTTCTGTGCTCAGTGGTGTAACTGAAGTTAGTGTTTGCTCACTAAGCCGGTTGACATGCAGTTTCAGGTTCATTCACTAGGGATTATTGCTTTCTGTGCTGGGAAATACCCACCACTTGGTTACGGACAGTGAATAAAGCTAGTTAGCAAACATGTTTTGCATACTGAATGTGAGTTTAGATGTGTCTGACGTCGCATTCTCTGTGACATCAGCAGAAAATGCGCCTTGTGCAATTCTCTTCAATGAACAAACAGCCGTCAGGTATAATAAAGTACAATGACTTTTGCTATTAGCTCTACTCTCATCTCAGTATTTTCATTGCTTTTTAATCTAGATTGATACACACACACACGCAGATTTTATTTTCATCATAGTGTGCTGTATACATATCACTTGGGATCATAAGTACAAAAATCTAAGTCAGTTTGCAGTATAGGGTCAGGGACTGCAGGTGAAAATTGCATTAATATGTGGCGAACATGCATACGGGCTTTTTCAGCACTCGGTCAGCAGTGAGACTGTCATTTGAATGGGAAAACATGACTGTATTGTGGCAATGCATTGTGGGGATTTTTGCTTGTTTCCAGGTCCAGCTATGGATAACTGGTTACTATTCTCATCACGGTTCCCTGCCCCACTGTGTGAGCACCTCACCAATTTAAGACATGACATGCAGCTCTTCCAGTTTTTATGCTGTTAGCGACCCAGTTCTTAATTATTATAGGAGTCTTAGCACAGACCATTCCCAGCTTCACTAAGTTTTCCTTACATCCAAGGACTTTAGCACACGGTCAGTCTAATAATTATGTCAAATGAATCAATTAAGCATAGTATGCTAATTGTCAGCAGTTTGGAGAATTCACACACGGTGGCTCTGTGTTCATCATAACACCTGGTGAGTCTTTAGTCAGGATGGTGTTACAATTTCATTAAATGCCATTTATCTATTAACATTGCTAATTCCTGTAGAACCTCTAATGAATCTTCTGTGTACGCAAGTTAAAGCAGTAAACAATAAGACAAATGGAGGATAATAAAATTATTTTCCTGTTTGTGTCCAGGCTGCCTGCTGCGTCGTACCTCTGGAGGGTCTCATTGACCCTTCTTCCCTTTGCCTTTCAAGTTTTTGTCATGTTTTGAGGAACAGTGAAATTCTTATGCCACATTTGCAGGGTAGGGGACTGGCACACACACACACACACACACACACACACACACACACACACACACACGTAGGGTAAACATATCCTTATGGATATATTCATTTCAATGGGAAAAATGCTAACGCTAACTTTGACAACCTTAACCCCTACCCAGCCCTAACCATAACCATAAGTAACCAAACAAAATACAAGAGTTTTTACATTTTTAGTTTTTTCATAGCAGTCACTGATTTTTATAAAATAGTTTTCCCTTATGGGGACCAGGAAACTAGTTATGGGGACATTGTGTGATAGGTAAACCCGCTCACACACACACACGCACACGCACACACACACACACACACAGGTTTGTAATTATATCTTTTCTAGGGACTCTCCATTCATTTCTGTGGGGAAAACTGTAATCCCACC
The DNA here is from genome assembly GCA_015163995.2 of Mormyrus lacerda. NCBI lineage: Eukaryota > Metazoa > Chordata > Actinopteri > Osteoglossiformes > Mormyridae > Mormyrus > Mormyrus lacerda. The sequence goes on along the minus strand of JAABNX020000046.1, from coordinate 29,177,680 downwards.
ATGACGACCTTAACCCCCATCCAGCCCTAACCGTAACCATCAGTAACCAAACTAAATACGAGTTTCTTGATTGCATTCACAGATCTTTGAAACATGGTCCCCACAACATCAAAAATACAGGTTTTTATTACATTGTGGGGGGTACTCGGCCCCCACAATGTAACATAAACCTAATTCACACACACACACGGACATCAGACCAAGATATCAGACAGTCAATACATCAGTCAAATTTATCAAATTTAATTAGAGAACTGACTGTAAATAAACAAACTGATATTCTTTGCAAGACTGCATAATACATTCTGGTGTATTAAGTTATATACAGTTATATAATACACATTTTCCGTGGTTTGAGGTACAGGTTATTCTGGTCTGTGTGTCCCTAACTTCACCTACAGGGGTTGGACAATGAAACAAACATCTGCTTTTGGTCTTAGACCACAATAATGCATTAGCATGTTGTAGGGGCTCCTTGTGCGGCCAATACAGCATCAGTTCATCTTGGGAATGATAGATCCAAGTCCAGCACAGTGGCCAGAGGGATTTTGAGCCGTTCCTCTTGCAGAACAGTGGCCCCCAAAGTGGCTCAATAATACTGCATTTAGATCTGGTGACTGTGCTGGCCATTGGAGACGTTCAACCTTCATGTTCATCAATAATCATAATAATCACAACTTTTTATTGATCCCCGTGGGGAAGTTCCTTTGTTGGGGAAATTCTTCTTTACGCCTCCCTCAA
>JAABNX020000046.1:29143360-29156707 GCA_015163995.2 Mormyrus lacerda | reverse complement strand
TGACAAATTCATTGGATGGGAGAGTTCAGAAGCTCCTTTGGAACAAGGGGTCCTATGTGCAAATGTAACATCACCTATAATAAAGTTTTGACCTGAATACTGTTTGATTTCAGTTACCTTTCAGTTTGTAATAACCTGCTAATGCTTATAATTTCACAAATGACCATTTTTTGTTCTTTATACAAATGAAAAGTTTGGAAACTCTGTTGTGCATAATAATTTGGAACATGCATTTGAGTGTATTTTGAGTGTTTTATTTTTTTTAAATATACTGTTATCATTGGGCAGTTTGTTCAAAAACCTTTCAATTGTACTCTAATAGTTGATGACTGAAAAATTACAATGACTGCAATTCATATAGGTAATTTGGAAAATCTGAGAAAAATATGATTTTCATAATAATTTGGAACGCAGTGTAGCTAGAGTTTATAACAGCACCTCGATTTACTTCTGTGATTCGCCTGCCTGTTATTACGTGTTCAGTTATAGAAAATTAATCTACGCCTATGACAAATCAGATTCCAGAAACAGTTCTGTGGCATAAATGAATTATCATAACTATTCAGGGTGTCATGAATAGAAGTCAATTACAGATTGTGAGAGCAGGTATTTAAATTTAATACAGAAAACATCATTTATACTGAAATGGCCTAGCAAAGAAAAGGATAGCTGAAGAACTGAAATCTTCACCTAATTGTGTTAAAAATCTTATTGGTATTATTCTTGTTGGTCTTGTTAATAATAATAATAATAATACTAATAATAATAATAATAATAATGATGATTTTAGGGTTACGATACAAGAATTCCTTGAATTGAAACAGACATCGGCACCACAGACTATGAAAGGAAACACTATAATAAGAGCATCCTAAGTCCCATGCACAGAGAAAGGGGTTCAGGCAGCATACACAAGGTGATGAGACTTTGGGTAGCAAGATGAGGCAAAAAGATGGCATGGGGGTGAAATTCCCACCCCAGGCCTTAGTGGGGGGAGAAGAGAGCATCAGAGAAGAGATGTCACCTGTAACATCTGGCTGCCTAAGCCCTCCCTCTCCCTGTAGGGGCGGATGACTCCGTCTTCGTGAAAGAAGCGAGGCGGACGCAAGCTCTCCACATCCTGAGACGTCTCCGTCGCCCTGACAGCGAAATTTTGTGAGAACACTTCAACAGATAAGAACAAAACATTTGGACTGAAATCAGAAGGCACAACATAGCAAGAAGCCATTTTGGGTCATACCTCTTGATTCCTTGGAAGGTACTGCTGGCCATATCGATGATGCCCCCGGTTGGTCGAGTCACCGCACCCACCAGACCCTTCCCCATTCCCTTAAAGAAGCCTGCTGCCCCCTCCTTTTGCGCACCTGTCCAGAAGAACAGACACGATGTAGCGCATTACCGCTGACCTGGAGCGTTGGCACAGCAGCGATGCTACTGTACATGCATGCTGACACACTGAGCTGTGAAGCACGAAACCGGAACCGGCCCAGCTGCTTGCAGAGTAATTCGCCCCGGCTGACATCATACCTTTGATGGGCTTGGTGACGATCCCTGTGATACCGCTTACAAAGCCCTAAGAAAAAGGAAAACATGCCAATTAACACAGAAAAGAGGATGGGACCCGGTAACATGAGGCAGAACGTTCTAGGAGCAAAGCCCCTTTGGGCAGTAAACACTAGTCAATAGCAAAGAACTAACTGAGTTCTCTGTGACTGTGACTCTTTATATTCAAGCGGTTGGTTGAAACAAAATCTTGGTCTGGATTTGTACTCTCTGGACCTGAAATCGCCATCTCTAGTCGATACTGACCCTTCACTAGAGTATAAACCAGACACTGCACTCATGAAGCTGGCCCAGCACAGCTAGACTCACCGACACCAGTCCCTTGCCCCCCCGTGCCAGGCCGTCCCGCAGGCTGCTGGGCTGCTTGTTCATTGCCTCCCGCCGCTTCTGCTGGTATTCCTCATCCATGGTCATGGCCGCTACTCCCTTAGCCATGGCGCCTGTGATCCTGGAGGCCGCACCAGCAATGCCCCCTGGGGCAGGTGATGTAGGGAGAATGAGGGAACAAGAATAGCCAAGAGGAGATGAAGGGACTTGAATCAAGATAGGACATTTACGCATTAGCAAATATGTCTTAGAAAAATCCATTAATATCAATATTTCCTACAAACCAACGCTTAAAATCACCTCTAGAGGTTTCCAACTAACCCTAGTTCTTATTAGGTTTATCGAATTTGCTTTATGTTTGGCTAAAAAAATCAATTACCGCTAGTACAAATCAGAAATGAGTTTAAAATTATTTTGAAATGACATGACTTTGGGCCTTACACATCATTGTACTTTATCATTAAAGAGAAGCTAATGGACGACTTACCTACTGCCCCCCCCACCAACGCCTTCACACCAAGGGCCATGCCTTCCACAAATTCCTCTGGGCCCTGGATGGCTCCCTGTGGAACACCGTGGCACACAGGCAGCCAAGACCGAATGGGTCAATAAATCCAGTGAGAACAGTCTCAACAAAGTTTAGTCTACCATGACACAGTTCAGAAACATACTGCAATCCTGAAAGACGGCGCTTGAGGCAGGACCACAAAGTTAAGGACCTTAAGAAAGTCTGGCCGATAAAAGAAAACAGTGTCTGGAAAAGACAGCTCAGTATTACCTGATATGGTTCGTAAAAGAAGGCCTCCACCCCCTCGGAAAGTCCCCTGATCAATCCAAAGGGATTTCCCAACACATCCAACCCCAGAACGAGCACATACATCTGCTTGATAGCCTAATGAGAGAAAGAGCGAAACTGTTAAACAAAATAAGGCACCTACAGATAAGTCAGTATCACAATCATTGTTACTAATAAGCTACACACAGACTGCAGCCCAGAGCCGGTGGGAGTGATGCTGTCTGCGCGTGAAAGGTCCATCTGAGATCAGGGATAGATGGGCCTCATGTTCCCCGTGTAAGCTAGTACAGATTACCTGTTTCGAATAATGCCGTATGACTTCCCACTGCAGCTGCTGTGTGGTTCGGAACTGGAACTGGAGTTCAAAGAAAGCCAGTCTAGGAGAGGAGAGCAAGTGTGGGAAAAGTATACATTTTGAACATGTTCTGATTCTGAACACATTCTGATATTTTAACCCTGTTCTACAAATACATCCAGATAAAGTATTTTAGCATCTAGATTTCTGTGTCTGTAGCAGTTGATTAGGGCATAATCAGCAAGATTTCAATTTCTACAGTCGTAAAGGTGCTACGGAATGACAGGACATAAGGCAGTGTAATGTTATAAGCAAAGACATGCCGGGAACCCTGTCATGTGACCCCTGTCATGTGACTGATGCTGGACTCATACTTGAAGACGACATCTTGCACGTCGGTCAGCGTGGCACCGATGCTCTTCAGCAGCAAGTGGAGCGACTGAACCGGGATGACCTCAGTCTCCTTCTTCTTGTTTCCATCATCTCCCCCGGAGCTCAGTGAAAAACTCAGGTGCAACTATCCCAGAATGCAACATCGAACAGACATGAAGTCAACTCCTGCTTTAAAATTAAGATCAATTTTAAAAACATATGTATTACACAACTTTCAGCGTCTTTTCTCAAGTGTAAAAAAAAAACACTCCTAATATCCGAGTCTTCAACATTAGCGTTGCATTTTGCACTTGTCATCCACAGCAGTGAACATTCATCCCTTCAGTTAAAACAAATCAAGAAAACTTTTGTTAACAGGAGAAATATTCTTACTTTAATAGGAGAGATGTGAAAGTATTCATAGAGGCTAGTGGGAGAGGTATCTGTTGCAGAGACTGGATTGAGTTCTGTTTTCAGGTTTTCAATATCCTTCTTAAACAATTCCACCTATGGGGCAGCGAACACAGCTAATAAGAAGAAGCCAAGTGAAAAGTCAAGAACTGATACATCTATAGGAACAAGCATGCATTTCTAGAAACCCATGATATGACCTCGTACCTCCTGCTCTGACGAAACTGCACTTGCATTCTCCTGTGTGAAAAGTTCTAGAATGGCATAGAGGAACCCAAGGTCCATCTTCAGGTCCATCTCCTGAATCAGAACTTTAAAATATCTGCAATAAAAAAAAAGATTAAGACGTAGCCACTTGCTGGAAATCCCTCTGTTTGATCCACCTTCTTTACTTTGGTAGCCTTCATGACGTACAGCTAGTCAAAGGCTGGCTGGCAGTTATTTCTGACCTGAGCCCGTATATTGAATTTTATGACTTTGTTTATTTGTCTGTTTATTTTCACATTTCCTACTAGTATCATTATTTTCATCTTGGTTTTCTTTCTTTGGGGGCAGGTGTGCTGGCGACTTCTTCCACTGAGGATTTTAGTTTTCCTCACTGTTTTGGGGGGTGGAGGGGGGAGCTGTTTCAGGGTACAGTGAGAGGGATGGGCAGGGGGGGGCAGGGTACCCCTAAGCTTCCCCACCATGTTTTACATGCTGAAAATCATCCCTGTTACTGTCCACCAGTGGTGATGATAATTTATCACCTACATCTTGACCTCGTGCTTTGACACATAGCGGCAGCAAAATAATTGTACCAATACACCTTTAGTCAAACACACACTTATGCAGACACACTTGATCTGTAGTTTGGACTGTTAAGGTGCCCAGATTGATATTCAATATTCAAGTGTCTTATGAGAAAACCAAGCAAATGATGCCTTGCAAATGGGTCAATAAATTAAAAATACGCAATTACCAGCACAACAAAAGTTATTACGACTTCAATTACTGTCATCTAAATGTCTGTATTAATACCATTAAAACTTTGGTTTCTACCAAAAAATACAAAAAAACAAAATATTCCTCAACAGACTTACATTTATAAACCAGGGAACAAATAGTCATGGAGGTTAAACTGGATGGTAAAAGGTACAGGGGGGGGGAAGGGAAAGAGAGTGGGGGACTCACTTGATGCGAGAGATGTCAGAGTGGCCAGCTGTCCGGGTAACGATGCTGACATCAGTGAAGGGTTTGGGTTCTGGAGAATGAAGAGACAACACAGAATGCCAGGGTGTGCATATGAGAGTGACTGACGTGTGGTTTATGGACGCTTATTCGAAAACGAGTTGCAGGGAAGAGCAGGAGGAATCCAAGGAAACAGTCATTCGCCGTTCGATCCAAGCAGGCCACTGTTTTCAAATATAGCCATTATGATTCTTAACATACCTGAGTCCATGGCGACAGATTTAGGTGGTTTTATAGGGTAGAAGACATAAGGGAAGATCGCACCAGGAAGCTGGTTCTGAATCTGCGGATTGTGAGGGAAGACCTGGTTCACTCACATGTAGCTGTTATTTTTCTGTTTAGAGAACGGTGCTATACATTCATACACTTATATTTATGAGAATAGCAGAAACTGAGAAAACAGCGGTTGTAGGAGCAGGGCAGTGTGGGTTTGAAGACAATCCTCTGCACAGCACTTGACCTGTATCCTGTTGATTTGGATGCGGTAAGCCTTCTGCCGCGCAGACATACTGTACTCCACTTTCACCGCGGGCAAAAAGTTTCTCCGCAGGGGACACTCACTGGGCAGCAGAATTTTCATGTCTGATGCATTTGCAGCTAGACACACCTGCCAGACACAATTCCACAAGACAAAAGACAAAAATACCATTAAAGAAAGAGGCACCTTCTCTCCTAAAACAGGGAAAAGTACGATATACTACTTTTATTAAGAGTTGCATTCATATTTATGATCTTGCAAACTTGCAACAAATTACCATGACCTGTAAACTAAATGATGCGACATGAAAGAAGTGTGGTAGGTTTTTGGTGAAGTCTGACCTGGAAGTTACTGTCCAGTTTCACAGGCTGGGCTGTCACAGCCCCACTGTCTGTATACTCCTTGAAAGAGCTCTCGAGTAGTGCCGCCTCCTTTACGCTCAGCATTTTCCACCGCGCCTTCTTCTTCGGTTTAAACTCCCAGACTACATCTGAGCTGCAGAGAAAGTCGAGAGATTTTACGGGCCATTAGTGGCACGGCAGAGCAAAGCACTGAAACACTGCTGAGTACAATGGTGCCAATACAGTTTATTGATTCTGTAATGGGGAGATAAATTCTGAGTTTTATGAGAAACTGACAGAACTACTGCACTTATATTTTCTATTTTAAAAGCCTGGTAAGACATAGAGGTGGAAAGTTCATGTTCAGAAAGTATAAATCCAGACCAGGACTTTGTTTCAACCAACCAGTTGAGCACAAAGAATCACATTGACAGGAGTACTCAACTGGCTGGTTGGAACAAAACCTTGGTCTGGATTTGTACTTTCTGGACCTGAATTTTCCAACTCTGGTAAGACGCGAGTCTGAAACCTACCTGGTGATCCCAATGAAGGCCACCTCCTGGCTCGTGGTGTTGTTGACCAGCGAGATGCCCATGTTCTGCAGAGACAGGATGATTTCCTGCTCTGCCAGTTCTGCCTTCTCACTCTCACATACGCGCGTGTACATCCGCCTCTCCTCTGTGAACAGCGCCACCCGCTGGAGGCCTTCGTAAAACGACAGCAGGAATAGCTTCCCCTCATTGTTCACATCCAGAAGCAGATCCTGGAAGGGGAACACAGTGATGTCATAAACACTTGTGACAACTAATGACCAACACTGCAGATAAAGACAAGCTTGTTTTATATGGGAATGCACCTCCTCGCTCCGCAGTTCTCCCGAATACTTTCCGCATTTCCACTTGAGGATCCGTGACCCGGTGGGCTCCGCCCAGGAGTAGTACACCGCTTTTCCTGGGCCCAGCTCATCCTTCTCCTTCTGTGTGCTGGAGACCCAGAAGGGTTACAGTTCAGTTGGGTGTAGGAGAGCTTCCCCTGGTGGGAAGCTGGCGGGTGCGAAGGAGGCACGACTGCCACAGACCACATGTGACCATGAAAGGTGCTCACATGCTTTTCTCCCACATCACAGGAAAAAAGGGCCTTCCAATCACATCACCACAGGTGAGAAACACAAAATTCAGTAAATGAAACGGCTAACAGTCAATCGAATTCAAACATCTATGGTCATAAAGGAAGCTTTGAGAACAGACAGGTCAGGATACTGGAGTCTAAGCTCCCGAGCTCAGCTGGCTGCTCTCAACAGAATGCTTCTGGAAAGTCACTTGCCGTTAGGTGAGGAAGGCACTAGTTCTGGAATAGCCAGCACATCCAGTCCTGCGCTGCAACTCCTCTTGATAATATCCAGGGTGCCCTGCGAGATGAAACACCTCCTTCTGGGAACACTGGCAACACCAACACAACCCTCGGCAACCTTCAGGGTCTTATCACAGAAGGTCTCCCACATCACATTAGAGTCAGCAGTTGCACCCAAGTCTGCAAGTTCTTCACACAAATTGCATGCAAACTCATCATAAACAGCTTAATCTTGAGTTTGGCTTAGCCCAGTCTCATTCTCCAAGTAGGTGGCAGCCTACTGGATCTAAGCTGAATCTTCAGAGTAGCAACAAATCTGTGGTCAGAATTCACAAACTGAGCACTTCTGTAGACCCTGCAGTTCTGCAAGAGTCTCCAGTGTCTGCCCATGAGGATGTGATCGATCTCCTTTGCTGCACCACCAGTATTGGAGTACCAAGTCCAACAATGCAGCTCAGGGCACTGGAACCGGGATCCAGCGACCTGCAGCCCCTGACTTTTCCCAAAGTCAAAGAACATGGAGCCACTTTCATCGCAGTCTCCAGACTCATGGGGACCAACACAATCCTCATAGGCAGCCCTGTCAGTGCCAGTGGTCGCATTGAAGTCACGCATGGCCAGAGGAGCGTCACCTCACGGGCACCCTTCAACCACCAAGCAAAGTTGCAAGTAAAATATCTCCCTCAACGAAACATCATTCACCGCAGTCGGAGCATGTATTGAGACAAGACACCCAAGGAGTGCCTTAGCCTGAGTCTCATAATACGCTCATTGAAAGGAGTGATACCAGACACCATCGAAAGGAGCTGATCTGCTACTGCAACAGCTACTCCTTGAGTAAGGTAGCCATCAGACCAAAACTAGGTATTACCCACCTACATCGAAATGACCACTCCCCGGTCTGTGTACCTCACAGAGTGCTGAAACCAAAATAAGTTTATGAAGTTTCCCCGACAGCAGAGGAAGATGCTGTCCGAAAAGACAAGATGTTCCATGCGCCTACCCGGATGGGTCACCTCAAACTGGGACCCAAGTACTGCCATGCAGCAGGTGACGCCTCAGCACCACACCAGCCCTGATCCCCTACAGGCCTGACCCTATTAGCTCTCCGACGATTTCGACTCATCTAGGGATAGGGCTCTCAAAGTCCCCTGATCCCCTTCATGGTGCATGCAGCCTTCCTGCGGGCAGCTGCAACAGAGCTACTTCTGCAGAAAGCAGAAGAGTATTGTGTTTGTTTGTATCGAGCAGTTGTGAGTTGTTTTACGGTGGCTGGAGTGCCAATCCCACCACCAACCCCTAAAAAATTGTTTCCCTGCAAGTTGGAGGACTGCTTGCAGGGCTGGATGCGGTTTAACGTCATACCCAGGAAAGGGAGGTGTGAGGAAACAAAAAAGGAACAAATCAAAATAACGTAAAACACGTCACACACAGACAAATAATAAACCATTTGATAACCAGCTGCCTCGATCTCAGGACATCAGATCTACTACTCCTGAAAGACGGCACGTCGGTTCTCAAGTTAAAGTGAGTTCCCCGGTTACTTCTGCTTTACCGAGACCGTACCTCTGGAAAAACTGCAACGTCTCACTTCTGGTGTGGTTGATAATGAGGAAAGGAGCTGCGCCATCGTGGTACTCTGAGAATCGGATCACTGTTGAATGTTCAGTAGGGTTAACGTCAACGACGATTCCGCCTAGCTGGGATACAGAATAGCCGAAGTGCATGGTGAGCAGTTTTCAAACAGTTCATCCTTAGTCTAAATTCTATAATGACAATCTGCTGAAAGTACACAAAGGACACATTATGCTCTTCTCAATTTAAAAAAAAAAAAACCAACGAAGAAAAAAAAACAGAAGACTACCAAGCTTTTAGTTTTTAGCTTTGTAACCAAGTGCCATTGCATTAAAATAACTCATAAACTTTCACTTAATTTGGATCAACATTTGACTCGATTGGTAATAGTGGTTCAAAAATAAGTTCACTCCAATACAATCTCAAAACTTTTCTTTATAAATGAAAGTCAATAATATAAGAGGAATAATCAGTGAACCATTAAACCCAGTAATACCACACACCAGTCTGCCACCACCATTATAAACCATTATAAAGCTGTGTGAAAGCATGGACGTGGTGCACTGGAGAGGGGTACCCACCGTGTTGTCCAGGTGCAGCAGCAAGCAGTTCTCCTCTTTGTGGAAGTTAATGGAGCGAGGTGCTGAGCTGCAGCCTTCCACCTGAATCCTCAGCTTCTTTGAGTCCTTCTCAGGCCAGAACGGAACAGTAGACTGATGAAAGGAAAACATGCCTGTTGGGAGCCTTGATGCGTTTGCTGCCATCATGCATCACCATTTCTACATGTTTTTTGGCAAACAATGACTGTGAATAAGGTCTGAGAGGAGCAGACCCTGACTGATTGAAATTATACTCATGCTATGGTATTCAAAAGCTTCAACTGATTATTTCTCTGATCTGACTCTAAGTAAGTTTCTTCCCAAATGTTTGCGGGCCGTACCTGCTCTGGGTGAGCCTCCACCCATTCATCTCGGCCCTGTTCGCTGATCATGATCACATGCTTGGTTCTGTTCACCAGCATGTAAAACGGCATGAAGGTCACAATCCGGGTGAGGCTGAAACTGCTGGCGTCGATTTTCACCCCCACCTATAAACAACACTGCTCAATGTCCAAACCAGAAGTGGAACGCGCCTGATTAATGTGCACCTTTGCATATTTGATGGGGGAACTTAGTGGGACCCTCACCAAGTAGTCCTTGGTCCGTCCTTTGCATTTCACATCACCGTAGCTTCCAACCGTGTCCAGAGAGAAATCATCCGACAGCTCACTATCTGACACCATCAGTCGCACCTAATAGACAGCGCCTATCAGTTAATGTACTTATTCGCCAAGTATTATGAAAACACAGTTAAATAATAAGAGCCAGGCAGAAATTCAAGGAGTTTGTATTTTGGTCTTGCATGGCCATCAAGTACATCCGCCTTGTCTCTGCAAAGACCACTGAAGAAGATAAGAGTCATATTGTTACCTTGTTGTTCTGCAAGAAGTTGCGAGGCTTGAATGAGAAGAGGAGGGGCTTGTCATACTCTTTGGGGTGCTTTCGGTGGATGTCGTCAGCCTTGTACTGCAATAGTCGACCCGTCTTGTTAACCATCCAATAGGGGGAGTGCAAGGCCACCACTGTCTGGCCAGGGTTGTACTTCACGTGGATGGCAATGTCGAGTTCAGCAAGCATGCTCTCCTCTTCTTCCTTGCGAAGGGAGTGGAAGACTATGAAGCTGATCTCCTCCTGTTCATGGCGAAGGCTGTACACACCCTCCCAATCCTGGTCCAGGTAATTCAGCAGGCGGAAATCCAGCCGAGAGTGGCCCATGACGGCCGTGTGAATCTCAGCAGCGTGACCCTCCTGCAGAGTGATGGGAGAGGGGTCTCCATTCTCCTGTAAAGGAAAATATCAAAAAGAAGATGAAGGGTGGTCTGAAGTTCCCCATCGGGAATGACGTTTTTCGTCATGTAGCATACAAAAAAAAAAAAGCTTCATCCATCCATCTCTGATGCATCACACTCACCAACAAAACAGCATCTGTTGAGAAGATCTGGCCCATATACAGTTGCAACAAAAAGTATGTTAACACTTTGGAATTATCTGGTTCTCTGCATTAATTAATCATGAAATGTTATCTGACTTTCAACTAAGTTACAACAATGAACAACAAACACCCAAATTATTGCATGGTTCTTTTGTCAAACAAAAGTGAACAATGCCCTGCAAAAAAAAAGATCTCAGAAGACCTAAGATTTTTCAGTCGCATAAAGCTGGTAAGGGATTCATAGCTGTAGCCTACCTGTAGGGAGAATGTGATGGGGTATGGTAGCAGGTTCCGGAGAAGGACGGTTGGCCACAGGTGAAGGATGTAGGGCTCATCAAAAACGTCCTCAGTGCTCTGGATTGTTAAAGTGTCTCTCATTGGGACAAGGTTGACAACTATGGCACGGCCATTGACCCCAATATGGCGGCAGGTCTGCTCCATTCCCTGACCAATGTTTTGGCTGATCAGCTCATAATTGAAACCCTCAGAGCAGCTGTAGTTCTCTCCCTCCGTAATGGGCTGCAGACACAGCGATGACCTGGACGGGGTCAAAGGGCAGAACGCACAAGGTCATGCGGAAACAAGAAACAGAAAAAGCACCAAACTCAACTCTCAGAGAGGTACGTTAAGTATACTCCAGACCTACCGGTAAGAGCCCAAAGGTACACAAAATTCCTCTGTAGGCAGGGCTATTCCCAGGAGAGAGGACCCCTCGAAAACTTTGAATGGTATCAAGAAGTGATTTATGATCTAGAATAAAGAGAAAGCAGCCAATTCCTTGAAAACAAAGCATCTTGAAAATACAAATTCTGCTTATTGACTGTTAACGTATCAACATAGCATCCATTTTTCTCTTATCACTGCAGCACAGGGTAAGAATCTACATTTCCAGGAAGATCATGGTGGTCACTAACCTGGAAGGGAGAGCGAATCTTGACATACTTGCTGCCCTGCACAGAGCAGATCTGACAGATGAAGAAGCGCTTCACCCCCGAGTCTTTGTGCATGACGCTGTACATGCCACGCCCTACTTTGATTAGTGGAATGATGCTGGCAGCTGAGTGGCCAATGGGAACTGTGGATGAAACCCAAGCACACCAATCAGCAACTTCTCAAAGATGTATGTAAAAAAACAATCAAGAAAGGAATTCAATGACGTGTTTAAGGTCAAAACATACATATAATTGGTTTTCAAATACATTTCATTAAACGAGCATATTTGACGACCAGGACAAACAGACCATGTCTGGAAAAAGTAATTAGCTTCTACCAGTTCTTCAGATCAGTTTTGGTAACACAGATAATCATGTTATCTTATATCATTATGTGTAGGACACTTTTCAGACCGCAGTTCGATTTATATCAAAAACATCACAGACAGATGTGAGGTAATAAAACATCTTTTGACAAAATTCAGAGCTGAAGAGATGAAATGAACCAGGGGTTCAGAGTAAGGGGACATGCGCCTATAAGATGTGATCCAAAGCTAACTCAACTATTACCCTAAAACAGTAGGGCTGAACCCATGGGGCCACAGTGAGGACCAAGAGGAGCTGCACAATTTACTTGAAAATATGACATAGCTAAAGCTAAACACATGTTTAGTGGTCATAAGGTTTCTGATTTTAAAGCCATTTGCAAAATAGATTTTAGATTTGGATCAATTTTTTTTTGTTCATAAACATCCACCTTCTGTTTTGAGAGCAATATCCCAAACTGAGAAAACAAAAGAGCTGGTGGACGTAGTAGAGTGAATCATTGGCAGTGTAACCAAATTAAAATGTCTATATTATTAAGAATTGGCAATTTTTATCATCATTGAAGAGTGCATTGAAGAGAAACGATATCATAGCCTATGTCCAAACTTGTTTTCCGGGACACAGGGGGTCCTTGAATAAGAAAAGGGTGAGTACTGCTGCCCTAAAACAGTGCGGCGGCCTCTTACTTGGCTGTATGTAGTAGTTCTTTGCACTCAAGCATGTCATGGCTGAGAACTGGTCACTGTCTGAGGTAGTGTGGACATAATCCATATTAAGACTCTCTCCATCCTGAAGCTCCACCTGTCTTTTCGGGGATGCCACCCCCATGGGACTGAACATCTCGCTGTGGACCACGGACACCGCCAGACCCAAGCGGTTCTTGATCACAAAGGGGGCCTGGTCTGTCTGGAAGCACTCCGCTGTCTGGCTGGCTGCTTCTGCAAAGGCCTTTAGAAGAGGGCAGTAATTCATACCATGAGGTTAATATTGGAACTGCGACTGCTTGGCTGTCTCACACTCTGAATGGGCCTCATCCAATCACAGCCAGTGGAACAGGGTCATGTGATAACAGAACACCATAAACTAAGCCGTAGCCAGTTTACTATTCTAATACTATTACTACATCCACATACGTGGCAAATTAAATTGAATGTAGTCTTTGACTTACTGTGCCGAGGTTACTGAGCATGCCCAGCCCATACTTGGACAGTGTGATGTTCAGCTGATCCTTGGAGTTGATGTTAATGACCGTTTTGTAGTCAGGAACACTGTAGTCCACTTCATCACAATTGCCATAATAATTCACTTGCTTTTTTTTC
>JAABNX020000046.1:29116993-29143260 GCA_015163995.2 Mormyrus lacerda | reverse complement strand
TAATGACCGTTTTGTAGTCAGGAACACTGTAGTCCACTTCATCACAATTGCCATAATAATTCACTTGCTTTTTTTTCATCTACAGAAGAAATAACATTTAATTTATTTACGTGGAATTAAACCATAGAAGACGAATAATAAAATCCCAAAGACTTCTCCTTCAGCCAGTGACAAACACTGCTAAATTCTTTGGTTAAATGTTAAGTCAGGGGTGGCCAATCTTATCCGCCAGGGGCCGGTGTGTATGCAGGTTATTGCTGCAACTCCCTAATTAGATTACTAATTAGAGGACTGATTGGCTGAAATGTCCTCACACCTGGGTTTGAACAGCTGACCTACAGCTTATCTGAAAAACCACTGCATACTTTGCGGATAAGATTGGCCACCCCTGTGTTACGTGTTGGGTGAGTGTTGCATAATGCATGACTGAACCACGTCTAATAACAAGATACTCTAAGGGGACTTACTTTGACCCCAAGGGTCCAGGGTCTAAACCCGTCTTTGGCCTCTTCCAAGGGCTCCAACAATGGCTCCCACACTCCCATCACTTCGTTGTAGTAGTGCACCTGGCAGCCACACAACACACCCAGCCGTGACTTCGTGACCCTCACAGACGTGAAATCGCTACATCTATACAGACATATGTTCTTCTGTACATTTATAATTCATTAGGCAAAAAAACAGGCATTATGTAGTAAATTGTTTTTTGGGAACTCAAACCTAACAAAATATTGGGATATAAAGGTATATATTCATTTGGATAACAGTACAGAGTGTCTTATACCACATGTTCTCTTCTTATGGTTGAGGTGGCACCTAAGCTGGATCCCAACCGCCTATCTGAGATGGTGTATATTTGTTCTTGCCCTATACCCATGTCCCCCACCTCCAGTTTGAGGTTGCTGTGAAGATTGATTAAGGTGCTCCAGTTCTTCACATCCCCTTGGAAAGAGGCTTTGGCCAGCAGCATGGGCACAGTGCGGTGGCCCACACCAGCCTCCAGGGTCAGGCAGATAGAGCTGATCTTCATCTCTAAGGACTCTCCCTGGGGCACCAGCGGGATGGAGGACTTTGTGACCTCATCACCATCTTCTTCCAGGAACCAGAGCTTCAGCTCCCGCCAGCTCTTCTTGTCCCACAAATTGGGTGGTATGGGGCTTTCCAGCTCCTGGGGGGTCTCAGCCGTGGGGGTCAAAGCTGACTGGATGGTGATCACCGTGTTAATGATGATGGGAGACACCTGGAGGAAAAGGTTACAGTCACATGACAGGAATAATCCACAGGTAGGCAGATATAAGCCTTTCCTCTTCAAAACCAATGTTCTCCAGCAAGAATAATGAAACATAGCCTGTTCAACACTGTCAAAACATAATTAAAATCCAGCATCATGCTTACACATCAGCCTCCTGTAAACTGGCTTCACGAGCTAAAACAGCCCCCTGGTACCTCTATGCTTGCAGAAAGTACTTGGCGACATCTTAAAACATCACTCATGGGAACTAGCTTAATTCAAAGATGATGCTAGTTGAATTCACGATCGCAACAGAATAACTCACACGTCTCAAATCAAGGCGATTTGTAGCACCATATCGCTCAAGCACACTCGAGGCTGTATTTACACTACTAGTGTTGCCCGAGAGTGTAAATCATGGCAGCCTACCTTCAGGGTGAGAGCACTGATGCATAGCTCCGTAGTCTGTGGAGTGCTGGGGGTTTGCGTGCTCTGGAAGAACATCTCGCAGGGCTGCAGGACGGTGGTTATGTTCGTCCTGTTCTCCCTGACGAAGGGACAGGCCACCACCTTCAGGTCCCGAATGGCTGCCGTCATCTTCTGTCCATCGGGGCTGCTCTTCATGAGCACCTCGCACTGTGTGGTCATAACCAAGGCGGGAGCGTCTGCACGGGTCAGGTCGGCCACGAACACGATCTCGGGGTCTTTAACGACGATGTTTATTTCTGACTTGGCTGCCACAGGCTGCGTTGGGGCTGTAAAAAGATGGTTTTTAAAAAAGTAAGGTCAATCTGTCATTCCACCGTCCACAAAATTTTACAGAATTTCTTAGAACTGTAACCATAAACAACAATATTAAGTCTTTTAAGAATCTATAACTACAAAGGAGTGAAAATTCAATTTCGTGCATATTTTCCAATGATTTCAATGGCCGCATCCCTACAGCAGTGGACAGTACAGACAAAATTCTTTTGGTGCTTTGCATTTCTCAGTGTGGATGCTTTTAACTTTACTAGCTTTATATTTCACTTTAATGGTTGCTTACCAGCACAACATGGACATTATCAAAAATAAGATTTTTGCTAGCTATCAAACCATCATTTTGCTCCATACAAATGCATAAAAATCTCATTTATCTTCGGAGCTTAATGTATCTTAACCTGCAGTTACTGAAGTGGCACTGAACCTACTCTATCCATGCATTCGGTCATTTAGTCAATGTGCTTACGCAAGATCATAATCTATATGAGTATTTCCAAAATCTGGTCCTCGGGAACCTACAGTCAGTCCATGTTTTTGCTCCCTCTTACCGGGAGCTGTGAGGAAGCAAAAATGTGGATTTTCTGTTGGTCCCCCAGGACTGGATTGGGAAACAGGGACCTATGTGAAGTGTTGCACAGACCTGCCTCCTTGGATGACATGGGAACCTGCTTAGTGTTCTTCTGTGGACCAGAGAAGCCCTCTTGGCTGGATTTGACGAAGATGTCAGCCACAGTCAGCAAAAATTCCATGCTGGCACAGAGGTAAATGTCCTGTACAACAGTGTCCAAGGTGGTGCCCTCTCTGCCCTGCCTGTAGTTCACCTCCACCATGACGTTATTTTCAGCACCTGTTCTCATCTCCACCATCCTGGAGCACAAACACCGGACACATTTCTGTACTTCTTAGGACAAAACAGTCAGTCTCTATCAGCATGGTGAACAGTGATTTAAGTTCACCATCAAATGTATTTCTCTTGATTCCTTAATCACTCTCAGAATTAACAAACCTTGTGGTAAAGGGATATTCTTTATTTTCATAATTTAATTCAGAAAGAACAGAAAGAAATCAACACTGCACTCTAGAGTAATCCTGAGGTGCTAAAGCCCTTCTTGCAGTGTCTAAAAGCCACCATCTACCTGGAAGTGATCATCTTGACGTTTTTTCGTTTGTCATCCAGTAGGCAGTTAGCAAGTTTGACAGAAGCCTTCATGGAATTATCGTTGTACATCTGAACAGCTGTAGAGATTGTGCCCAGTCTGAACTCTGCCAGCTCCAAGCGCTCGTCACGGGGATCAAACAAGTGGGCCTGCAGAAAGAACATTTCATCAGACTTATTCATCCTCTGCAGTAGCATATTGCTGCCATCATGACAAAATAAAATTTGCCCAGTTTCTCATTATAAAACATATTGGTGAGGCTCAGCGGTATGCAGGCCTACATGTATTTTCTATCACAATATATATTTCTTAATGACTATAGGTTCCACTACAGAACTGGATGAAACTCTGTGCAGCTACTTGTAAGATATACTGTAGAACAATATTCCCAAGCAAGGGTATAACTTTGGATTTGGGTTGAGGTCTCTACTCCATTTTTTTGGGAGGGGGGGGGTATTGGCCAGTTTTGATTACTGGGTGGGATTATGGGGTGGGTAATCTTCCCAAAAAATCATATCGCAATGCATAACCTGTGATCTGATGTGCAATTTTTCTGCACAATTTTGAAATGTCCAGATTTTATCAAGCCTTAAAATTTAACTATTAGCACAATTTCCAACACAATATTACATTAAAGACATTGTTTTTAAAATGGTCATTAAATCCCAAGTTTAGTTTTATGTTAAATATTAAACAAAATTGTGTTCAATGCTCCCTTATAAGGTGGTTCAATAAATTTGTTGTATAACCTCCAGGGCCTGGCAAAGTTTACAGATAACTTTGTGAAATTTTTGACTGTGCCAAACCACTGTGACGCATGAAAGACAGGGACACGTAATGTAACGTGGCCAGTCAGCATTGTCATTCTATTTCTTTGTGAACATCGTATGGATCCACGTTCTTACTGGCCATCAAAGATTTATACGAAGTGTAGAAACATTAGTAGGAGTACATAGAACATCTCTACAATTTGCTGTATCTCTACAATTTGCATGAAAACTGGACAGTGGACATTTTCAATATCGATCACGATATGAAATCATCAGATCGTTCACCGCCCAGAGGGTTACAACCCCCATAACCCTCCCTGTTATTTATGCCCATGTTCTCAAGTTGGAATGGGAGACATATTATGCCTTATTGGAAATATTTGAGCATATACATTTATTACCATAAAACGTATAGTATTTGCACATCTAGTATTGAGAAATGTATCTCATGATTAGGAAAACGGGGTAAATTTCATTTTTTCATGCTTCGGAGTAATACACTGCCATAACATTTCCATCCACATACCTCATTCCCACTGTGGCTGTACAGAACTACAGTCATGTAATCAAACTTGAAGTGAAGCTTCAGAGTGTTCTTTAGCTTGGCCGCCTTCTGGGTCTCCACCACTGCCGCAGTGACCACAGTGCTCCCTGGAAAGCACAAAGTGTTACTTTTGGACTCCCAGACACACCTGAATCCATGCGTGTTTTTGCTAGGGGTCACCATTGCACGAGACAGTACCTCCTGCATTCTGGGAGCCCTTGTTGGACATTGTATCCGACTTGTCCCCAGGAGCAGGAGGGGATACAGCATCTGAGGTCTCTGACAGATTTTCGTTAAGCGTCCGCAACACCACTGTCATGTCTTCCTGACTCAGGACCAGCTGAGAGGTAAAAACACAAAGATCTTTCATCACTGACGCTGACACTACAGTAAAACACACACACCCACACACAAACACAGGAGTTACCTGTATACATGTTTGCTCTGTCCAATGAGGTTAACACAGACTTTGTTAGACTCCCCAAGACTACTTATCCCTTCAAAACAAGATTGTTAAGGCTGAATGTCTAGTTTTATGGAAAGGAAGAGAAAGAACAAGCCAGGATATGGAGAGTAAAACGATCCAACTAACATTCATTGGCTTTAGGTGAGCCTTGATCTCAATGTCAGGAACACTGTGGTACCAAGATGAAGAAAGGTTGCGCTCAATAGACAAGTCTAGGTTGACAGGTTTCAAGAGTTGGATCTCTGTCTGGAATTTTCCTTCTTCAAAAGTGGTCCTGGAGGAAGGGTATACATGAATCAACACATTTCCAAAAGAACCTAAGGCAAACACTATCCCAATATTTGACACCTTCCTTAGACTGAAAGATTCCACACCTGAACATCTTGAGGTCACTAAGGTCTACCATCATGACATCAATGACTGGAGGAACTCTCTTGTAGGTCACGGATGACACCATGGTGAAGTGGTTCTTGACAGTGATCCGACCAAAGTCTGCAACGATGACATTGCGGGAGGTGGATGACTGAGGGAGGAAGACGACGGGCGCCTTGATGTCAACGTCAAGGGAAATGCGGGTGCTGCGCTCCGCCAGCTCCATCACGCCCGTCGCAGCTTTCTCCGCCGCATGCACTGTTGCCTCGGCCAACGCCTCCTTGGCTGTCTGGAAGTTGTCGACAAATGCCTAGGGATGGGAGGTGAGAGAAGTTGCATAAATCCACAAATGGACTATGACAGAAGATACAGAAGTCAACGAAAATGCTGTGTATGAGTGCATATTTCTACTCTGCAACAGACTGGCAGCCTCTCCAAGGTGTACCCTACTACAGGGACTAGTTCCCCTGCAACCCTAAACAAGAAAAATGGTTAGAAGATGAGTGGGTAGATGGATAGATGGATGAATGGAACCTTAAAAAATAAAAATTTCTGATCATCCAAATAAGTGATTTATAAAGTTAAAGCACATCATTATGCCATAACGTACAAGGTTCATCACTTATAATACTTGCTCAGAGATACAGCAGTTACAGCAGTACAGATCATCGCAGAAAAAGTAAAATATTCTAAAGAACTATGCTGGGTAAAAGGATGAAAATTATTATTCAAATCAGCATCACCTCAACTGCACATGTATGACATTAGTGTAGATGTATAGATGAATGAGAGTCTCACCAGAACGGTCGACAGGAACTTGTTGAGGAATATGAGCTGAATGCACCCTACAGTGAGTGTGATGCTTGTGTCCACGATGTTCATGTTCATGTAGGCATCTCCTTCTGTGGCGTCCACGTGGTTGACCAACCGGAGGTCAAACACCTCCTTTCCGGCAATGGATACTGCCTGGTATGAAATCATTCACAGTGAGAAGCTTTAAACGCGGGTATTTTGTATTCGTGTTAAACTCAGCTCATGTTGTTAGTCATTCTGCTAAGCATCAGCGATCCTGCTGTTTTCCATAACTTATAGCTTTTATTTTAGGGGCAAATTAATAGCAGCAAAAAACCACAATCAAACATTGTAGTGGCCCAAACAATTTAAGCAGATGAAACTGGTCAACACTTTGATAACTATACTCTTAATCAAGAAAAAAACATATAATTAGTAAAAGTAGAATATACCTTCTTATATAGTGCTTGTTGGTCACAGTCTAGGATCACAATGTTCTTGAGGTTTGCTAGGACCTCAACAGCCTTCTTCCTCATCAATACCTGAGACACAAGACCTTGAAAGCCAAAATATGATTATACACTTAATTATTGCCACCAATTACACACACTGGTAAAAAGCTACCACCAGATGTCACTATTGGCACACAAAACAGTGCAGTACTAAAACAAAGGATTGTTGAATAGCAAGAGGAGTGACAACGGTACACAAGCAGAAGTGAATATCTGTGAAGAGACCATCTGCCATATAATTATAGCCCCTTAGTTACCGTAGCAAATTCTGTGGTTGGGAAGACTTTAACTGGAGTAATATATGACAGGTTAAAATAACATTGTAAACCCAAGCGTCTGCACAATGGACTTAAGCTATTGAGTGGAAATGCATACCGTACCTTCAATGCGGATCTCGGAAATGCGGCCCTTTTCCCCACGGATGTACACCTTCAAGCAGGACAGGTCTGCTCTGATGTGCAAATTCACCACGTCTTCAAATTTAGACTTCTTAACAGCTGGAAAGAATTAACAACAAAGACATTCATTTCAATGGGGAGAAAAACCAAGTGCTACTTGACATCAATGGCTGCCAGCTCTTTGATGTGGAGATAATGAAACAATATAAAGTAAACACAGCAAGTAACATAAAAAAGATCTAAACTGTGATATAAGCACACAGGATAAATGAAATGGATACACAATTGATGTATGAAATACAAACATCTTTTTAGACGTTGCAGCATCAGATATTACTGCATTGCTCTGCACTTGAAAATAACAATAAATTGATCAGCCTTGATTTTTATGAAGCTATCAATAATAAAAATAATCCATAATAAATTTAGGTATCACACTTTAACAAAGTACTATAAAATATGTTTTCAACCCCAACATTCCCAAATGTATTGCTACTTAAAAGCAGGTACTTGAAGATCAGAAGCAAACATTGTTCAATGAGGCTCAACACCATCTCACTTGCTAAGCTGGACACTCAGAGCCACTCAGTTCAAAGCAGGATGTCATCGTTCAAGCTGAGAGGTTACACCACCTCCCTGGCCAAATTCTACATAAAAGAGGTAACAGAATTAAGAGTCATACAATGTTTCCTGGCCACAGCAGTCTCTTTCTTTCCTTCTTCTTCATCCTCTTCCTCTGGAATGGTTGGAAGTTCTTCTTGCGTCTCCTTCTTCTCAGGGGGAAGCAGGCTGTTCACAAAGTTCATAGCATTAAGCAGAGCTTCAGTGTGCAGGTGAATGTCCAGCGAGGAGAAGTTCACCTGAGACAGGAAGTCCAAGCAAGACGCAAGATCACAAAACAATGCTTTTCCAACGTTAGCCATGTTTCATGCTTTTACACGAACATGGTTATTGCTTTAAGTTACAGCTTTGTCCTCACCTTTATAAATTGTTCAGTATTGTTGTAAAGAGACTTGAATTCTGGTGCGGTCTTATCTGCCTGCAAATAAAAACCTAATGAGGATCACATAAGATTTGGATAAACGTGTACAACTACAAGTCACTATAGTTAGAAAGGTCTATCAGTCAAGAAAACAACAATGAAATACCTTGATGTAGTCCAGAGTTAACAGATCATCCTCTGTGTTATCTAAAGTGGTGATGAGATGAACTGGCTTGTCCTCAGTATCTAAAAACAGACATGGACACACTTGCATTTTCTCTTGGAGTCCCTGTTCCAATCCCTTATTCTTTCCTATCCTTCACCTGGTAGAAGTCAGGAATATGGCTGCCGCCCCCAGACACTGTATGATTTACATCCAACATCATTTGCTTTGACTGCTTTCATAATGTTCATAAAGCACTTAATAAAATACGGCCTACAGGGCTACCCAAAAGCTCAAGGGTCCCAGAGCTCTTACCCATGTACTCAGGGCACATGAGGCAGATCTCGCGGAGGAAGGTGTTGGAGGACATGTCAAAGGTGCGAAACTTCAGCTCCGTGCCAAGTCCCTCGATGTCCAGATGTAGGACGGTGATCTCGCAATTCCCCACGAGACGACACAGCTGCACCGAAAGCTGAAAAGACCAAATCATGCTGGCTATTTTCAGGGCATGTTCCCTGTATAATAATCAACTTCTCTACATATAATTTAGATATCATCAAAATTTTACACTATTTAAAGCAGTTTGAGAAGAATATTTTGTTAAATCAGGACATAGTTTTAGTGAGAAAAGCACAAATATTGAAATGTTATTCACACTCTAACAAATATGATTCTGACTAAAATGTTTAAGTTTAAAATAAAGAAAAATAAAAATAAAGACCACTATATATGCAAAAAAAAAAGCTCTAGAAATAAACCCACCACACTGATCTCAAAGGTCATCAGAAGATCGGTCATGTTCTTCTTAGGGTCTTTAAGAACAAGGGACCTTCGTTTTTCTGTCTGGCTGCGTGGTAGAGAATCACTGCTAACATCGAAAAATGGCAGATCCTCGACAGGTGAGCTGGGAGCATCGAAGAAGACATCCTCTTCTGAACCTGTGGGGATGACCGGCCGCACACATCATACAGCAACTCGTGCACAGGGCACCGAAGCGTGCTTATTCTGGACAAGAACAAGTCCTCACCAGATTCAAAATGGAGAGACGATCGTAGATCAGCTATTGGGGCCTTCCTTGGGGTCAGCTGGGGTGTATACGTTTGCTTATTGCTCTAATGGGAGAAGATTCACAGCAAGGCCAATCATTGGTTGGTTGAAAGAATACACACAAGCACATAATTCACCACACTGGCATCCCTGAGCATGAATTCTGTCGCAGATGTAAATATTCAGAAAAGCAGTTACATTCTCCCAGCAGGTACTGTGGGCATGGTGGGGTTAGGGGGAGGAAGTAAGTCTAACCTTGGGTGTAGATTGGCCAGCTGTGCGGTGGGCTGGATGGCTCTCCGGCAGCGGGATGCTGTCGATGAGCTCAAGGAGGCCTCGCACTTTCTCATCAGAGATGCAGAGAGAGAGCAGGGGCAACTCGCCTGAAATCTTAAACCTGAAAAAGAACACAAAAAGCGTGCTTCTTGTGACTTGGAGGAGACCAGTGTAAACACCAGCAACAGACACAAGAAGTTATTTTTCCTTAAACACACGGGCAGCCCTGAGAGATGAACACTTACTTGGGCATTCTGGAATCGGTGACCACCATGGCTCTGCTGAAGACAACCGTCAGATCCACAGGTTCCAGAATATGGAGCTCTGACTTTTTAAGGTTCCGTGCTTTTTTCCAGTCCCCATCTTTAGTATTATAAAGCAACAATGTCAATCAGTTTAAACATCATGACAGAGCAGAACTGGAGGGGACAGACCTACTAACTTACATGTATACGGCTACAGGACACCTGCAGAAACATTTGTAGTAATAACAACTCGATTTCTCCGAAAACTAACAAAAAAAAACAGTGATACATGAAGCAAACAACTATCCAGAAGAAGTACTGATACCCAATAAATGGGCCCTTCAAATGAAGCATACAGGGGCTACATTTCAAACCATAATTTTGAGATAAGACTTCATAGGGAAGCAAGCAGAAATGCAGCTGATAGCAAGACTTACCTGGCTTGCTGTAGAGAAACTGCAGACTGGTGAGCTTCACATCAAAGCTGTCATAAGCACGGGACATGATGTCCTCTAAGGTACTTTGGCCCACGGACAGCTGAGGCAGCTCCTTACGACTTTTGCTGGACACCTGAAAAAGAAGAAACAGGAGGTCGGACTTGCAGCTATCCACCTTTATCCCAGCTCCCACGATGCCTTGCATGAATCATGGGCACGACTTCCGCTTTGTTGTACCACTGAAGCGGAACCGGATAATATATCAATATCGCCACAGCAACAAGGTTGGATGTGTTTTGTTAAAGGAGGTGAAGAACAACCCTACCTCTGTTGGTTTCTTGTCAACAAAGTGACTTGAACATACATACATAGAGGTTTCTTCAGCTTCTTCAGCCAAATTCGTGATTCATCGTCTTTTGGTAGGCGATGGACCACGTACAAAGATTGACAGCTACGGTCCCTCTTTGTTGATGGTGTGTGACCAATGCATTGGTGTTTAAGCCAAACATTTAGCTTAGCTTGGTTATTAGAAGGTAATCGATATGCCGATATCTTCAAACTCATTTTAGCCGATGCTGATATCGATATCGATACACACTATATAGGCAAAAGTATTGGGACACGCCTCCTAATCATTGAATTCAGGTGTTTCATTCAGATCCCTTGCCACAGGAGTATAAAATCAAGCACCTAGCCATGCAGTCAGGTTCCCAAACAAATGAGAAAAAATGGGTCGGTCTGAAAAGTTCATTGAATTGAAGAGTTGTGCCTGGTCGAGTCACACCCCATCGCAATTATCCTCAAGGTCCATATACACCGACAGAGAAACCAGAAAGCGAATGTAGCAGGAAGTTAGTGGGTGTACTATTTTCTGTAGAGCACTGTGTGTATATTACAGTACTGGACTTAATGTCCTGCCTCTTCCCTGTAACCACAGATACGCCAAAATTGACTTGCATCCAATGATCCCAGTCCCAGATGCAGACACAAATCTGAACACTAAACTACACAGTACATGTCAGTATGCAACATAAGATTTTCTTTCTGTCAAGACTTACAGATTGATTTAGTTTAATTTTCTGGATTTTTTTTTGGAATATTTTTTATATTTTTGATCCGTACTGCAAAATGCGTGCGTGTAGCTGACATGTAGAAACTTGCTGCTGGTATTCTTATACATTCAGGTCACGGTATCGGCCAGGCTCATTTTCATAACTGCTGATGCCGATAATGAACTTTTTAAGCTTTCATCGGCTGATACCCTTGTCATGCCATTATTATTGTGCATTCCCAGTTATTAGTGCAGGCGCAAACAGCACAATATGTACAATATGTACACACACCAGCATACTGACATACTGAAAGAAGAGAAAGTGGACAGTCAGATTTGACGTGACACACACACACACACACACACACACACACATACAGACCTATACTCATCTTTGTAGGGACTGTTCATTTATTTCTATGGGCAAAACCCTAATCCCAGCAATGACAACCTTAACCGCTACCCAGCCATAACCTTGACAATAAGTAACCAAACAAAATATTGTCTTTTGGCACTATTAGTTTTTTTGATCGCAGTCACAGATTTTTATTAAACTGAATTTCCCCTTGTGGGGACAGAAAAAATGGTCAGCTTCAAAATACAGGTTTTTTTTATCACATTGTGGGGATATTTGGTGTCCACAATGTAATGTATACCTGGACCACACACACACACACACGCATACACACACGCATACACACGCACACACACACACACACACGCATACACACGTACGCACGCACGCACACACACGCGCACACACACACGGTTGCAAGCATGCATTCCCCTGACTACCTGCTACCCTTCACCCCCTGATAGGATTCTAACCCATATACCAAATACATATACATATACCATTCCTTATTCCATTTCAAAATCACGACACCCAAATATATTGAGTGTTGACCTGGGACTTGCTTCATACATTTAATTTATTCACATGGAAAAGAAAATACTTTCCAAAACAGCAATAAATAATTTCTACACATTGAAACCTCCATATCCTCTTTAAATGAGTCATTCACAGTCATTTTTAAGAGGCACAAAGAGGGTGAGGGGAGCCAGTTACCTTGAAATGACCAAGGTCCAAGACCACCACATTCTTTGAGGAATCGTAAAAACCAGTTTGAGGGACGATGACATAGGAGGCCATGAGATTAACTTTGAGGTCCAGCACCTTCTGTGTCTCAATGACGTACATGAGCCCTAGAAAGGAGGAACAAGGGCATTGATAGCAAACAAATGACTGCAAAGTACATCAGTAACAGAAACACGACATAAGCTAATTACAATTACACTAATCTTTACATTACCGGGGACCCAAAATTCATAGCATGTAGGATTGGTTATAACAAGAAACTTTTATGTAAATAGTGAACAGATTTCCACCAGAGGGTCACACCAATGGCAGCGATCCAAAGGCAACCAGAGTGTAACCACAGTGTGATGATCAGTGCCAACAGGGCTTATACTCTTCATGTGTTCACATAACACTGGAACCAAAAGACGGAGGTACGGGATGGCATGGGCTAGGGGGTCAGAACGCCTGGATAGTGACTGCGGAGGGACATCTGACAAGGTTCTTAATGTCCATTGCTGGAGAGACTGGCTGCTAACATTATTGTGAACAAATATAAATGTCCCTAATGCATGCCAGTTTTCCAGCTTTGTGTGGGAGCCAGCACCTTCACCATCCCACACCTAAATGAATATGACGAACTCAGTGAGTCCGTGAAATGTCTTTGGAGTTGTGGCAGAAGGATGAATTAGGGCAGCGTGTCTTAGATTGTGTTTTTTTTATAAAGAGTTTAATAGAGACAGCAAGTTCAAAGAACTGAGGTGGGCCAAAAAAAAAGAGGGGGGGGGCGGGCACATGGACATCGTCATGACGCAGGAGAGTAACACAAGCTGGCGGGAAGTGAGTGAGTGGTCCTCAAACCAGCACAGCTCTTCAAAGACCTCCTGGAGGATCACATCAATAAAGAGGCCAGCTGACCCCCCCAACAGTCCAGTACGTCGCTGCATTTCAGAGAACGTGACCTACATTACACAGTTCGCTGTGATGGACAAAAGATAACTATGGCTTTTATCCACTTCCTCAGTCAGTATCCTTGTGACCATGATCTGAACCTGTACAGTAGCCTGTATGTGTGGCAGGTGGTCTGTGGTTGGGAGACACCGCTTCAGCTGTGGGGTTCACCTGTGGATGTGCGGTCTCTGAACTGCTCCAGCTTCATCAAGGTGGCTGACGTGAGCTCCTCCAGCTCCAGGTCTTGTGGCGGCATGAAAAACGCCGACATGCTGTTGATAGTTATCTTACAAATATAACATGCTTCATTAATCACCACAAAAAGAACATTCGCTTTCCATCAGCATAAAACAAAGTGTTGTATTCTGAATAAAAAAAACATGCAGAGTCATTAGTGAAAAAAAACACTATAATACTAAACAATAATTAAAAACAAATAAATGACAGTATATTTGCATTAAGTACTAAGCAAATTTACCAAGCTGACAAATACCCATCTATATTTACAGTCCAGTTCACTCACATCAGGTTATAACAGCAGAGCCCATTTAAGAAAACTGTCACACCAATGTCTTTAAACATTAAACCAGCTACTGTAAATAATAAAAACAGATGAAGCAGTGAATCACTCACTGCATCATAGACAATTTCCAGTGGTTGAGACTCGACGTGCAATCGCTGGTCTGACGACTCATCCAGGGGGTTGGTCTCGAACAGCACACTCAGCAAGGGGTTCTGGTGTTCGGTCATCACGTTCCGCGAGGACAGCAAGGTGGGGGAACAGTTGTGCCGAGGCAGCCCGGTCACCTCAAAGGACGTCAGCTGAGTCGAGATTCTGCATGTTTGCCAATATATGTCAGTTACCGACTCAACCGGAGTGATTTAAGATCTTTAGCTGTGACAGCTCTGCTCGCTTCTGCCTTAAATTCAGATAAGAATAAAACGTGTGTGTGACCTCCAGGGATGGACTAGAGACCCTCCTTGATCCTACTTCATTTATTGAAAATAGATGGGTAACGTGAAATTAAGACCCAGGTTAAACAAGAAGATCAAAGCCTTATATTACAAAGGAGAGAATCCTAAAAAGAGACTTTCTGTGAGGTGTGGCTGCTTAAATCCCATACATACTTAATAGCTTGTGCTCCCGGCCTCTGTGTCAGCATAGCGCTGAGATCAATGACGGCGAGCTTGATAATTTCCGGTTTGTCTTCATTCTCCTTGATTGACACAAACAAGCTTTGCAACTGGAATTTAATCTTCATGTCTTCAAACTAAAAGAAATACATACATACTGTAATGTAACATCAGTGTTAAATTCACACTGGATTCATGCCTTGGAGCGACTGCTCTCAAATCCTAAAGAGGCGAATATGCAGGAGTACAGTGTACGTGACACACAAACACCCGGACTACCTGCGACTGACGGGTCAAGCAGGGCTCACTCACATTCTTTGGCAGGTTATGATTAACAGCAGTCTCGCTGTATCCAATGGCAGTGTAGAGTTTGGCCTTTTCATTGGAGGTCATCAGTTCATCAAACCCTGCAGAGGTGCAGCAAAGGATAACATCAGCACACAAGAAACCACGACTCTCCTGCAAACGGGACACCCCTGCCTGCTTAGGAGATGCCCTTATCCATTCACATGTGCATTTGCCAAACCAGCATATTACTCTCCTCTAAGACAGACTATCAAAAACTGGAGGGGAAGATCTCGTGATACGATTTAAAAAAAAGCATAGAATATAAATTTCAGAAATGGGTATAAAGCTGTTTATGCCCATCAAACAAGGAGAGCCTGCAGGTGACAGAAACAAAGCTTAAACGGCAGTGAGAGAATGATCTCACGAGTGTCTCACGAGGGACCACAGAGACAGTGGTGATGTTGATCACCATGCATTTGCATGGGGCCCCGAGATTTTGAGGCCCCCAGTTGACTACAAACAGGTACAGTACTACTTGGCAAGGAGGGGGGGAGTTGCTTTTTGAGTAGGGCCCCAGCAAACTGTGCTGTGTTGGGGGGTTGGTGGCGACTGTAGACTGTAAACCTAAAGCCCCTCTAGGCAGTTTCTAGAGTGAACTCTGCCTGACCTCCAGCCTTGTTATCCTTCTGGGTGCCGTTGTCCCCAGTCCAGCTCCACATCCAGGCAAACCAGCCCTGGCTCTGCTCCTCCTCCGGTTTCACACCAGGGCGGTATATCCGCAGGCCGGCCTTCAGAGCCTTGACAACCACAACACAAGGCAGAGGCTGAATTACTGGTTCACTGCTGATAGGATTATCACTAACGCATAAACCAGCCATTCACTGATACTTTGCGCACATAGAGATGCAAGAAAGTTTATTATGACTTATTAAAGTTTATAAATATTTCAAGTGTCTTAATGGACTTGGGCTTGCAGTTCATTAGCTGTGTTTAGGCATTAATAAGTGACATAAGGTGATCTCATACCTCCATCTCAGCTTGCTGACGTGCTAGTGTGATGTTGAATATATCCAGTGTTGTCTCTGGTTCCTAGACACACACACATAAACCACACCTTCATGCAGAACAAGAGTTTATACAAACATACCAGACAGATTCCCTTCACATTTAGACACTTTGTCATTAGTTCTTCTAGTTTGCGCCTGAACATCTGCTTGGGAATTAATAATATACCTATTAAATTTTGAAAGTGTGTGAGAATGGATTGCCAACCTCCAGTTTCTTCAGCAGGTCTTCACTGGGCTTCTTGTTTGTTATTTTCTTCTTGTACAGCTCCTTGTAGAACTTGACCTTCTGTCGATGTTGGCAGATGTGCTTCCAGGACCACATGTGGAGCCGGGGTTTCACGTTCACCTCCAAAATGCTGGTTATTATATACTTCCACCTGATTGGTAAAACATGGTGAAGTTCCTTATATAGGAACTAATGCTGCATCAACTATATATTGATCAATAATGCTGAAAACACTGTAATATAGTTTAATAATACTGACCACAGGTGTGCATTATTGTGAACAGGAATGCAAGGACGATACTTCCGGTATGGTAAATTCCTAGACATCAAATCAACAGATCCCAGAAGCTCCAGCATGCTGACATACTGAAAGAAGAGAAAGTGGACAGTCAGATTTGACGTGACACACACACACACACACACACACACACACATACAGACCTATACTCATCTTTGTAGGGACTGTTCATTTATTTCTATGGGCAAAACCCTAATCCCAGCAATGACAACCTTAACCGCTACCCAGCCATAACCTTGACAATAAGTAACCAAACAAAATATTGTCTTTTGGCACTATTAGTTTTTTTGATCGCAGTCACAGATTTTTATTAAACTGAATTTCCCCTTGTGGGGACAGAAAAAATGGTCAGCTTCAAAATACAGGTTTTTTATCACATTGTGGGGATATTTGGTGTCCACAATGTAATGTATACCTGGACCACACATGTGCACACACACGCATACACACACGTGTACACACACACGCACACACACACGCACACACACACGCACACACACGCGCGCGCACAGCTTCACAAACCATATATAAACATTCAGTGGCCGGTTCATTAGGAATACATTCTTATAAATGCTCCTCCAGACAGCAAATCATGCGGCTGCAACCTAATATGTGCAGCACGTAGAAAAGGTTCACTTCCTGTTCAATTAAGCATTAGAACACCCACGATGCCTGATCTAAGCGTTTTGGTGCCAGAAACAGCTGCCCTCCTGGGATTTTCACACACTAAAGTGTCCAGAGTTCGCAAAAAATGGCGTGACGAACCAAAAATATCCAGCCAGTGGCAGATCTGTTCCTGATAAAGCCCTTGGTAATGAGTGAGGTGAGAGGAGAATGGCCAAACTCATTAAAGCCAACAGGAAGGCTATGAATACAAAAATAACAGCTCAGTATGACAGTGGTGAGCAACAAGGCAGCTCCAAACTCGCAGGTTTGGAGGCAACATGGATCATGATCAGTACTATAGCTAAATCAAGTGGCCACTGAGTGCATAGATGAAATCACAACAGATATTTGTGAACTTGTTCATTTGTTATTATATTACCAGTGACTGAGAAATCAATTGAAATTCCAAGATACTCTGTCTTTATCTGATTGTAATGATTATGAAATAGGCTCCTTTCATTTTTCGGGTCTAACCTTAGGTGCCCTAGAGTCATCTATCTGTCTGCAGGCAATAAAATTCCCTCAGTGAGCCTCAGAACCATTACCAATGTCATTCCACTCCTCAATGCACAAAAACCCCTCATCCAAGCCTTACTGCACAGCCACACAAAGAGTGGAGAAAACATAGGCCAGCGATTTGGGAACAGGATGGGTCACGTATGCCGTACCTGCGGCCTGTTGAGCTTAATGGCGACCTCTGGGAGGTTCACCACCAAGTCCACTTTAGGTGACGAGAAGTCCACATCAGACCGGGGGTTCATGCGTAATTTAGCGTTGGCTGATATCGGACGAAAAACTAGCATATTAAAAGAAAACAGAGTAATCAAACTGTTACACCGAAACATTTTTTGAACAAAATCTTCAATCCATTTCATTTGGATAGTTTTACATCAAAAATAACTAAAAACAAATATTCTTTGGTCTTTAAGCCTAAAAAGAATGATAAAGGATGTGTTGTAGCACTTACTGAAATCATAATCCTCTGGAATTGCATTGTGAACTGCAACACTGTCCTTCAAGCACATCTGACAAACACAGAGCAAAAAGAAAGCGGTGGTTTGGCAAAAAATAAAAGACAAACATGGCTAGACTAATACCCATTAAGAGGATTATCCATTTTCCTTCAACACTACTCACAGTTTTATGGCAATGTTCTGTCACCAATTATTTATAATGTATTTTTAAAGGGAAAAACATGGCAAATATGTAGTGAGGTGATCTTCATAAATATGCATGTTCTCTGCTATGTCTAGCAGGGTGTTCAGTCATCGCAGCTAAACCCGTCCACAATAACAAGCTGAAAAATGGGACACGCGACTCACCAAGGCTTCGTCTGGATTGTGATTGGAGTACATCTCAGAATTCACATTCCAGTAAGCAAACAGATTGTCCAGACGGACAAGCTGCAACGAGGAAGAAAAATAAAATAGTAATCACAGGCTGAAAGTTAACTGGGAGAAGTGGAAAGTTAAACACTGCCCCAGAAAGTAAGGGATCCTGAGGACGAAGCACGGGAACATCAAAACAGGACGAGACTGACGTGTGAAAACAGAAACTAATCATCCCAGCACATTTTCAATAAGTGTATGTCTGAGTTTGTTCTTACATTAGGTGCAGACTGGGAGCAGTGTTGGGGAAATAATATTCTTTATACCAAAATGCCATTTATTCCTCTGTCCATGATGCAGTGGATCAGTTTACCTTGAAGAACAGCTTGGATTTTTCATCTAGCAGACATGGTTTCCAGTTTTCATCCGCAGTCTGGGTGTGACAGGTGACACAGTATTACCCATAACCAAAAATCACGGAGTGAGTCAGGTCTCAAAACACAATTTAGGTTTGTTTATTTGTGTGGAGTGGGGTACCTGAAGACTGAGATTCTGCAGTGACACTCCAAATGAGAGCGGTGAAGTGGGGTTCGTTACCTGGGAGGGACAGATAAATACTGGCCATCAACAGAGAGGTCACACAGGCATCCTGGTGAACCAATCGAACTAGGAATCCATGGAAACGCAGGTTAATATTTCACTGGTGAAGGTTAATCTCCCCAGTACAAAACTATCTGAGGAAACACGCCACAGAACTCAAAGCAGTATTTCTATTGGCATGACACTCACGTCATCCTCATATCGAACGTGAATGTTGGAGATCTTCACTTGAAGGTTCTTGATCACCTGAGTAACCAGCTTCTCCACGAACGTGTCTTGCTTCTCTTGATTTGGGTTGTCTTTCAAACAAAAGGGGAAAATCGTGAATAACTCAGAACAACTGATAGTTACAAAAGCACATGCACATACAATTTCTAAATCAAATATTTACCAAAATGTATTTTGCTTTTCCTCCTGTATTACAGCATTAATTTCATTTTACGTGATATTCTATATCGATATCAATCATTAAAAAGCCTTTTTGCGACTGAACACTCGAATTACAGATGTCGTCATCTTGGCTTTTGACTCTTTGGTCTTTCTGTCTTTGCTCCTGCAGTGTACACACATTTCACTTTTCTGCAATGTAAGACCTCAGGATACGCAGTTCTACCCATAATGCCATGGTGTGGCTCCTGCTTATTGCTGACTAAGTCTACATATCCCACCAATGACAATAATATCAATATTACAATCTGCTGAATCAATACTGTTTATGACAGGAGTAGGCGATCTTATCCGCAAAGGGTCGTTGTGTATGCAAGTTATCGCTGCAACTCCCTAATTAGGTCACTAATTAGAGGACTGATTGGCCAAAGAGTCCTCACACCTGGGTTTGGACAGCTGATCTACAGGTTATCCCAAAAACCTGCATACATACCGGCGCTTTGCGGATAAGATTGGCCACCCCTGGTTTATGATTATCTTCACTCGGTGCCAAAGGTTTATATTTTATGAGTCAGTTTACACTATAATTCAACCCTTTAAATATGTTCTACTGTTACAGCACATGGACATGGTGGAAGAGCAAAAAGTCTGTATTAGAGGAACAGAAAAGAACAGGCAGGGCTGGCATACCTTGCTCCGCGGCTTTCTGTTTCGTCTCCTCGATCCTCTGCAGTTCCCTCTGCCGGGACTCCTGGAAGTGCTTCTCCTCCTTCTCTGGGTCATATTTCATACCTAAAAATCAAACCGGATCGATGAGGACCAGTCTGGACGATGACCGTCCCTCCCTAAGTCTCGCCAGCAGTGAAGCACACCAAAAGGCGTCGTTAGCAGAAATCAACTTGTCTTCAGCGGTGTTCAAGAGGTGCTGATGAGAAGCATTCGGGTCGTTCAGACCTTACAGTACCACCGGGAGGCATCGGGCCCAGGCTGCATCGTGCATAATTAACAGCAACGTCAGCAATAGTATTGCTGCGATGCACCAGAC
The DNA here is from genome assembly GCA_015163995.2 of Mormyrus lacerda. Lineage (NCBI taxonomy): Eukaryota > Metazoa > Chordata > Actinopteri > Osteoglossiformes > Mormyridae > Mormyrus > Mormyrus lacerda. The sequence goes on along the minus strand of JAABNX020000046.1, from coordinate 29,122,987 downwards.
AGAATGATGCTGTGGTCATACAGACTATACACATCTTTCTGGTGCTATATTAGCACCATAGACACGTCCAGCAAAAAACCTGTGCATGGCTAATATATATATTAAATGAAATCAAGTATGAGGGTGCATGGAGATATAAAGGTACCTCATGTTGTTGTATTTGACTGTACCAGCTAATGACTGTGCTTTTTCAGGTATAGTAACAGCGGCAGTAACTCTTACTGGCAGTGGGCACAATAAGCAGATAGACTCCATCCAGGGTAGCTTCCACGGACTGCGTATACAGATTCTTCCAGGGTATCTTCAGCTCCAGGCGCCCTAAGGAAATCAGTCTGGCTCAGTAAAGTCTCTGTTACAGTGCAGCCCGCAACCGACACGACTCGCCAGGGGTATCAGACAGAACACTGGCCCCAGTTTACGGCTAAGGAGACAAACAGAAAAGGCTGGCGACTCCCCCGACACACACCCAGAGGTTTGCCGGGCTAATAAAACCAAAAGGCACGGGTAAGGATGCAGGGGATAATGTGGTTCCTTGGGCTGGTTTCCCTACCCAGAGGTTCCTTAAACACTCCACCTACATCTAGCAGCAAATATAGCAGGCTGTGGCTGTGGCACTTGCCGAACGTCTAACCTATATTTACTCTTCACTGCTCTTGCATCCAGTCAGCTGTCTCCACGCCATCAAGAAGCCAGTCGCATTGAAAAGGCCCCACGCTGGTCATTACACAGACACACGCACGCATGTCCACCTCGCCGATCAGGAACAATGCAGAAAGGTGATACCACAGACACAGGATCGCCGATCAGCATTTGCTTTTTCAGCCTGAGCCAGTATCCATCCATTCACAACGGTGAGCAGGTTTTAAGTGATGAAGGACACGATGATGAGAATTCATAGTGGTATAGAATAGAGTAATTCAGAGAGGACGCTTTGAATGTACAAGGGTTTAAGAAGACATGAAGTCCAGTCCACTTCGTCTCGTCTCTGTCTTTCACCCCTTGATGATGCATAACAGGAAAAGCGGGAAAAACTCACTTGCAGCCATCAATGATGTTGCCAAGGACATGACCAAATGTTGCAATAATCAGACACTTGATCCATGACTCACAAAACTTTACTATTCAAATTAATTTTAACTGCATTTCTGTCAAATTTCACAAATTGTTTACTAAAATTTTGGATGGACCACGTAAGTCAGATTAGAGTATATTACATTGGGGTGGTGCAGTGGTTAGCACTGCTGTCTCACACCTCTTGGAGCAGTGTTCAGGTCTCCACCGGGGCTCCGTGTGTGTGGAGTTTGCATGCTCTCCCCATGTCATCATGGGGTTTCCTCCAGGTACACCAGTTTTCCCACACAGCTCTAAAACATGCTAAGGTGAACTGGGTGCAGAAGACAAATGAACGGACAGATGTAGGGAGAGAGGGACTGACTGACTGACCGGCAGACCGACCGACCAACCGATCGATCGACTATATCAGAGCCAGTCATCCATCCATCTTGCTGTTTATAGATGACAGGATTGTGGGGGATGCAGTGTCCCCCGGACAGCACAGGGGAGAGGAAAACACCCTCTTACACTACGCCAGGACACACCAACACATACTCACACACTATTTACAGATTGCAGTTCATTTAACTGTTTGTCTGTACACTGTGGGAGATAACTGAAGAACCTACAGCAGTCTCCCCTGTATCTCTGGGCGATGTTTCAAGACCCACCGCAGAAGCTGTGCCTAACGGTGAACCTTCCGCAGACCCCATATATAACCGCGTAATGTACATGCATAAATTTCACACAGCAAGACATTGGCAACATTAAATACAGTAATAATAAACTACATTGCATATTACTATACAGTACTGTACAAAACTGCACTCTCTGTCTTGAATGAATGAAAGCATCCTGAGGTTTAAGCTTAATTCTCAAGAGACAATAGAGCAATGAAAAAATATCATATATCTAGGTGATGGAGCAATGAAGTGTGAGTATAGGGACAAAGGGAGAAGTCTCGTGCTCTGGGTGCGACTGGGCTGGCGGATTTCGCCGTACGACACCTTATATGCCCACCTTTTTTTTCCAGACCATAATAAACTGTGGCTAACTGAAACCACGGTTACTGAGACAATGGATTCAGAAGTCCCACTGTACGCAAAATCCAAAAGATGTCGGGAGAACATGCAGCCTCCATAGAGGGGGCAGGAATCAAACCCCCAATACTGGGGGGTGAGACAACAGTGGTTCCAACTGAGGTACTCTGTGGTTCCAACTGAGGTACTCTGTGGTTCCAACTGAGGTACTCTGCATCCCAGATTTATTATAATGACAATAAATTGTCACAGACAAGCCGAGAACATCTCATTACTGTGCAATGTCCACGTTGTGACGTCACTGTCAGCAAGTCATAAGCGGTACCACCTCTGTGTTACAGTTGATGACAATGTTCGAAAATAAACTTGCACGGTACCACCCTAGTATAAAAATGCATTTGGCCATCAGCAGCACAGTCAAAACACAACTGCAGAGAGAAAGGCCTTACCTATGTGTCCAGCCCGGACTTTGAATGGAATATCCAACTGACTCTGAAAAGAGAATCGGAAGAACAATGAAAACAAACCAAGATATACAGCACTGTTTGTTTAATATTATTAGAATGTAAATCCAATTTCCATGTCCTCTAAATCAGTCACCACTGCCTCTGCCCTCAAGAGCCCCATCAGAAGTTATCCAGTTTTACCCGATAGCACCGGTTAACTAGTTCAGAACTTGGTCAGAGAAACCGTGCTAAATAAAATCACTTATTCTTCCATAATCTGACCATATTTAATTAAGACTTGAATATGTATAAGCTTGTCTAAGCTATACCAAGGCTTTGCATCGTATTTTGACCAATATAAGAATGGCTAAAATATGAATGAAAATAACAGGTGTTCAGCCTCCTGGAATTTGAAAAGATTAATTCAGCAAACTGTTCAATCGAGGGTAATTAAGCAATGAATCTGAACAACAGTTACTGTTACTGTACTTGCTTCCATGCTGAGGATAGTGATATTTTATGTCAACTCACCAATGCATTTTCTTTTATTTCAAGATTCTTTAGTATTGCATCACCTGCAAAAAAAGGCATTTCAAAAAGAAGCAATAGCATATCAGTGAGTAAAGGAAAATGCACACAATCATCTTTGATGTCTATGTGGGGGGGGGGGGGTGGGGGTGATATGGCCAAAAGAATCATAATCCACAAAATAGATCATTTTTTTGTTTGTTTACAAACCAACCAAATTGGAAAGTATGTAGTAGGCACTTTCCAGTCTGTTCTGTCTTTATAATAATAATGTTAAGTAGTGCACTTGAAACTGGGCAGTCACTGGAAGTTCCGCCAAGCCACACATCTGCCTAGTCGACTCCCTGACACCAAGTGTCTCTGTAATGTGCTATTTGCTTTATTTATACATCGCTTTGGACGTGTCTGTTAAAATAAAGTTGACAGTTAATCTATATGTAGAGCTACAACACAATACTTGCAATAACTCTGTACTGCTGATCATGTATACAACTGTAACCGGTCATGATAAATTATCATCATATCACCCACCACTATGTATGTGTCATAAAACAAATTTAAGAAGGGGATGTTTCCAAGTCAGAATGCAAAGAAAAACAATATACATATTACTAATAGTATATGCAGAGTATTACACAGTATTGGTTACTTTAAAAGAAGCAGAGGGACGCATCACCATCCCATCCCTGGGTACTGAGGCTTAAATGGGACATGTTAGGAAGGCTTGTGTCGGTTTAATTATTAACAGAATTTTTAAAAAGATGCCTTTGTGGACCCAACAGCTACATCAAAACACCTGCAGACAACAACAGTGCAGCTCAGATCTTTAGCCAATATTGACAGGAAGTCAAACATCATAATCTAAAAGTCACATGAAAAGGAGGTTCTGATAAGCAAAGATAGTGAGTAGAAAATGTGTTTTTACGCAAGTGACCTACTGACAATATACAAAAAAGAGAATGAACTGCAGTTTCACAATAATTTCCATCACAATGATTAGATAGTTTTAAAAGATCAGCAGCAAATATAGCAAGTCAGAAGCAATGTGGACTGTGCAGGCTGCATATTCCAAATAAGCAAAACAAATACACGTAAATAACAGCCATCAAAATTTAAGACGCAGATATGAACGCCAGAGTATTTATATCCAGATTGCTGCAGTAAGTCAGAGAAATAGTGGCTATTTCAGCTTGTCAAGAAGCTTAACTAACTCATTAATGAGATCAAATAGGTGCTTGTGAATTTACTTCAGGATAACCAGGCAGACTAATCTCGACCGCTTTATTTGCTAGCTTTGGTTAAATCTGATAAGGGATGTTGGAAAGCGGAAAGGCATGAGCCACAGTACACAGAGAGCAGGTAAAAGTGAAAGGGGAGGCAAGCCAAAGGATAATCAAACAATGAAGGCAACCAGCACGGTGAGGTATAGAGAACAAGCGGCTCTGTGTTTCACTGTCACTGCACAGGCAACACCTTCATACTACACAAAGTAAATAAAGTGGGTCTGGCTCTCCAACTCCCTGAATAAACCGCGAGAGAATTTGTTGTATAACTCGCCATCAAGCAGGCCAAAATGCAGAACAAGTTCACATCAAAACAATCACGTTTACCTGGTTTAAGATGAATTAATAGACTGGCAAAAATGCTTTACAAGATCAGCAGAGCTAGCTAGAGAAATTCACTTTTTAAATTATTTACATAAAAACCATAAATGAAGGCTGCTTCCTGTGATCTATTAAAACAGGTGTTGCCTAAAAATCTTCAGGAATCCTATTGGGTTTTTTTATGTGTACATCAGCATGTCGATTCTGAGTCAGAGTTACTGTTTGGAAAAAGGACATGATAGTGTTTTCCCAGCATTTTCATATCTGCGTTACGGCAAAACAAACACACCCTTTTAGCTATGCTCTCCATCACATACTAATTCAGTGCAGAATGAAATTTGAGCAGGGCAGCTATAGCAGGAGAGCATTCTGCTCTAAAAAAAAGTAATGATGTATTTTTTCCCCAACCCAGAGAGCTGCCCCCCCCCAAACAAATGAATTTTTTGGTCAGCGCATAATTCCCTATATGGTACTTTATAGTTTTGATATCTTTATAATTATTATAAAAATGATTAACGTAGTACAAATGTAACCTGTCTATGGGGAGATGTGTCCAAACTTTTGACTGGTACTGTATAAACATATACAGTTGTCTCTTGGTATCCGCAGGGGATTGGCACCAAGACCCCCTGTGGATACCAAAGTCTGCAGAGGCTCAAGTCCCTCACATAAAATAGCATAGTATGTAAGAGATAAACCACAATGAGGCGTGCCGATTGACACAAACCAGTTACACCACCTGACTATGTCGCTTCCACAGAAAAAGGTCATTGTTTGTTGAAGAAATTGAAACTGAAAATCAAGCATGACAGTCAACGAGGTCAACTGAACTTGGGGTTTCATTTATCTCAATGGAGACAAAATGTCTGACATCAAGAATTCATGTATTACGTTGGGATTTAAGAAAAGCAGCTAGCAGCAAAAAAGTCAGGGTTGTTGAATTGTGTCTGTGTTTTTTTATGCATGTACAAAGTCTTTTGGAAAGGTAACTGGCTCAGGACAGCTTGACAGTGGCATATATTAGAGGAAATTGTATTATTTTAATTATGAAATAAAATAAATTTAATACATTTTCTTTATAGATGTAATTTTTAATCTTTGAGTAACATCAAATCACTGAATGATTGGAGTTTTAGGCCTTTTAAAGCTGCTGTTTATGCTCCCCAGCCAATGTTCACTTCATTCTGCTACTTCATGAATTACGTACATATATTACATTACATACTGCTTAAAACTATAAGCCAATGGAATACAAATATGCCATAATCAGGTACACCACTTCAAAAAAATTGAATTTGACAGAAATGATCATGGACACTTATG
>JAABNX020000046.1:29060524-29096719 GCA_015163995.2 Mormyrus lacerda | reverse complement strand
TAGTGGTGTGTTCATTTTGTGTGCTGGCTTGTACAAGAATGAAGACCAGTATATGTGTGTGTGTGTGTGTGTGTGTGCAGTGCTTTGTTCAGTCCTGGGCTGTCTGTGTAAGGTACAAGCTAAATTAACTTCATCCATCCATCCATCCATCCATACATTATCTATAACGCTTTATCCATTTGGGTCGCGGGGAAGCTGGAGCCAATCCCAGCATCTTCGGGCGAGAATATTTAACACTGAGAAAAGCTGGGTATGTTGTTAAATTTGTATTTCATTATGCTTTCCAATTCACCATCTGGACAAGCGTGTAAATTCGCCATATGCATGTCACATAAAACGTGTTATGTAGTATTTTAGTCAGCAATATGATATCGGTAATCCTGGGGTAACTAGTTGGGTATACTGACACATGACCCACTCAAAGAAAAATACATTTATATAAAATGCATTATATTGAATTTTACCTGGATTGATGCTCAACAAAATTAAATAAATTATTTATGGCTGTTTTGTATTGGTACCTTAATTTATTCATCAGTTTGTTTTCTTATTTGAAAATCGGAGCTTTAATAGAAAACTTAAATATTGACTCTCCAACTAAATCAGTATTCACATTATGTTCTGCTGAAAAATGCGGAGCTGAAGTAAGTTCATTCCCTAAAGACCGGCAATGAGATCATTCACCACTGCTACTACAGTATGTGTACAAGTGTCACGACGGCGATGCACACGCGGCAGAAGAGAAGTTGCAGGAGAGCGCAGTAATATGCTTTTCACAAACATAGTTGTTTTCGAAGAGAAATGACAGTGTTCGTTTATATTGGCACTATGAACACAATACATATTGTATTCTTACAGTTACAATAAAAATGTGTTTGTCCATTGTTGCCTTCTTTAGAATTTGTCGACGACATGACTTTTAAGTGAATAATCACTTTAAATTCAGAAAGACCAATAGCAAATAAAATAACTAGTCTCAGCACTGCTGTTCTGCGTTTATATTGTCTTTAGGTGGACAATTGTACGTCACTTGTGCTGAGCAAATAACTGTTATTGGATAGGCTTTAGATAAATTACAAGCATCTATGTATACAACCTGATTAATGTTGATCTGTATTCGGCTGCGCGCAAAAGCACTTTATTCATGTGCTGGACATAGCCAACACGCATTCATCCAAATAATAGCTCAAGGAAGCATAATGAACACATGGATTAATACATTCATTAAACAACAAAATAGTAAAAACTGCGGCACAGACGTCAGCATTAGGTGACTGCCAGTTTTGTATTTTCAGCTAGAAGTGAGGTATTTATTGGGTTGTCCGTTTAATACTGCAAAGGAAGCGCGCCAGCGATATTATTTTCAAATTGAACACCAGCCTGTACATATACTATATGAATATTGTTTTGATTACATTCTTATTTTGAATCATGAACATTTCAGAATAAATAATTGAATAATATTTAAATTAAATTACTGAGGCATTTTTGTAAATGTACTGAACTTGAACGAGATACAGGTGCCTTAGGCGCGCTTTGAAAATGCAAATCTAGCAAAACTTATGAAATACAGACGTTGGTTGCGTTTGTCAGCAATTGTGTCTAACTGAATAGATTATTAGTTCTATTAGGCTATAGGCTCGACTCTTTGTGCAACAAGTGTCTGATCAAAGTTAACGTTCTGCTTAACCGTTAAAATGTGTACATTTTTATTTATATTCGTTTTTCTGATAAATGAAATTTCAGTCCTTTAGATATGAACTTTAAAAGAGTATAGTCAATATTTTTTCCTAGAACACCAATAAAACCACACAAATTTCTAAATATGACATTCTTTCGTACACACCACACCCACCACGCATAAACAGGTAACAAACAATTAAAACGAGCGTTGTAAGCCTATGTAGAAAAGTGTGGAACTGTTACCCAATCCAAGAAAGAACACGAGATGTACACTTGTCAGATCGAATTTAAAGTATTTTATAAATCTTTTATAATACAACATTCAATTATTACAATACAGTTTCCAGATATGTTTTACATTTGTAAGTTACTTATCGCCAAACGTGCCTTTCAAATACCTACATTTTAAAAACTTTTATAAGTTTAAAAGAAAGTCACTTTTACATATTTTCAACACCCATAATTAAAACAATCTGCAAAAATAACAGGAAGCGGCATTTACCCCCATTACTTCGAGCAAAACTCAAGATTTGGCTTCTATAAGGTTCAAGCTGATATATGTACATTAATTATTCGAAAGTTTTCCATAGTTTCAGTATCAGTTGTTTTGTTATTTTAATCTTTTTAAAAATTATTCAAATAATTTTACAGTCAAAATTGGTGAAGTGCCGAAATGCGTGCCAAAATAATGCATAAAAATGCTATGACAAAATTCCACGGCGCTGCGTTGGTTTAATGATCTGTTCCACTTCTTCCACTCACCTTCCCTGCTGATGGTTATATCTTGCCTATAAAATAAACGTGTTTTTACAGCGCTGTCGTAATTAAATTGCGCCGTTTTGTTATGCTTAGGAGAGTAAAAGCGCAGGATGTAGGCTGTTGCCCTTCGCATCCGTGAGATCGGGCATACTTTTTTCCAGTAGTGCAGAGGAGGCGCTGGTGCAAAACTGCGCCGGGCTATTACTCAGGCCTGGCAGAGCTGGGGCTTGCCCTAGCGCGGGAGTAGCTTTAATCGGAACGGGAACTGCCGGCATGTTTTGTCCGCTGGGATGGTAAAGACCTTTCATCGGGACTCCAAAAGGTCCATATTCGGATGTGACGGGTAAAGGTGCCATGGACTCCGACAGCATGCTGACTTGCGGCCACATGGAGTTGACCACGCTACTCAGCTGCGACGGTACAGGGTACCCTAGGTGGTGCATGACAGAAGCAATGGGCAGCCCACTCGCCATCATGCCTTTGTAATCTCTTCCTATGATATTCTCAATGGCGAAGGGATGTTTAAATCCCCCCGACTGTCCGCCGTTGATGCTGTAAGTCTGGAACTGGGACAGCCTCCCCAGGCCCCCGGCTGGCTCCGCAGGCGCGATGCCTATTTTGGCCTGATGGTGCTGGTGGTGAAAGTAATGAATCATGGGGGAGTTTTTACTCGCCAGGTGTTCGGAGCGCATTACTTTGAATCTCTTTCGTCTGCGAAGGAAGCTGCCGTTTTCGAACATGTCCCCGCAGTCAGGATGCAGGGCCCAAAAACTGCCCTTCCCCGGCTGGTCCGGTCTGCGCGGAATCTTAATGAAGCAGTCGTTGAAGGAGAGGTTGTGTCTCAAGGAGTTTTGCCACCTCTGAGTGTTTTCCCTGTAATAAGGGAACCTGTCCATGATGAATTTGTAAATGTCACTGAGTGGAAGCATCTTCTCTTGCGAGCTCTGAATGGCCATTGCTGTTAACGATATGTAGGAGTACGGCGGTTTCTGGTCGCTGTAAGAGTTTTTTCCCGGACGTGGCATGATCTTGCTTCGGTGACCTGGCACGAGACTCAGGTTCCCGGAATTCGGCGAAAAAAATCGAAAACCATCCACAGTCCTAGAACAAAACCATTGCGTAGCCTATCATTTGTAGATTACATTTATGGTAAAATAAATAATAAACCAGAAACACAGAGCACGCGGTACACACAGTTGTCTAAACGTGATTCAGTGCCAAAAAGCGTTGATTCACAGAAGACAGCTAAATGGTGACAAGTATCATAAACGTGCAGAAGACTTTCCAAAACACCGTAAGCTGTTTTCTCACCGAGCGTCAATAAGCCGGATAAAGTTTAAGGCTAAGGTCTTCCCAGAAAGTGCGGCGATGCTCCGTGCGTCGAGGCAGGCGCTTTCCGTATGTACTCTTCAATAGCTCCACGCCGGTTTTGTAATGATCACAGAGAGTCTGAGACCCCTGCAGGTCTCGCTTTATTATCACATGACAGTCACTTTGACACAAATAGAGGGGGAACCGGGGTGGGGGCTTAAACCTGACTTAATTTGCACCTATTTAGTTGGAGCCAATAAGGCGTTCTTTTATAGGTGCCCTGGCGAAGCATCCGATCATGTGAACTTAAATGTGGCGGTATGCGCAGCACACCTCCCCGCAACAACAGTAGTCAAATATTAATAAACAATAAGACAAGTTATATTCACAACAACGATGGTAGAAGAACTAAGAAGATTTTAATAGATTGTTTATAATGTGTCTTTAAATTCACAATTTGCTTTGCCAGAAATGGGCATTTGTTAATGCTTAACTTCCAAGGAAAGTTTTGTCCTCGGTTGAGATTCCAACTTTTTTTACGTTCTATATATTATGCTGAAATTCTTTTCAGGACTCATTAAATAATAATAAATGATATGCGCTGTTCTTAAGTTATTAGTTATAGCTGAGAAATATATTAATGTATTTATGTGTCATAAAGCAAATATTGGTATTCGAACCTTAATAACTTTTTGGTATTTAGTAAGGAATATTGTATAGAAGGCCTATGTTAAGAATTAAGAAGTTACCGCAATGACAGATAAGTAGCCTATCGTGACCAATATGATATAATTTGCAAACAAACTGTAATATAATTTACCAAATAATTGGTGATGATATTCAGTGTGGATATTGCAGTTATTTGCAAGTCCATATTAATAAATCGTAAACTGAGTAAAATGGTTAATTACATAAACTGATGTACTTGCAAAATTTAATATTAGTTTAAATATTAGTTTACTTAGTAAAGCGATTGTCCTTTTATTCGACTACTGTCAGTGTAATGGATTATTCACAGATTTATTTGAACTGATGCTACAGTTTAAAAGAATGTGCAGCAACGTAAGGTTAATATTAGAAATGAAGAATTTAAATGCACGTGCTGTAAAATATTGTTTGAATATCAGCACCATTAATTGTTATTTATACTCATTTGTTATGGTCGAATAGAAATTATATATCTTATTTGGCTGAAGTAAAACACTTGACGTTTACGGGGCGCGGTTAGTAACTTATTTATAATTTTAGTTAATAAAATGTTAATGTTTCTTGCATTCAATGTCAATTTACACCATTATGATTGCAACTGTAAATAAATTGACCTTTAGATTCTTAATAAAAAAGATCTGTGCAGTTCCTTTTCAATGTTTTTTTCCCAATAACATGTATATTTACAAAACTCACTCATTTACACAGAGGCAGAAACAGATGCAGGGAGAAAGTGGGTTGAGAGAAGGATCTTTCCCAATATCCCGTTATAGCTTGGAATTAATTGCCGAGGAAGGGGACTGCTTACACACAGACTGCAGTCTGTTGAAATATTTTAGCGAATCCTAGAAGGATAAAGGAAACTTCGCACTCCTCCGGGTTCCACGAGACAGAATAACAAAAGAGCGTTTGTTCATCACCGGCCAGGTGTCACGGCCCAGCTTCTGACAGTCTCCGTATACAACCTCAGCCTGGCAAGCCCAGAATACATTACATTAATTAAGCCTACGGTGATTTAGCATCCTTGGAGAAAAGTCCAACAATGTAATTAAGAGCGAACTAGCTATATTAGTTATGAATATTCAAAACAGTGTCAATTAATTAGCCAACAGATCTATCTCATTATGCCTTCGAAGCACCAAAGTCCTTCAAGGCTCACTTAAAGGGTCATCGGTTGCACAAGAATGAATATTATAAATTATTCTTAGCAGTCGTTATTTTCGAGCATTAATATTTTCTACCGATAGCTTTTGTGTAACTCCCTGACAACGAGACTGCCAGAAAGACTGGCCCACATAAAGACATCATTTTCTTCGTCAAGAGAGTACAATCGGTTGCACACCGGGACTAATGCAGGTCTAAACATCCTCTTAAACATGCTTGAAAGATAAATATTAAATCTGCCCTCGCAAAGGGAGCTGTTAAACAGATATCGCGCTGTTATGCGTAGAAAAAATTAATTAGGTGGTTTTCGCAGTGCCGAACTCCTGGACAAATAACTACTTGTAAAATACACCTTCTGGGCATATTGAACATATGTTGGAATTATGCTTAATTGACTAATTACATAAATTACTCATTAATTTTATAGCACATCAATTATAAAGGATATATCAATTAATTTAGCATAAATTAACGCTGAACCCAGAAAAACGGGTTTTTTTGCTCAGCTTTGGGCAAGAGAATGTTTCTTTTTTAGTTTAAACGGGTAGGGGGAAATGGCAATTAAAGTAGTCCTAAAGACCCCTTACGACGTGATCATGCGTGTATCACGGTTGAGTAGACCATTTAAATCAATTAGAATTGTTCCGACGGAAAATGAGGGCTTGGAAATGACATAACGCTTACCGTTGGAGTAATCACAAATGATTAAGTGTCCACACTTAATGTCTGAGCGCTTTATTTCCCTATAAAACAGTGGGGGGCTTGACGTTTTCATTTGCTAGGCCTCTGCATCTATTGCCTTGCTTATAAAAGTAACTGTGCGCATCATCAAATTCCACCCTTATAATATTTTATAATTGCGTTGATATTGTTGTTTTCGTTTATCGGCGTTCAAAATATGCCCTTAATTGCAATTTTCATTTTTATCGTCATTATATTATTGTCATTTAATTATTATACTCCAATGTGCTTTGCACTGACTATTCAGTCATGTTTAGTAGGCCTAATTTATCGGAATATTTATATTGTAATTATAAATTTATATCTGTGTTTAAGCCACAAGAGAACTGATCTGATATCGCTCCTACTAAATTAATAGGTATATCTATTCTAGAGTGCGTGGCGCCCCGACAGTACGGTAGCCACAAGAGGGCAGTGTCCACTGTAGACTGAACCGTGACCTCGTGCCTTGTTTCACTTTTGGAGTAGGTGGCGAGTACTGATTCTACAAAATACTTTGAAAATGCCCTTCGCATGAAATACTAGGCCGCATCTCAGTAAGCAACACAAATGGGTTGCAGAATTACATGAAGAAAGGTTCGTTTAAGTGTAACATAAGTTAATGAGTAAAACTTAATAAATTAGTTTTCGGTTCACCAGAACGTTTAATTTTGAATACATTGTTAGGTTGAATTTACGTTTCACATAGTTTGAATAGCTGCTGCTTCCTATGTCTTCAAACGGGGAAACTTGCACTTGTCACTTTACATGCGTGCGTGCATGTTAATAATCATCGCCAATGTTAATGCTGACTGACGTTTTGCGTTTCAGTTCTTTTACAGCAATGAGCCTCTGTGCAATCTGAAATTTAATTGGATATTTTCATATTGGATAGGAGAACTTCTGGACTTTTCGTCAGCTAATAGCAGACGAGGATTCACCACAGAGCTGTAATGTACAGCTTTTATTTGACATCCAGACACATTCCTGCTCCGGGAGAACGGGTCTGCTCTGGAAAAGGTGTCAGTATTGTACGAAGTTGTGTGTTTGTCATGTAACTGGGGTAAATTGATTTTGTTTCAGTGTTCAGAAATTGACAGAAACCTCATGTGAGTGTCTGTAAATTATTTACTCAACAGTCAATACACAGGTGAACACAGATGTCTGCGGAGAGGAATTCAGCCAGACTCTTAGGAAGGTTGGAATGTCATGTGAAATTACTGAGGAATTACTTTATAAACATGCAAGGAAGAGTGCAAACCGAGAATATATGCTCCAGGGAGGAGTAAAGGATGGATCGACATTAACACTTTGACTCAATGCTCCACACACTGTCAATGGTGCTCTTTCTATTACACTGTCAGAAAAACGAGAGTACTAATTTGTATCTTTGCTTGTCACTGGGGCTGTACTCCAGTGTAGGGTCTGTCAATTGTATCCTGGCTGTTGGTAAATGTACCTTTTATTCTAATTTAAGGTACAGAAATGGACTTTGAGCAACATTTTTGTACCACTGGGGGTACATTAATGTTGTTTGTATCTTGGGAAACAAAACTGTACCAGGGCTGCATCCTTTTTTATGACACTGTACACTGTCAGAAAAAAAGAGTACCAATTTGTATCTTTGCTCGTTCCCCAATGTCCATTTCTGTATCTTACAATAGACTAAAAGGTACGTTTACCTACTGATAGGGCACAATTGGCAGATCCTTGACGGTTCAGCCCCAGTGACAAGTAATTGTACCCTCAATGGTACAAGTTGGTGCTTTTTTCCTGACAGTATATTAGATTATTCTTTTGCTGAACTGATACACTATTTTACCAAGGCAGCTGTTGCACTGGGACTGTGTAATGCGCTTGTGCATTTAAATTAAAGTGTGAGTTTTCAGGGGAAAAAATAAACTTTGATGGAAGCCAATCACAATGCTCCTATGTTTATACAAGTCAGGGGCATCAAACTGCAATCCTGGGGGGCCGGAGCCCCGTGAAGCTTAGTTCTTTCCCTGTTCCACCATAAATGATTCAGCTCAAGAGCTGTGTGGTAATTAGCACAAGGAATCAGGTGTTTAAATCAGGGGAAACCCAAAAATGTGCAGGGCTCCGGCCCTCCAGGACTCCAGTTTGACACCCCTGGTCTAAGCATTCACCTTAAATTGCAGTGGTGCTCTTTTTTAAATACGAAAAGCATTTTGTTTGTGTGGTGAATTAAACCCCATTTTATATTGCCATTTTCAATCATGACCTAAAAAGATCGAGTTCTTTGAATTGCCCTTAGTATGGGCCTGTGTGTGGTTGTATGAAACTCCTGCAATGGACTGATATATGGTTTTCATTGGAACAGTCATTTATAATTACACTATGGTCACTGCAGACCATAATGGGTCTCACTGGACTTCCAGTTACTGAAAATGAATGAAGAAATAATCTGAATTTTCAAACATTAAACACAAACATTAAAAACAAAATCATGCAATTTAATATTATCACACATCATCTTTGAAACAATTTCCATTTAAACTTCTTTTTACATTATAATTATTACTATATCATAAATAAATTCTTACAATTTTTTTTCCAAACTGATATTTCAGCAATGAATTCAAATACAAGTATATATGTTTGACTGCATTTACTATTATAGCAGGGCATGATGACAGAGGGAGAAGAGGGACATTCAATGGAGACGGAGGGAGAAGAGCGACATTCAATGGAGTGGCACCAACCAAGAGGGGTTTATCAAAGGCGAAAGGGACAAAGCAGAAAAGTCAGGTAATACAAGGAACTAAGTGGATTACAAAGAAAACAAAATATTAAATTACAACTAGACAGGGTGCAATACCAGGGACAACAACCATAGATCAGTGGAAACACGGGACAAAAAAAGCACAATTGCAAACACAGAGTAACAGCAACAGCAACTGTCAAAGGCGCACACATTTAAATACAGTTAACACACCTAGACTATATATATATATATATATACAGACACACACACACAAACACTTAATGCTTTTTAATTGTGATCTGGAGTGGTCTGCATCTGTATTGTAGTTTACAGACTGTGAACATAAACAAAAGGGCAACACGGTCACACAGCATGTCACATCGGTGGCTGCCTGCCTGAGAGGTCCTCATGGTAGCCTGTAATCTGCCCAATGGCCTGTGCTTCTTCGTCTTGGCAGCATCACAGGAATCGGTTAAGAGGTCGTTGAGCACCGAAGGCATTTGGTCTCACTGCTGTTAATTGCCGAGTCAGATAATATGTAAGGTCATGCATTCTAAAGGCAGATCATGCACAATTGCCTGTAGCAAAATCTCTAGAGGTGAACCTGGATCCTGCCTGCATGGTTCTCCTTGCCTTGTGGCCGATGCTCCAACCCACAAGCTTTTATTAGAAAGGTGGCTAGAAAATGGATGATACACCTCCCTTATAAGTGAAGGAGTGTGGTGGGTATGAACCCGGTACAGGAGAAACATCCTGAAGGTTCCATATTGTTCAACCTTAATATGAATTACACACTACAAAATTAAAGATTAGAAAATTTAGGGTTTAGGATTTTGTTCACTATGATTTAGCTTTTTTATGGCATAATTGAGTCTATGGAGAATGAGAATACATTTGTTGAATGTTTAAAAAATTAAGTTTGAGAAACTCATAATATGTTATACTGGGATAAAATTTCATGTAATTAAGAATGATTTTAGTCTCTTTACCAATCATGTGGATGAGATGTTGTGTTAATTTGATGCTCTGAAAATGAGCAACAACTAATAGTCTTTTTAAAGGGCCATCCCTCCTCCTGTCACTCCAGCTGCTCATCTTCCGGCTGCTTATCCAATACAGTCCCAGTGAACCTGGCATCTGTCCCGGGTATCTCAGTCCATGGGGCTGCAGAAACCTGGGACAGGGTGAAAATGAGAAACATCATGTTCACAAAATATGTAAAATCTCTCTGGAATTACACTGGATGTAAATGTTTTCATGAGTTTTGTGTTGT
The DNA here is from genome assembly GCA_015163995.2 of Mormyrus lacerda. Taxonomy (NCBI): domain Eukaryota; kingdom Metazoa; phylum Chordata; class Actinopteri; order Osteoglossiformes; family Mormyridae; genus Mormyrus; species Mormyrus lacerda. The sequence goes on along the minus strand of JAABNX020000046.1, from coordinate 29,086,376 downwards.
TTACCTGTTTTGTTTTTCTCACACGCATCACTTTTTCCACCATGAAAACATTGCATATTCGATGAAAACCATGGTCCACACGAGGTATATGTTTTATCGTCGTTTCTATCCCCTCTTTAGCAACAAGACAATCTAGCTTTGTGATAATATGCTAAGGAACCACACTACTGGCTAAGGTAATTAGACTGATGCTATACTACAAAACGAATACCATGAATACCTTGCAGAGTATCACTTCTGCATACTGTAAAACACATTCAGAGACATATTTACTTAAATGGCTTTAAAGAACTTTTTAAAGACATTAAAATATGCGTAAACGTGTGCCTTAAAAAATTGCTGAACATAACTAGAAATGTCATTGTTTACGTCTTTTTCTTATACAAGTGGTTGATAGAGATAGAGGTGTGAGATAGAGATCTTAATTCATTGTTGGTTAAAATTTTAGCGTTATACCGCCTCAGTTTACTTATACGGGCTGTAGAACCGCATACGCCTCAATTATTGTTCCGCATTCCAATATCGCTTTATAGAGTTAACTTACAAAAAAAGCAGATACATAATAATAATAATAATAATAAGCGCTTTGATAATTCCCTTTGTGTGTCTACCCCCCTTCACACGAACCGGGAAGCTGGACGATTCTGCATACGTTTTCATGAGGAATCGCAGGAGGCACCGCAGCCGTACACATCACAGAAGCGGACCGTCCGCTTGCTGCAGAGCTCTGCATCATTAGCCCACCTCCCCCACCCGCAGCCGCCCCTGGGCGCTGTCCGCGGCTGCAGTGTTTACCGGCCAGAGGCGGTCCCTAATCTACCCGGATACCTTTTCCTCATTGGCGGAGCTGACCGAAGAGAGCGCGCAGGATGGAGCGCGCGGCCGCCGACACACCCACTTCCATATTAGGCGAGTAGAAAGAGGGGCGCAAATGGGCATTAAGGCGCTGCAGTGACACAGCGGGGGACCGAGGCGTCATAACTAGCAACTTTCTATGGAGGCAACGCTATATTCGTCTGGCATATTACAGTATGGAGGAATTTTTGCTACGTGCCAAATCTGTGCTGGTAAGTAACAACTTATCCAGTTGGGGATCAAAGTGCTGATATTGAAACGTGTCACAGGTATTAGATTTATTTATTTATTTGTTTGTTTGTTTGTTTGTTTTTATTTTGTTTATTTAGTACCGTAGCAGTTTAAATATACTCTTCCCCCACCTGTGGCACAGTGAGGTGTTAAAATTGCGTCAAGTTGTTCAAAAGCTCAATTCAACACACTTTTAAGCTGACGAATATAGTGAAGTCACGAACGAATAAACGCCTCATTGAGTTTTTCTTAATTCGTCTACGTTCAGCAAGATAAATGTGTAGGTAATTCACAGCCTTTATTGTAACTACACAGGTAAGCTATATATCTACGGTAAACTGAATTTCTTTGTCGCTGGTGCTGAACAGAACTGGACTTTTGCCACGAACCGACGGTCAGACATTGTTACTGACAGACTGAACAATACACACATAAAACACCTGCCTATCTGTTTTAAACGGCGGAGCTAACAGGAGAACGAAATCTATTACAGAAGCATAAAAGCATTAACAGTACAGAATGACACTATCCCTCCAAGAGATTAAACGCCAAAATCCATTTTCCTTAAAAAACTTCTCGTTTTTTTTTAACGGGTTAAGCTTGTTGCCTGCGTTTGTTGCCAAATCAAAATTCCTACCGGATGAAAATCATCACCAAAAATAATAACAACAAGTATTGCTACTCCCCTTGCTACATTCTGTTAACATAAACCCTGTTCAGAGTATGTATGTATTAAACATACAATAACACAAAACTGCTGACCTGTGGCTAGAACTAATATTTCTTTTTTATGGCCAACCAAACCATGTCTCAGTCAATACAGTTTAACTTATGACTGGCCTTTGCCCCTAGCTTACAAGCAGAGATGGCACAGGGGTATGTAAAGTGCTGACCTTGTACATGCCTCTAAACTAAATTCACTGAATCTCCTTCAAAAGAATAGACAGAGTCTGACAGCTGATATAGCAGTGATAAGCAGAAATCATCACTGTAAGGTGCAGTACATTATACTGTTGTCACTCCTGAACGAGACTGAAGCCGATTTATCAGTGATAATTTCTTCTGTGTCTGATATGTAAAAGACAATAAATTGACGAACTACAGGATACATGCAGTGCAGCCGTGGGATGCTGCTTGTGGCTTTGAGAGGTCAGCCTGAAAACAAAGGCTTGATGTTGCGAAAGACACCTGAGAAACATTGCAGCCTCGATTTATGCCCTGTGGGCCGCAAGCCAAGCTGAGTCTAATTTTGCAGTATGAATTGTCTGCTGACAGAAGTGCAAAGAGACTTGGGCAGCAACATTCACAAACCTGAAAGGGATGGAAAAGGTAATTTAATCAGGTAAAAGCCAGAATATAATGTCCGCTTTACGATACAGAGGGAACAGCCTAAATCATAAAATGTACTGTTGTACAATATGTTTATTGCATTCATGCAGGTTTTTCATTTGAGAAACACAGTGCCTCTAGTACCATGTCTGCTCTCTGAGAATTAAAAACCAAACATGTGGCTGCATGAATATATAAGATTAAGTTATTGAAGTTTCCTGAAACACAATACGTTCACCGGTACTTGCATTGTTTGCGGTTAGTCAAAACGATCAGTTTTGGCATGAAAATCCCATCTTTCTTCAATGCTGGTAACCTACACAACTAACGGTTTTAGACATTTTGTGCAGCATTCCTCCAGAAGTAATTCAGTGCATTTCAAAGAGTGCAGAGCTCGGGAAGTCACCTGTAGATTTGTGAATGGCAGCCTTTCAGGTTCTGTAAGTGGAGATGCATGGCATTAGGGGTGCTACGTGTTCAGTCCCATTCAGGCATGAGCGTCTCGCATTGCTTACTGCAACTTTCCAGGGACCCTGTTATGTTGTTCACACTGTGACTACTCTGTTAGGACGAGAACGGGTTATTGAACCTGGGGTAGATTCTATCAGCGTAAACACTGGCAAATTTCTCTATCACGGTTTGTGAGACCTCCCAGCCTGCTGCTGTTGTACCCCGGTGCACTCTGGGACTGTGATTCAATTAGGTATAATGGATGGGATGCAGGCTAATTCATTTCCACCTTAGAGCAAGGCAGTCCCTGCGCTGCACACATGTGTGGCTTCAGCTTTCACAGAGCCAGGGATATGGGAACCTGTGATTTAGGCTGTGCCATGTTTCTTGGTCTTTATAAACTAGGCTATATCTTACTCTTAAACCTTTATCTAACTGAATAATTCATGCTGTGAGAATAAAATACATACAGTTGAGAGTGAAACTTGGGGTCTGAGCACAGGGTCGGGCCCTTTATCTGGCACCCCTGGAACATTTCGAGGGGTTAGGGGCCCTTGCTCAGAATGTGACTATCCTGCCAAGGATGGGATTCCATTAGGTGAGCTTCCAATTAGAAACACAGAAGCCTAACCTGCTCAGCCACACACTGTCCCCATGATATACACACACTCACACATACCTATGTATTTCGAGATGGTGTTTATCTTATATTTTCAAACTAGCGAACAACAATGACTTTTGTCATTTTTCATCACGATTGCCCATTTTGTGACTGTTGTTAGTTTCTTGGAAAGGACTTTTAAAAGGGGGAATTTACACATTTTGCATCAAAAAAATCAGGTGCATTTGCCTTTTCTGAGAAATGAATTGATAACCTTCTGGGTGAGCCTGGTTTTTGCTCTTCGCTCTTGGCAAAGAGGTTTGATCCTGATTACGATCATGATAGTCATCTGCAGATGTCATCCTGATGAGTTTTGCTTGTTGCAGAAGGTCTGTCAGCCACCTGCCCGTGGTGGCTGAACGTAGCCATGTCTTCCACATGGCAGTTGGTGCAATTGAGTCGTCTCCTCCGCCGCACGCAAAAAGGCCAAAGGGTCGTTACCACTCCGCTGGTTGGTGCTAATGCTCTCTGGAGCCAGCTGTGCTAGAACAGGCATTGGGGAGGTCCTGGAGGAGGGTGAGCAATTGGAGTTTTAATTCTTTCTTTGCTTCCTGCCTCTAATGATACTTGGGAAGAAGGCAGATACAAACCCGCAAGGAGCACATGCATGCACACGCAGACAAAGACTGACACACAGACGAAGACTGACACACAGACTGCTGAAACCATAGATAGAACTAAATTTACATGTAAAATTAGTCAAACAACAACCAGAGGAACAAACCTTAAGTAGTTTTTACAGATTTTAATTTGCATTTATGTTTTTATTTTTTTGGAAGACTTCTATCTGAAGTGACCTAAAGCTCGGCTAACAGAAAGACTGTTCAAATAAACTCCAAACTCCAGGTGAATTAATTTAATTTGGTTATACTGACATCCCCAGAATGTGTCGACATTATACAGAGTGTGATATTCTTAACATTCTGGCTGAAAATCTCCTGTAAGCTTGGCCCCTTGTGTGTGTGCACTAACTGGTTCTGTGAATACCCAAGTAGCCATGCCGCAGGGAGCCTGAGAGGGTGGGAAAGCCAAGCATCATTACCCGCACTCCTTGTTTACTTCAGTATAACTGAGAGCGCCGTAGCAGAATTCAGATGCTGCCAGCCATGCTTGGGATGTCACCGAGGACATCGTTATTGGAGCAGCCCAGCCGCCAACTGGAGGGCACTTATCAAAGGACATCGAGGCACCGATGCCTCCTTAGAATACCAAGCTATAACCCGCACTGTGATGAGCAGACAGGCCGCCCACCCATCCGCCAGCATGGCAGCCATCCAGATATTCCATATCTCTAATTGACTCCCATCAGAGAGCCTGACTTTGTCAAGTGGGCGGGGTCACAATCAAGTTTATGGAGCAGGGAGGAACTGCTGATGTAGAATTGCAGCTCTTTCGCTGTATCTGTGCAGAACTGTACAGAGAAGCCAGTTTTGTTTCTTCGTAGCTGAGTTACCTCCGATTCCATCAGCGTGCCGCTGTGTCTAATTGCTTCAACAATGAGTTGCAGTTAATGGTTACATTTATAACATGTATTTAATCACATCTTCATCTTCGTCATGGAAAATGTAGGTGTTTACTGGGTGTCCTGAGTTGGATGAGACACTTGCAGCCAGAGTTCTGCAGAGGGCAGATTCTCCTGACACGTGATGAGAGGTGAATCATGGTGTAGCCCAGTCAGGCTTCCATAATCAAACAAGACAGAGAGCCATCACTGCTTTGAATGTAATAACTTACTGTACAAGCGACATGTTAATAAGCTATTTAAATCTTTTGGCTTCCATGACAGAGGAAGTTCTCCCCGGTTTGGGTAGTGCTCTTTTAGGGTGTCAGCAGGCTTCACAACCCATGAAGATCATCAAGTGATTCTGGGCTTCAGCTCCGCTGCCAGTTTGAGCTCTGCGACCTGTATTGTTCACTGCAATGTTCTCATGTCACTGTCAGAAAGGGGATATTGCTGCATTCTGCATAATAAATTCTGTTACAGAGCAGTCAGGGGTGTCCAGTGGTGTTTGGCCAGAAACTGTATCTTACATAGCAGCTACCATGCATGTTTATTGGGAAAGGGGACACAACAAAGCCAGACAGAAAAAAAGCATAAATGTATCGAGTTTTGCCAAAGCATACTGGCACTCTACGTTTTTATTGTTTTTCTAATTGCATGTTGTCAAACTCAGCTCTTACATGAACCTCATCCAAGTGACAGTTTGTGTTTTTAATGACCATTTAAATAGTCATTCAGATTCAATAGCCCATGGACAATTAAAAAATATATATTGCAGAGTATAAAACATAAGCTAGAAGTTCCTGAATTATGTCTTAAATTGCTGTTTGATGTCCTTTTGTAACAGGGAAGTGTACATTATTAAGTTTATATGAAATTTTAATGCTGTTGAAAAAACTGAGTTCTAGATCTGTGTGCCTCGGGTGATTTGCTGTATAGATACAGTGTGGATAGTTGGATATTGGGTCTCATATTTTATTTTCCTCTTGTTGTCAGTGCTGTGCCAAACAACCGAAGGCCACCTAGCTTCCTTCGTCTCGCATCACGTCATACGAAACAAAGGCACTAAAATCAATATTGTACTCAACCACTGCATGGCTGTCAGTGTCATTTCCTCCAAACGGTGATGTAAGGATTGTCCGATCCAAAAAAGGCAAGGTGACAGATGAGCAGTCTCATGAATTGTGTAGAAAAGCAGCCATGGGCAAAGCGTGAACAGCGTGACGCGTCAGTGATGCAGGCCGTCTCCATGGCGTTGTGCCATGCCTGGACTTATTTGCTGTTCTCTTGTATTCCTCTGGAAGAGAGAGACCTGCCCCTGTGATACGCTCTGAATCATGGCTCTGACAGAAAGAGCCAAGGGGAGATCTTAGCCTCACATAAACCAATACCCCACCCCCCTCCGCTTAATGTTTCTCTCTTTATTTGTAAAAGACCTAGGCAGTTGTATTTATCCCTCTGGTGACAGTGGGCTAGACATTAGGGCTGATGTTTTCTCAGCACAGGCAATTAAGCAGCATATTTAGTTCGTACCTGCCGGCTATTCCACACACAATTTTAATATCTTTGTCTTTAGAGTATGCAAAGCGCAGCCCCGCAATTAAAAGGATCAACACTTGGTTTTTATTGTGACGCACCCCATGAGCTGTCTGCTCCTCTCTGGCTGGTCCTTCTGGAAGGAGGAGCTCCGAGTGCTGCGGTCACCCCCCCGGCCTGGGGGTAGTGCAACGGGGGCTGATGTTATGCGAAATCACAGAGACATAAGGCTAGACAGCATGCCGTAATCGAGCAGTTAATGCTGTGCAGGACATTGCTGGTAAATCAACCTGTTTTGCAGCTCTCTGGTAGCAATGATCTGCTAGCATTGTTTAGATCCCTAGGGGGCTTGTTTTACTGTGCACCTATTTCATACATTTTCTCTTATGATTATTGTACTCAGTGCTGTACTTAATAATAACCATGGGGTCTTCGATCTAAGATTTGTGATTGTGTAACTTCCTGATCCCTGATCCACTGTGATATTAAAAGCTAGTACTGATCTTACACTGCTTATCTGTTACTGATCCAAACCAATCCATACCACCATACTGATTACTGATTTGCACTGCCATACTTTTCAGTGATCTGAACCACAATACTCATCACTGATCCAAACTACAGTTCTGACCACTGCTCCATACTGCTGTAATAATTACTGCTCCATACTGCTGTACTGATCGCTGATTATTATTATACTGATCACTGCTTCATACTATTGTAGAGGCCACTGCTCCACGATGCAGTGCTCACCACTGCTGTAGTAATCACTGATAGCTACTGTACTGACCAGTACTCCACTCTGCAGTAATGAGCACTGCTCTATACTATTGTAATGATCACTGCTTCATTGTAGTACTTCACTCCACATTGTAGTACTGATCGCTATTCCATACTGCAGTAGTAACCACTACTCCAATTTGATGTACTGATCACTGCTCCATACTGCTGTAGTCATTGCTACTTCACACTGCAGTACTGACCACTGGTCCGCACTGCAGTAATGACTACAGATCCACACTGCAGTGCTAATCACTGATTCAGCCCACAGATGTTAGCTGGAGCTTTTATTGGCCTGTCTGGCTCTCTTGGCAGGAGTCTGGTTCTCAGTGTGCTGGAATTCATGCAGTTCTGGGTCGTGAGGAGGCTGATGTGGACTCTGTGGCTGCATCGCTGGGCTATGCGTATTTCCTCAGCCAGGTAAGGTATGCCGCTTCCGGTGGTTGTCAGTGCGAAGGATGAGCGTGTTCGCTGAGAGTGTGGGATGCTGCATGTTCAGATGTATACAGTACAGCTGGCTCTCTGGGCAGACATTCTTTGGAATACCAGCAGTAACTTGGGACACAACAATCTGCATCACAGACATCAAGAGAGGAACACACACAGAAACGGCTCTGACAGTCCCTGCATCCGCACACCCAGGGATTAAATAGTGGAAAAATAAATCGACCAATGGCAGTTTGCCTTTGAAACACACTTATGTGTGATCAAACTGGATTTGCTGTAATAACAACAATATGCACAGACAGCAATATATATGAATAATTATGGAAAAATAATAAGCATGACATTTATTCTTGTACTTACCCATGACTACGTCAGAATATCTCTTTCACACCTTTTCCTCTGCAGTGTTTGTACCCAGCCAGACATAAAGAACTTAAACCCCCAAACTTTTAGCTGCTCTCTTTGTTGCCCATGACGTTTATAAAACCAGATAATTAGTGATATTCTCATAATTCACAATTTCCGTTGTGTATGAGTCCCATCCAGAAATAAACCATATTGTCTTTACATCATTTGCGTTTAATATGCAGTGTACTGGATATGACTGGTGTGATAACTGTTCTTGACTTAACTTGCTTGCTTTAACATGCCCAAAGTACTGTATTACCATGACAGCAATGCAAGTAGGAGAGGATTAGCCAATAAATAAACCTTATATAAAATAAATTAAACCTTTAAGCCTATACGTCCTAGCGGACAAACCATCATCATGATCAACAACTTGGTGGTCGAGGTTTTTCCTCTAAATAGCAAGTCGAAAGAACAGAAAAAGGCAAATAAAGGAGGTAGTTTGAATTTACTTAGGGACGTTTCCATTGGGCAGGGTGCATTTTGGTAGTCCGACGGTAAGACTTGATTGCTCCTGGATCTCGGGCTACTGATTTTGTGAGCCCTGCTGACATTACAGAAGGAGCCCGGGGACTGGCTATGTGTGCCCGTCCTGAACCAGCACCGGTCCCAGCCGGCTGTGCCAGATGAGACACGGGCCTTTCTGCAGCGGCTTGGCGTGGCAGAGTCCGCCCTGCTTTGGAGAGACGACATTGACCAGTTCAGGCTGCATGCAGCCAGGAAGCTGACGGTCACGCTTCTGGACAGTGACGCCATCACCAGGTATGAAGACACTCAATCGCGGGTCAAACGGGTCCAATTAACAGCTCTTCACTTCACCATCATAAGAGTGCATTTTACCTTATTATGCTTAATAAAACTTTTACTCTCTGTCTTATGCATACAGTACATTTTGGAAACAGAAGTACACGTTCACTTGCCTAAGGAGTCAATTTATCTACATCATTTTTGGATTAGATTATTGTTAATCCAATGGCAAACAATTCTCATAATGTTACAGTAGGAATGTTAAAGTCATTCAGTTCAGGGGGACATTGACAGAAACGCTGTCTTTTATATTTATGTTAAAATATTACAGTGAATCTTCAGTCTGATTCCAGGAAGTAAGTGAGAGTGTGTGTTTAGTTTGAGCTGAACCTTATCATTTTGACTGTATTCCTAACCAGTATTCCTACTTTAAATGAATCTTCTGTAATGTTCAGTGAGCTTTTCTGAACTTGGTGTCAGGAGGCTGAGGGCCGTGTGAAAGCCCAGGAACACAGGTGGGGGGTGCATGTGGTGGTGGTGGGGGGGTAATGGACAGGGTGACGGGGAGCAGAAGCGACTCGACGCGCATAAAGTGCGAGTCCGCTGAGCTGGAAAAGTAGGTACAGCATTAGTGGGATTCCAGCGGAAATGAGATATGACAATCCCAGCTGGCAGAGCGAGGGCGAGGCAGCCGCGGAGCAAGCCAGCGGTAATGGCCGAGGGGACGGGGGGGCGGCGGGGGGGTTAGGAGCAAGCGCTCTCCTCTGTGGCTCCTTAGCCCAAGGGCTCAGCTGAGTTTTATGCAGATTCGCCTTAATTTGCCAACTACTTCTCCCCCCCCCCCCCGTTTCCAGGGGGATGGTAGGCTCCCCGGCTTCAAGCGATGTCGAAGTGATCCATCGCTCCGAGCGACGGGGGGGAGGCAGCGAGACGGCTTCGCTGACAGCAGTGGTCGCCAGGGAGGTTCTCCGAGAGGCATCGGAGCGGCTGGTGCCCCCCCTGGTCGGGCTCCTCCGAGGTGAGGGCCGCCGTCACAACCACAGCACTGCTGCTAGCCCCCCCCCCCCCATATCCACCCCTCCCTTCCTGGGAACTAATGGAGCGGGTTGCCATTGCCACGTCTCGCTTAACAAGAGCCTTTAAGAGGGCCCTGGGGGGGCGGCAGGGCGAGAGGGGGGGGCTCGAGACTTTGCTGGGGTGTAAGGACTCATTGCATTTTGGCAGCAGCGCTCGGGGGAGATGCGACGTGTGGAGCTCCGGGCCAGTCTCCATAATCGCCGGAAAGTGCGGCGAAGTCCCCACGCCAACGCCAGCCAGGAAATGATACACGGTTCCTTGAGCTGCCACTGACCCGTCACCCCCAGTGATGGCTAGCATTACATCATTGGCTCACCCAAATCCCACTAGGTACTGTGCGTCAGAGGATTGGACACAATCAGTGTTTCTCAGTTGGTAGGTCATGGAGTGTGTGGTTAAAATGCCGGACAACTTATTTGAGTCACGTCCAACAAATGATGTAAGTCCTAAATTTTTGGAAACGCTGACCATAATAACAGGGATAGCATCGCACAGGTGGGCGTCTGCTGCTGGAGCTGATTCTTTATTCGGCTTTTATGTTTGTCGTGACCCTTCGCCGAAAGCGCCGTCAGGATGTCACCGGTGCGACTGAGTGGGCTTTCTGGGGCAGAACTCTGACCTAACAGGAGCTCGAGTCACACTGCCATTACGCTGGTCCGGACTCCGAAGGCTGGCCGACGCCAGGGTTGGGTGAATTTCGGGCCACACATGTTCGTCCGCCAGCGTGTCGACAGCTACTTCTCATGAGACTGTTACCTTTGAACTTTCAGTGTAATGAAAAAAAAAGAAGAAATAAAAGAGTAAAGGCGTTACGCTCTGTGTAAACAGAGACTTTCTATGCAGGGAATTCAGCTTTCAGGCTTGGTTCTCTATGAAGGGTCCTTTGTTTATATATTTGTTTCATGTTTGACTACCAGAGCAATAGTCGTGAGGTGGGCATATAACATGCAGAATTGCTGGGGCTGGTTTAGACTTGACGCTCGCAACGCATCCACTTGCAGATCATGGTGATCATGTCTATCCTGTGCTCATTCCGTGCACCTTTTGCGCACCAACACGTAGAATTAATACTACGAGTATGTGAGATGCAGTACCACCAAAAGTCTTAGGGTATCTTTTGTAACAGGATTATGTGTTTATATACGGTTCAGATAGTAGTGTCTGATTTTTTTTTTTAAGAATGAGTGCTGGAAGATTTTCAGAGAAAAGAGAAAAAATAATCTGAACACTACTGTGTATCTCTGTGTACAATCTCTTCAAAATATAATGATAGTACTGTATAAGTTTCTTCTGCTTATGAATTCAATCTGAGCAAAGAAAGCAGCATTATATGTGTAAAGCACAGTGTACAAAGTACAGTGAAATTCCTACTTGAATACAGACATTTAACAAGACAGTGCAACATTGCAATACAAAAATATTAAGTAGGGCTGGGTTATCTGCAATATTAATATCAACATTGCAAGTTATGAACATGCAATTGCCACATCGCAGCTGAACAGTACAGTGGTATAAGGTGTTTTCATAATGCATGTTTCAGTGTAGTTCCAGATTTGAGAAGTCTTGGTGATAAAAATCATCGAGAGTGTTGGGCTTATGTTTCACTAGAACATTTATATTCCGTCATCGGGGAAAAAAGTGTAAAACTGCAAGCTCTGCAGTTTTAATAACTGTTCCATTTCAAGGTTATCTAGTATATGTTAATGTTAATAGTGTACACTATGAGATAACTAATGACAACATTCAACATGAGGTAATTAATGAGAGATAACTAATGACAACATTCAACATGAGGTAGTAAAACGATGACAGAGCGAAGGTCCAATATGATGTGGAGCAGTGGATAGAATATCGAGAATATCGAGAATATTGCTGCAGTATTACAGAATTAGCAACTCGCTGTGGAAGCAGCAAGTGCAAAACATTTCATACCACAGTCTCATGTAAACAAGTAAGACCGGAAACGACAGAGCCTCTCAAAATGGTTTTGTCACACTGACCCCTGGCGGACATAACTTTTAATCCTGCAGATTGATGTAAACTGCACATACAGGTATGAGCAGCAACATCTCATGCGTAGCCGCAGCACACGTAAGCATACGTGTTGCAAGCGTAGACTGTAGTGCTTCGGGGGAAGGCCAACGCAGGGACCCAACCATCAGCATCTTTGGTGCGGAGTTTGGTGATCTCATCTAGCGTGATCTAATGGGAATTCTGGGACTGAAGGGAATCCAGCTTCGGGTGGGTTAGACCTCTGGACATTACAGTGATCTTTTGCACAAAGACTGCCACTGGCCGGAGACTGATGCCGGACGGAAGAGCAGTGCAGATAGCTGGTGGGGGGATTCCTCAGAGTTCCTCTGTGAGGGGGGGTTTTCTGCCCGCAAGCTTCGGGAGGTCTGGGCACTTGTTACCAACTGAGAACAACAGCAGCTGTAATTGATACTGAAGTTTTGGGCCCCCCAGTTATTGACTGAGAGGAGTAATATCCTGCGAAGTCGGCGTGTTTGATTTTTTGTTGAGTTCTTGCTGACGTCTGACACAAGTGAGAGTGGTCAGTTTTATTCACTTAAGATTTCCATTATAACTCGGGACTCTTTTATATGAGGTTAATGCTTTTGCACTGTAGAGACTTAATATGAACTTGCAGTGAAATGTGCTATGCACTGTATCGTTTCCTTCATTTGCCCTTTCAGAAGCCCTCCTGGTGGTGTCCAGGGAGAGACTAACCAAAGATGGCTGCCTTCCCCCCGCCTGTGAAGAGCTCCTTGGGGAGTTGGAACGGGGGTGTCCGCAGCAGGATCCAGGGGGCCATGCGGGCAGGAGCCCAGCCGGAGGAGATGTCCGAGGTGACAGGCAGTCGGGGTTTGGGCCGGACACCAAACGGCGATTTCCCACGGAATTCTCCAGGCTGTGTGGCAGAAGCTGGTGTTCAAAACACTTCTTGCTGTAGCAGCTCTAGGCTGGGGAGGTGTCTGCACTCAACCCAACCTCAGGAGGCCTGGGCAGACAGTACAGGTCTCCACGTATTTAGCTGGTCTGAAATGACTGGATACCAGATGTTTGTTTCAGACTGCAAAGTGCTCAGCACAGACCCTCATTGCTGATGCTTATGACTGACATCTGTGGTTTGTCTGTCGCACAGGTATAAGCACAGATGAAATTCTCCTGAGGGAGCAGAAGGAGCTGTCGGACGGGGACGTCAAGCTGCTGATCAGCGTGGTGTCCTTGGACCTGGAGGTGAGCAACGCCGTATCAGTGGGAGATGTGTCAGTGTGTGCATCGCCCTGGGGTCTTCGGTGTGTGCATCGCCCTGGGGTCTTCCGAGTGAGTCACCTAGCAGCAGCATTGTGCTGTCACCATACTCCCTGTGGATGGTCACTCTCAGGTGACACTAGTGATCCCCCTGCAGGAAGTGTCGTCCACCTATCAAGCTGTCTTCTGTCTCTGGGGTCATGACGTCTTATAATGGCAAATAACTGCCTTTCCTTATTGAACCAATTAAGGTGCTGTGGGCTTTTTGCTGTAATTCTCCATTCAAATATCTGTATATAGCTATATAAAGGGAGAAGCACAAACTTGTAAGAAGTCCCTTTTATGTAAGGTAAAAAAAAGAATTTTTGCAGCGGACAGTTTTCAGTAAGTAAATGCCATCTAGTGGTTGATAGTGGTACTGCCGCCATATCAGCTGGGTACCGTCTGTACAGTGTCTATCTAGGGAGAGCTCTCTAGCACGATACGCTTTGGCATAATTCGATCATGTGGGACGATATTCAATCTGAAGATGGAGCTGAAGTCTCTGGGCAGTTGGCGTAGTTGACCGCCCCCTCCGCCTGCCCTCTCCTGGTCCTTCAGCACCACCGTCTCAGAAAACAGTCCTTCTGCAACTTCTAATGTCTTTACTCTTTCTCTTTCTTTTTTCTTCTTTTTTTTCACAAGGATATTTTTCTCCCCCGCTGCCCGGTGTGAGATATTAGGGTATGTGTAAAATAAATGATGTATATAGCTGAAGGGATGCGACCTCCCTAGAACTACCTTGTGTCCAAGGAACATTAAACATGGGTCCTCGTTTAGCGAATAAATAACCATTCAGCGCCGGCGCTCTGTGGACGTCGGTGCATATTTTAGAAGCCTAAGCAGAGAGGCCATTAGGGATTTAATATAAAATAAATCGCCAAGGGGTCTTCTTCCAGTGCTTGGCTCACACCTCATGGTGGGTTACTAATGGTCTGAAATGGGCTCAAATGAATCCGTCATATGCATGTCATTTGCAGTATGTATATATTTATATATTATTTTTTAATTGTGTTTGAGAATAACAAAGTAATAAGTACATCATTTTGGGGCCATCTTAAATGCTTTTCAAACTAAATAAATTAGTTTCAATTAGCTTGCAATTGGGCAGAGTGCGTGTGTGTGGGGATGTGAGGGAACGATGTGAGCATGTTTGGAAAGAGTGATTCTGTGAAGAGGGCTGACTGTCATGGAAACACTGACCGTTGTGCCGATGTCCTTTTCGTCTCTGTCACTCGCCTTCCTAAGCGCACGCGTTGCCGATGCCGATTTGCTCAGTGTAACCACAAGACCATTGTTGTCGCTGAGAGCCTAACAGATGGGCCTCAGCCCAAGTGGCTTTCAGAATTGTTTATGGTTTCAGTTTCTGACAACAGACTTCACCCTGTGAATAAACAGAGAAGCGTCACCTCTGGGTTTCTCAGTGCCTGTCATGCGTAATGCTGTCCACAAATGTATTCGCTGCCTGCAGGTTGTCTTGATGCTGTAGGGTACAACTTTTCTGTCTTAAAGTACGTGTCCAATCTAAATTGACTTAACTGATTCGTAGCAGTATCAATATTTCCAGTATCAATATCAGTATTGATATTTTCTTAAATAATTTAAAACACCTTATTTTGTTGTCCCTTATTGTAACCAAAACTTTGAAAAATTGCATTTGTAGGCAAGATAAAGACATGCTTCATTCTGAAGATGAGGAGACCAGTTTCACTTTTTTTTTGTTTTAAGAAAGATCCTAATGAGCTCAGTTTGCCATTAGGTTTGTGGGAATATAAGATATGTTATAAGCTATGTTTGTGGGAATATAAGCTATGTTATAAGCTATGTTTGTGGGAATATAAGATATGTTTCAGGCAAAGTCTCATTTCAAGTGTGATTTTTTTTCTTTTTTCAAATTGACTTGTTGCAATCAACTTTGAAAAACAAACAGAGATTTCCGCTTCTCTTTGGAGTGATTTACAGGGTTATTCGCCATCTGGAAGGCCCCCTGCTCACTCTCCTTCACTCTGCATGCTTAATTAAGTACAGAGACTGAAATTGTTCTACTCTGTTTGGTTAATTAAACTATTTTCTGAATATTGCATTTTTTTTTTAGCAGCACATTTTCGATTCCCCAACCATGTTTATTTATTTATTTATTTATTGCAGCCTGGGGTATCTCTGTTTTGTCATTTGTTGTGCAGCCTGTGATTGGAAAAATACTTTGTTAGACTGATTTGGGAATTGTTTCCAAACAATGAAGTATAATGGTTTACAGTTTTAATACTTATAATGGTTTTCAATTTGGGTGACAAGAAACCTAAACTCTTGAACCAGACCGGAGAATTTAATTCCAAGCTGAAAGGATGTTATGAACTTTCATCCATTATCCAATCGCTTAACCTTGACAGGGTGCAGCACAGTGATCCAGCCTGGGCAGGAAACCAGTTTATCAGTGTTAAAAAGATAAATCATGTAAATATAGTTAAATAAGGTAGCCAGGTAATAGTGCTGCCCGTCATCGGAGACACCAGTGTTTGGAAATTCAGCTTAAGATTAGTGCAAAACTTCACTTGGCCTATTCAAATCAGAGTGCTTCCGAGGGGAATAGCAATTTCGTGGGATGATTGACGGCGCTGGGAAGGCGCTGCTCTCCTCTTGAGGGACAGTTAAGATGCGGTATTAAGCTTTGAGTTCATGAATATAAGGTACGTTAGCGATATCCATCAAGCAGCACGGCTCTCGTGCCGCGTGGCGGATGCGAGTCTCCAGCTGCTCTTCCCGAAACCAAACTTTTGTGTTGGAACAACACATTACTCCTGCATTTAGCCTAATGGAATACAGCAAAGCTACATCATAGCTACCACAGAACGCAGTCATTAGCGAGGGACTTAAAAACATTAGGAGATATATTTTGTGCAATTTACAGTGCACACACACATAGAGGCAGGCGCACACAAGTCTGCATTTAACATTTCATTTTTATCAAAGCCGTTTGCCCATGCACTTGTTTTTTAAAAATTGCAGCTATTCAATGTGAGTATAAACTAACTGATTATCCTTTTTTTATTCTTCAATACAACCTAGTTTTTCAAGTTTAATCTTTATCTACATGTATATGTTTGTTAATGTACACATTTAGAAAAAAAAGTAGAATGAAAATGCTCCAGGAAGAAAGGTTGTTCATGCCAGCACAGAATCAGTTGATATCGCATGATTGTTGCAGCATTGGTTTCATATAAAAACAGGTGTTAAACGTTTGCTGTGCAACACTCCTATATGCATAACATACAGCAAATTTAAGGTACATAACTGCTCTTTAAGCAACTCATCAAAAGTCAGATCCACTTAGTTCGTCTTATACCATTAAATTAATGTTAAAGATTTTGTGAGGTAAGATAAAAAGCAGATTTTTCGAAAAGTAAACCACTTGGATTCATGATCTGCTGTGGATCATTGCAAATTGCATTCTTAAAGTTTTATTAATTAAGCTTTTTGAAAAGATGGAAGAATTGATTGACAACAGAGCAAGGAAAATAAACTATTTGATGGCTGTTATTAGGTTTATAATAGCATAGGTCCTGAATATATCCGATAACAATATACTGCATAATTTGTTACATTTTAAAGTTTTTTCCCCTTGGGAAAATTATTAAGTGTATTCATTTGTAAGAGTATTCCAATGCGCAAAAAATCCAAAAGATTCTTAGAGAGCTTCTGATCTCCGAGTTGTAAAAGTGTGGTATTTTCCCTAGTGGGTAGCCTTGATGGGTTACACACTGTCCACGTTTCTACCCTGCTTGAGCACTTTGGCACCAGACTGCACTAATTACCTCCATGATTGACCTGACTTGGATTCCTTGCTGAGCACAAGGTTGTTAATGGTCCAAAGGGAACTGGAAAACCAGTATATTCTGCCAGGAACCAGTCGGAGTACCACTAGTTCATAGGCTAATGGGGTAGAGACTGGTAGGAGAAAATGCATCAAATTATTAATTTGGATAAAAAGTGTTGTGATGGGTTGGCAGTCTGTTTTGGGATAGGCTCTGAACCCCCCCACAACCCTGAATAGGACAAGCAGGTATGGAAAATTGATGGATGGATGGATGGATAAAAAAGTGTTGATAATTCAGGAATTTAAATTTACAGGTGATCCATCATCTAACAAATAACCACAAAAAATGTGTGTGTGTGGGGGGGGGAGTCCTGGGTCCTAGGCAACATAGGGGGACGAGGCTGGGGTTCCACCTTAGACAAGATGGCGGTCTCTCCCGGGACACATACAGAGACACTGGGGAGTTTAGAGACAGACATTAGCCTAACTGCATTTCCTGGGTGCATGGTAGGGAATGACAGGAAGCTAAGTGACAGGGGGGGTAGGGCGGGCAAACAACATGGCTACTCACTGAGCCCCCGTGCCAACTGAGCTGCACCAGAGTCTGCGAATGGTCACTGTCAGACATGCTTCAGGAGAACAGTCTTACTGTCTGCATGGTTTTGTGTCTGTTATCCCTTATACACTTTAATTAGGGGAGGATTAATCCCTTAATGGAATTCAGGGAAACAAGATGCCATGAGATGCTGCAATTCACGAGAATGTGTGAGACAAACCTCAAGCAAAACTTTCGCTTTAAGTCTTTTTTTCTTGCGCTCTCAGTGCGTTTGTTTGCACCTCTGGGTATAGTTAGCATATTAGCAATGCGCTAACAGGAAGAAGATCAATACCAGGTAATGTGTAGTTTGTATTTTAACACACTTCGAAGTGGAATAAATGAAAAGGGATGTTAAAACATAAAAGTATTAAAGGCCGCGGACATCATGGTCCAGCAATTAGCAAGGAAAACAAAGGTAGCAGCTCTCCTTCATGCTGGGAGGTTGATGAACTGTGTAATAAATCCAAGCCTGTTCTTGCCAGATGCGTCATGTTAAATGTTACCATATTCATGAGCGTCGTGCACAAACTGTTGACAGTGATGTATGTCGGGGAGGGGTTCAGAAGGTAGCATTGTCACTGTGTCTGGAGCTACACTACTCTGAGGGAACCGGCCTTCCTGTGGGAAAAGTTTGGCTCTGAGCTCCTGGAAAAAAGTGTCATCTTTGAGCTGGGTGCCACTGTTTTGTTCTTTTTGTATCCCATAAATATTCAACTGTGAAGGACTTGATGAGTGTGTAGTATTGTTGCCTAATCCCCTTGGGCAATAGCGTATGTTTAAATTTTTTTTTCCCCTTATTCTCTCCAGGTTAATAAATAAGATATACAACTTCACCCATTTATATAACCAAATTTACTGGTTTACTGAGTTTAGGAATAAATACAATTTTTCACAACTTATTTGTCTGCCACTAAATACAATTCCAACATTAAACTTAACAGCTAATATTATAGTATTGTAAAAAATACAGTAGAACTAGTTAATGATTTTTCAGACAACGAGTCAAGTATATTACTGTACAACACAAACTGGAAAAACACCCAAGACATGTTCATTGCAGGATGTGTGCACAGGTCAGTCAAGCTTAGTTATTGCTGCCCCTATTTTCAGTCAGAGTTTGTGACACTTCTCCTGCTATTTGATTTAGAATGCCTGTTATAATGCACAAAGCTAACCCAGTGGCTTCATGTTATAAACATGTCTACCTACTGCTGTGAAACATTGTTAAAATAACCACAAACCAAGCTGTATTGGGTTATTTATTGTGTAATTTGTATAAGATACCGCAAGGCTATATTAACAAAATGCGTAAAATTGCTTAAAAATTCCAAAACCTGCACTCTGTTCATTTTTCACTGCTATCTGAGGACAGAATCTTTTTCAGTCTGTTTGTTATTTGCAATTTGTTAATTGTCATTGTTGTATTTCTGTTCATGTCACAGTGAAGCATCTGCCAAATGAGTTAATGAGTTAAGACCTGCAATCTTTTAACAGGCAATGATTAACAGGAACACCAAATTTCCTGAACCGAGTCGTGTGGGTAAGAGGAAGTATATCTGTTATTTTAAACATTGTGGTCCTACATCAAGTAAACTCCACTGTACACCACTATAACCATGACGTGCATGAACCCCGTGTTGTTGAATGTTCTTTTTGTCTCGCTCATGCCGTAGATGATTTCCACGCCAGTCGTGTAGCTCCGTGAGGCCGCGAGGGCTAATGATCTTAGTCATTTGATTTGGAGCCTCCCAGTTTGTTTATGCTAGGCCAGTTTTATCCATACTCTTCGCAAATAATGATCTGTGGTAATTACCAGCCTGGAGAAAAATGTCTAAATGTTTTTCTGATGATGGTGGCTTGGTTAGCAGGTGTTGGGCTGGCCTCCTAGGGACGGAGATTGAAGAGGAGTCTTGTCCCCCCAGTCCTGGGGGCGAGGGTGTTTGTGTGCATGGCCCCCCCATGTGCGAGGGGTGGCTCGTAAGCACCCCACCCCCCCCCCCCACCACCACCACCACCATCCAAACCCAAAGAAATCCAGTATGCAGGGTCACACATCTTGGTGGGGGAGCCAGCGTAGCTCAGTGGTGATAGGTGGATACGGCTTCTGTCTGGCCAAGGGTGATGAAGGATAAAATTCATACTTAAACATTGACATTGCACTGAGGAAAAACAGTCAGCGGTTAAAAAATTACATTCCCCAAATGGCAATGGTGTTTTTTTTGCAGGCAGATGCATTTGTAATTTATGTCTGTTTTCAGGACATTTGCCCAAACTGGCTTTTGTGCTTTTATGCCTTATTGCAGAAAAAATTAAGGGAGTTTTCTCAGAGAAGAATGAAAGTACTTGTCTGTGTGTATAAATGACTATTCTTTCAGGCTACAGCCATATGTCATGGTCCAGGCTGTAAGGTCCAAGCCCACCAGGCAGAAAGGGAGAATAATGCCGCTAACATGGTTTTTCGGACAGAAGTCACTACATTCCCTGGTGTGTAATCTGCCATGGTTTACCACTAAGGACAGATTTTTATTAAAAACAATATTCTTTCCACCGCTTTCAAAAGTTCCACAGAGTTTTCTGGGAAAGACGTATGCTAAATCACTAGAGGTTTTGTCTAAGTTGCCAGTTCATTTGCCGTAGTCCTACTGCTGAGATCAGAGACAGAAAGATAAATCAAGGGGATAGTGATGGATTCTTCAGTGTGGTGAGATGAACACTCGGAAGGCAAAAGAAATCTCTCAGTATTCTTTGTCTGACAAAAGGGTATGCAAAGAGCCTGAATGGATGAATGGTTGATTAATTTTTGCCAGAAATGTTCTTGACAGGAGGAAATGTGTTTTTGCATTCAGCATGTTTGCTTGGGATTTTTTTTTTTTTTTTTTTGCGCGGGGTGTGAATTATGACGCTGAAGTTTGAACCCTAGGCTACTCTGCTATAGGCAGGCAGGTTGTCACAATGCTGATGAAGACGGGGCTGTCTGTCATGGAATAGATGGGGGGATAGATAGCCCAGGTAGGGTGAGTTTGAAATCATTGAGTATGCAGTCCTGTTTTGGGTAGTATAAACACATATATTAAGACAGAACTAGCTTCAGGCCCTGCAGTTTTCTCTTCCTTTCCATTCCCGGAGTGAACTCTTTATGAAGAACTTCACAATATGCTCAATTGTACTCAGGTCCAAATTACCTTCCATTTTTCTGAGATGCAAGGAGGGAGATTGAGCCATGAAAATATGCAGGGCTTAAATTTTGGGACCATTTTAGTAATTAGTAAGAGCATGAAGAGAAACTGACTTTCTGATGAAAATGACACCAACCAAACCAACACGCCCCGTGTAACAAAAGGAATCCTGTCAGGCTCAGTGCAGGCAAGCTGACATAAGGGGAGTTAGTATCTTGAGCCAACCTAACATCTTCAAAAGCCAGATATTTGCAGTTTATATTTGTTACTATAAACAATTAGTTATATTTTGTGTTTCCATGATTGTGAAATGCGATGCATTTGAATCATTTATTGCAGAGTACTTAAGCCAGTCTTTAAACTTTGGAGACACCAGTAATTCTTTAGTCTTCTGTGGTGGAGGATGCTGCTAATTTGCTTGTATTCACAACAAATGGCAGACAGACTGCCAGCACCCCATGCCATCAGAGAGATTTGTGTGCCTCTCAGTCTATTAAATCGTAATTTAAATATGTCATCAAGAGCTGAGTAGTGTCTGTGACCGTCCGTGTCTTTTAAGTATGTGAGTAATTCCTATTTGCCTCTGCGAGAAAGAAGTTGTTGGATAACAAGTAATCAGCACCTTCAGGTCTATGCACATCTAAGTTTACATTTCCCATTTTACTTAATTTGTTATTACATATATTTTTTAATCAAGCAGTCCACAGAGAGGCGTCATCACACTCATCAGGATATCAGTGGTGAAGAACGACCCGCTCGCATTTTTGACAGTTGCGTCGGGCAGATTGATGGAGTCATTGTGACAGGAGCCATATTGCGCTCGCAGTGTGCAGAGAAAGTGCCGTGCGAAGCAGAGGCCCTCTCTCTCCATCCTGTCAGGTTAATATTGACACAGTTTGCGGCAATAGAGTCAGGAACTGTGCAGTGGGTTTGTGGGCTTCTGTTCTGGTGGCCCATTAATCATTCGGCGCCGCCTCCGGCTTCAGTTCCCGTTTCCCGTCGTCTTATTCCCCAAAGATGCGGCTAATGTGCAGCGTTTATTTCCACACGGGACGTTGCGGCGCGGGTCCGCGTCGACCTGAGCCTGCCGACGCTAACAGTAGTGGAGAAGCCTTGTGACTCGACTGTTGTCTCTCCAGAGTGAAAGCCTGCTTAGCAGTGACAGAGCAGCCCGTGACTCAAGCCTTGTGAACCTGGCAATTATTAAATATGCGCATCCTTCCAAACCTACTTCCTCATGAAAGCAAAGAACAAATAATGTTTAGATAAATAATATTTCATACTATGGTTGTATGGAATGTACAAGAACATTCTCGCGGCAGCCATGTTACAAATTCACTGGAATTAACCAAAGAACTGGTACATAAACTTTTTGATACAAATACTAGATTGTATCAGATTTTTTATTGACAAAATACATGGTTACAGCATTTTTATATGAGAATCGAAGTCTTATGTTAAGGAAGAGGCTCTTATGAACATTCTTTTGAGATTCTGTCCTAGTGACAGGGCAATTTTCATAAATGAAAGTAATTTTGAAGCAACACATAAAAAACAGATTTAGTGTTACATGGATCATTTCTTGGTTGGCATTCTGTGTTTGTCTGGGTAATTTCTCAGATGCATTTGTTTAAATAGTTTCTCATTTTGCACTTAAATAAGTATATTTCTTATATTTAAAATTCAGGTTTAGCTCCATGCTCAAAAGCACATTACGAACTTGATGCTCCTAAGCAGTCTCACGATAAACAGCGTTTTAATTAATTTTTGTATTTGTATAGTTTGCTGTCTGAAGTATGATGTCGAATTACCACAATTAGACATAAAGGCTTAAAGACGTGCATATGATTAATATTTTCTGTCTGTTATTGATAATAAAGAATCAGGAAAAAATAAACTGCTTTTCTCTTCTGTTAGAATTTTGAAAAGACTTTTGCAATAATTGTAATATTTAAGCATACAATAACTAATTTTGCAAATGAGATATCCTATTATATTGCTGTTTACCACTTAAAACACAAAAAACTCCTGTAAACAAAACTATTAATTAATGCATCTGAATGTTCATACATCATTTTTCCTGTCATGAAATTACCATAATATGTGAATTTTGGCTGTCTAAGTGCAATGACTTAATGTATGAAACATAAATTATAAAGCTTTCTTCTACCCCATCCTACAGGGTGACAGCTGATTTAAACATTTACTCATATTGTGCTGCAGAGTATATAAGCCAGAGAGCAAAGATATGTTTTATTCAGCATTGTCAGATGTGAATATTTATTTGTGCGCGCAACAATACTTACAGAACACTTATGTTTGTCGCATAAAGTGCAGATCAAGTAATACTGGCTTCTTTTATCTAAACAATTGTTAGTTGTACGTGATTATCACACGTTTCATTGTTCTTGGTTGTTTTATTTTGGTGGTACTAGTTTCCGTGTTTCAACTGTGTCATTCAGATGACAAAATTAATATTGCCACAGGGAACTGTTAGTCAAAATGCATCACTTTCTAGTCATCAGTTGAACACAATTAATGATCATAATGATATTAATTATCAATGTAATGATTTGATGGACTTTGGGGAATTTGCAGGAGTGCTGTAGTATTTCAAGCTGTATAATAACCCCTCTGAAGAGAATTATCAAACCTAAACGGCAACCTACAATAGTGTTCTTAACTATATTTGTGATGCAAAAATATAAAATGTTTCTTGAAAATAACTGTACAGTATTATGGAAAAAGTTATTGACTTCTGATTGTTCAGTTTTCTCTTCTACTGAAAGTCTTTAAGAGCTTAAAAATGCCTTCACCACCAAACGTTTTTTTTTTTTTATCTAACCGCTCCGCATGATCAGCATTCCTTAAGTCATGACAGAAGTAATATGGTGTATATTTCATTCGTCTGGAAATAACAAATCATATTTGCTGTGGCTGGGCAAACCAGTCATTTGTTAGGTGCCTGGCAGATGGAGGGAGAGGGGAGAGGGGACCTGTGTGTACAATGGCATGGAGATGCTGATAAACTGCTGTTTATTCAGCGACAACAACGGAGCCTGGCAGCAGCGATCTCCATGGCGAAGCACAGCATCCCGGCCTGGCTCGCAAACAGCCACACGTAATCAAGCGCACAGGCCGCCTTCGTGAGATTAGTCAGAGCTCTCCGTTCCTCCGCAGAAACATTAAGCTGTTTGCGACCCCTCCACCCCTGAGGAAACTGGGGGAAAAGTTTTTTTCAATTTCTTCAAATTTGTCAGGAACTTTTCGGTGCTGTTTTGGCAGGGCAGATGTTATTGTGATGCCTAGCTTTGGGTGTTGAGTTTCTTTGGGGGAGGCACAGTGGGTAGCCTCACATTTTGGGGGCTGGAGGTTGTAATCCTGGCCTCCCCAGCTTTGTATGAGGTTGTGGGCCTGCATATTCTTCCTACGCTGCATAGTTATGCAGTTCAGTGAACTGGTATCTCTAAATAGTCCATAGTGTGTGTGTGTGTGCATGTGTGTGTGTGTATGTGTGTGTGCATGTTCATTGGCATAATGTCCAGAGTGTCCCCTGACCTGTGCCACCCACTGAGGCACCATAATGCCGTGTTTCATCGTGATGAAAGTCTACTTTGTTTCTCCTTGCTAATTCCTGTTATATAATTTATACATTATATGGACAAAAGTATTGGGACCCCTGGCCATTTCACCTACAGGAACTTTTACATAATCCTATTCTAAATCCACAGGCATCAATATGGATTTGGACCCTCCCTTTGCAGCTGCTACTCTTCTGGGGAGGCTTTCCACAGCATTATGGAGTGTGTCTGTGGGGATTTTTACTCACTCATCCAGAAGAGCATTTGTGAGGTCAGGCTCAGGTGGTGGATGTGAAGACCTGGCTCGCAATGTCCGTTCTAGTTCATTCCAGAGATGTTTAATGGGGTTGAGGTCAGGGCTCTTGGCAGGCTAGTCAAGATCTTCTACACCAAACTCACCCAACCATGTTTTTATGGACCTTGCTTTGTGCGCTGGGGCACAGTCATGCTAGAACAGAAAAGGGCCTTCCCCAAACTTGGTACACTGTAACACTGAGTTCCATTCACTGGAACTAAGAGACCTAGTCCAATCCCTGAAAAACCATTATCCTTCTGCCACAATGCAGTCATACAGGTAGCATTCTCCTGGCATTTGCCAAATCCACATTCATCCATCAGACCCCCAGACAGAGAAGTGTGATTCGTCACTCCACAGAACCCATGTCCACTGCCTCAGAGTCCAGTGGCAGCGTGTTTTACACCACTCCAGCCGATGCGTGGCATTTTGCTTGGCGATGTGAGACTTGCATGCAGCTGCTCATCTATGAATAATGCCAGAGGAAGTTTGGAACTCTGCAGTTATTGAGTCACCAGAGCGTTGGCGACTTTTACACACTATGCGCCTCAGCGCTTGGCTCTCTGCTGTTACTTTACATGGTCTGACACTTTGAGTTTCTGTTGTTCCTAAGTTCTTACACTTTGCAATAATACCACTTACAGTTGTCCAAGGAATTTCTAGCCGGGAAGAAATTTTCCAAACTAATTTATTGTGAAGGTGGTATCTTATGACAGTAGTATGATGTAACTTCCAAAGTACTCTGAGAATTAAAACCTGATATTCTTATGCTTGAAGTAATAAAGCTATTAGTCTAGTTTAATTCCCTCAGTCAATTTGCTCCGTTCCAAAATAAATTATAGTTATACTGTATTTCCATGTAACAAATGAAGTAGATTTCTGAATCAAATGCATCAGTATGTTTTATGTGATTATGAACTTGGAGCACTTTTCCTGATTACAGCGCACACTGCTGGGGACAGTAAAGGCAGGGGGCAGTTGGAGGTACAACTCTGAAAGAGGATCAGGGGTGAGTAGGAGGTTTAACTGTGACAGAGGTTCAGGGGCAAGTAGGAGGTACAACTGTGAAAGA
>JAABNX020000046.1:29047145-29060424 GCA_015163995.2 Mormyrus lacerda | reverse complement strand
AGTAGGAGGTTTAACTGTGAAAGAGGATCAGGGGCAAGTAGGAGGTTTAACTATGATAGAGGATAAGGGGCAAGTAGGAGGTAAAACTGTGAAAGAGGATCAGGGGCGAGTAGGAGGTTTAACTGTGAAAGAGGATCAGGGGTGAGTAGGAGGTTTAACTGTGACAGAGGATCAGGGGCAAGTAGGAGGTACAACTGTGAAAGAGGATCAGGGGCAAGTAGGAGGTTTAACTATGATAGAGGATCAGGGGCAAGTAGGAGGTATAATTGTGAAAGAGGATCAGGGGCGAGTAGGAGGTTTAACTGTGAAAGAGGATCAGGGGCAAGTAGGAGGTTTAACTATGATAGAGGATAAGGGGCAAGTAGTAGGTAAAACTGTGAAAGAGGATCAGGGGCGAGTAGGAGGTTTAACTGTGAAAGAGGATCAGGGGCAAGTAGGAGGTTTAACTGTGAAAGAGGATCGGGGCGAGTAGGAGGTAAAACTGTGAAAGAGGATCAGGGGCGAGTAGGAGGTTTAACTGTGAAAGAGGATCAGGGGCAAGTAGGAAGTTTAACTGTGACAGAGGATCAGGGGCGAGTAGGAGGTTTAACTGTGAAAGAGGATCGGGGCGAGTAGGAGGTTTAACTGTGAAAGAGGATCAGGGGCGAGTGTGCCTGTTAAGTGCTATAAGATGCTGGATACTGTTACTGATGTCTGCATGGCTCAGCCTTCAGTATCCAGTTAGTAGCACTGGTTCAGCAGTTTCTAGCCACTTTGCCCTCAGGACCACCAGCTTACTTGGAATCAGTCCTACAGCCCATGATGCTCAGTGTTGCTGTACTTGCTTTCCCATTAAGAGCATTAAGCATCTGTGGAAGTGCGCCAGCTAGTGGTTAATGCTGCATTCAAAGTATGGCCAGCACTGTCGGAAAAAGACATTTGATATTGTCTGGGGAAGCAAAAAGTTATTCAGATGTTTCCAGGCGATGAGCCTGGCATGTTGTAAGAGAGCAGCTTTATATTTTTATTAAATAAAAGTGATTTTTTTTGCTGCCCTTACTTCCTTATGCATGTTGGTGTTTATTGGTGCCCTGTCTTGACCTTCCACTTAGTAAAGCATGTATACCATACAGAAAAACACGTCTAAGGACAAGCAAGCCAGACCGGCCTCTACTGTATCTTTCACAAGGTCTCCTCCACCTAAAATAGCCCCATTAGTCCAAGCAGGGAGGTGTAGTGGGCCCCTCTGAGGGAACAGGTGGCGCTGAGCAGGAACAGCATCCCCAGTCGCGCTTAGCTCCGAAGCGTCTCCCCAGGTGCGGCTGGCAGCAGGGGCCCGTCGCTCCCGCCATTAAGACAGACTGCGCTGGAGCAGCGTGCTTCCCGAGCAGATTATAGGGGCAATGAGACGAGGCGTGGTTAATTGGCGGGCATGCCGGCATAATGAATGCGCCGTCTGTGCCCCCTGCGTCAGGAGGCCTGCCCTCATCACGGCTCTCTGAGTCCGCCTCGCGGTGCCTGCCTGCCCTGCACAGGGCCGAGCTCGTCCAAACATTTGTTGTGTTATTATTTACTGGGTTGCAGTTGACACGAGTGCAGAATGGCTTATGGAGTGAAAAATTCAGTTGACAAAGGCGAGAGGCACGAGCCGCGCGAATAGCAGCGAGGTTCAGCACCAGCTCCCCAGACGACATGACTAATGGTTTGGGACAGTGTTCTGTCTGAGTGGTGATTGAGGGGCACCGTCACAGACAGCGTCAGCACCCTGGAAGGTTCCAGAACTGCGCACAGATCACAGGCGCTGGTGAAGGTGGTGTCTCTCCATGCCTTGTCTTGATGTATTGCCTCTGCTTTAATGCCTTATTTTTGGGTTAACTGGCATTTTATGTCCATAAGTATTTATTGCGACTGAACATCTGTACAAATGCTTGAAAATAAGTTTATGAAGAACTAGATTTTTCTTCATTATGATCTGGTTAAAATTTTTAAGTCCACAAAAATTGTACACACATTAATGTATATAGCCATTGTTTGCTTTTGTTTAGGACTACAGTACCCATCCAAGTGTCATTTGGGATTTGAAGTCATTTTGCGATCGCCATGGTTACCAGGGGCTTGTTCTGGTGTCATCTACCCTTTATGAAGTACATCATCAGTGTCAACAGGTGGCAGTGTACTCTACGAACAAGGATATTTTCAGCCAGGTAGACAAATCACATTTTAAAAATATGCTTGCATGGATTTGACGTTTATAACTCTATTATACACCACTGACTTTCAGTTCTTCAGGAATTTACAAGGGAAAAAAAATCACATTTCTGTTATTTGCAAAAATATTCCAGTTTTCTTATATATTAAAATATTATCTGATATTCATCTATACACAGAAAGACAAAAGTATTATGGGATATATGGAGAGATTTAGAGAAGTGAAAAGTTATTTTTTTCTGACTTTTGCAGTTTGACCGTTTTTGTTGTAGATTTGCTGTGAGTTGGAGGAAGCCAATAACTCCAGCCTGGACGTGGAGCCGCTCAGCTGCACACTGCATGCACTTCAGCTGTATAGGTGCAGGAACACAGCAGTCTACACCGAACAGGTGGTCATGCTCATCAAGGAGTTCCTGGAAAGGAGGCAGCGCTCGTTGGCCCAGAACAGTCGGACATCGTCCACCGAAGGTGTCGCCGGCAGCGCGCCCCTCTCCCAGGGCTCCTCCGGCATCACGGACATGTACAGCTCCGACGCCGAGCCCGCCTCCGCCATCTCCATCCACTCCCCGGAGAACGCAGCTGAGCTGAGCGGGCCGCAGCCGGCCTTCGGGGAAGGGGGCCCCGAGCTGCTGAGCCCCGACAGCGGCATGGCCACGGTACGCAGCAGCCGCTCCTCCAAAGAGAGCTCCGTGTTCCTCAGCGACGACAGTCCCATGGGAGAGACGACCGGATTCTTCCAGAACCCAGCTCTCGGCCTGTGCGCGGTCGCCACTGCTGTAGAACAAGGCGCACAAGAACACAGGCCCTCTGTGAAAAATAAAAGTGACAACTTTGACCTTCTTACTTTAGATCCCATGCACGATTGCAGCAGCTCTTCTCCAGATGACGGTGTCAAAGTTTGTGGTACTACCAAAGAACACGTGGCTTCCAGCCTGTTAGAAGATGATGAGTTGAGTCTTATAGATTTCTATGATTCTGATGGACAGAGAGTAAGTGAGGGAAGCTATTTGTCAGAGGATAGATTTGCCTTGCCTTGGATGGAGCAGTCTGGGAGTGATGGCTCAGATACCAGAATCCCACCCACACCCATGAACAGTTTTGTTGAAACCTCACCGCTTAGTACAGGACTGCCAAAGTTCTTTCCTGAAGATATCATGGAGAAAATCAATGGAATTGTAAACAAAGAGAGTGTCTCATCATCAGAGCCCTGGGATGACCTTGCGTCAGACACCAAGGGCTCAACTTCAGATGATGCTATTATATGGAGTCTAGCAGAGGTGAGCGATATTGGTGAGAAAAGTCCGGATATTGGCCTGAAGAGTAGGATGGAACTAAAGGGGACTGGAGAGAGAGAAAAGGAAGATCATCTAATAAAGGAGGGCAGCCAATCAAATTACCTCAGTGACTCACTCCTCTGGTCTCCTGCTATGAAAGATGCATTAAATGTATTTGAATGGAATGTGCCAGACTTCAGCCAAGCTGCAACTGAACATGAACAGGTATCTGACTTAATATTAACCAAGACGTTAACTCAGCAAGTTATATGTAATTCATGTGATGACCTAAACAGTGACACACTGCAAACAAATGAATCCATGGCCATATCCACAAAACCTGGAGTTCATATAGAGAATAATGATAATGCTAACAGCAAAGACCCATATTATACATACTCAGAGGGTACTAGTCCAGAAATATGCTTAATGCAAAATGATTCAGGCTATACTGGGAGCACCAAAACCGTTTGTTTGGTCTCAGACATTACTAATGATTTCCATTCAAAAGAAAACCTACAATTAATGGAAAAGAAAGACCTGAAAGATCTGTCCCACAGTGACAGAGTGATTGCGTCTAGATCAGAGGGTCTCTCTGCAGATGATGATCTCTCACTGAATGAAACTGAAGCATCATCATTAACTTGCACAGAAATAGACCTGATGCATCTGGACCGAGACTTTTCACTTCTAAAGCTACGAAGTCAGTTCACTGAGTCATCGGGTGACTTAGCTGTTTCTCACAAGAATGCAAACGAAAGTACTGTGGAGTCACAAGAAAAAAGCTCACTGCTTTTGGAGGATCTTCTCCTGCAGAATATCAAAAATGATGACCTTAATGAAAAGGACCCAAGTCCAGACAGCTCCGGTACATGGAACCCCTTTGGTCAAACAGTTCAGACAGCTGAAGTGTACAATAGCTGGGTCTCGGACATAGGTGTCTCAGACATGTGGAGTTCAGGAAGCCTTGGTGATATTCAGTCAGTCCCAGTGAGTGAAGAGAAGTATGTACCTTTTTTTAATACAGAAGGGTCATCAGTGGTTGAAAAGCCAGGAACAATGGAAGCACAAACGAAACTCACACCAGAAACCTGCAAAGGGGGTGGACCCCCTGAGTCAGATTTTGACCCTTCTTCTGTTGAGAATGAAATTCAGACATCCTGTGCTATATTTAATCTGGAGTCACTTGATATGTGGAACACGACTATTTGTGATGATTCACAGTCAACCGTCACAAGTCCTGAAACAGCTGACCACTCAGAGGCATCTGAGCAGTGCGGTGGTCATACCCAGGGAGACTCCATGGATTGTCTTTCTCAGGATATCCACCAAAGCATGGAAATGTGGAACACCACAATACAGGAGGACACCCAGTCTACTAGTCCTCAAACAAGAAATGACAGCATAGAAGTAGGATCATGTGAAACACCTTTCAGAAATGACTCGCAGGAAGGCCATGAGGAAACAGACACAAGAAGTCCCAAGGACACAGAAATTATTCAGTCTGGGCATTGGAACTGGAGTAAAGCTAGCGAAGAAATCTATGGCCCAGAAAGTCAGAACGAGTTAAAAACAACAAATTATATTCCGGATTCCCAAATTCGGTCAGCTGGTAGGTCATTGAATGAGACATCAGCTAGGTCTGATGGAGCTGCTGGACTGTTTCAAGAAAACAGCATTGACAGTGGCCAACACCACACTTTCAATGAGCTAACATTAGACGCCAAAACCGACATAATACTAAAAATGGATAATAAAAACATATACAAACAAGAGGCACAGTTTAATGCTGCAGATGATGAAAGGAATTTGAATTTTGACTTTCACCACACAATATATTCTTCTGAACTTGAAAGGGAGTCTGAAATGGAGCTGGGTCAGGTTAATGATTTTGAACATAGACAGAAATTTCTAGATCATCAGACAACATCGGAGAAGAACCTTCACACTATACCCATCACTAAACAAATGGTGAAATCAGTATCACAGTATGACAATGTGGACCCTGAAGTTCAGTGGGATCAAGCCTCCCCAAACTTCATGACTTATAAGGAGACAAACACACTCACTGAAACATCACCACAAATAGAAGATCAATCAACATTTACAGAAGAATGCAGACATGATGCAACATCTACTGAGCTAGCCTTTTATGTTGGGCCAGGTGTACTTCATGATGGATATGGTTGTGCTCAGGATACAGGGAGGGTCTTTCCAGTACATACTAAGGAGACAGATTATGGGAAATATCAGGTAGAACAAGCCGAGGAAACTGATCACAGAAACCTGCATTTCTTGACTCCACAGAGGCATTTACATTCTTCAAAGGACAAGGTAGTTCCTCAGATTGAAATATGTGGTAATTCAGAAACAGAAACACTTTTCATTAATGACCTAAACCAACAAAAAGAAGACATTTTCAAAAATGCAACAAAGTTCCCATCTAATCTGTGTCCCACTGACAGCACAGATGATGAAAAAACCACAAGGCAAGAGTCAAGTCATCATATGAGAAATGAATCTCTCACATTATTGGGGGTTGAAGGGGAAGGTCACATGGCCAAACATGTCAGCAGCCCTGAATCAGGAAGAAACATGTCAGATGGTAGCTGGGTGGACAGTGAATATGAAAATGATGTTGAATCAATGGAGGAAACAAGCCACTTCTCACCATTTATACTTCTGGATGATTCACTCCACTCAGATAGCAGCATGTTCCCATTAAACCAGGTAGATGATTCTGTCACAAGTGACCTTCCAAGTGCTTATGGGGCAGCGTACCTTAGCAAGGAGAACAACAAGTCAAAGCAAGGCAGCTCTGAATGCCTACACCTTGAGAGCCGAGACGATGTGAGATCCTTCTCAGACGGGGATTCCTCGGGGTTGGAGATGGAGTATATTATTGTTTCAGGGCAAGGGACAGTCCAGGAAGGTGATGGAAAAAGCAGAACAGAAATCATTAGTCCAGATCTATTAAGCAGTCTAGTAGATATAAATAAACCTTGCACAAAGGATGCACATGTAAAAAAACCCTGCCAAAGGGACACAAATGTAAAAGGTTCAGAAATTAATGCGGAGTTCCAGCTGGACACCAACTTACCCAACCACTGTCAAGAACCCGCAGATGTGAAAAGCAGTGCTTCAGTCAGGGACACATTTACTCGTTTTAAAGCCAAAGATGACATATATGTCCGGTCACAGATTTCGCTGGAAGATTCGGATGATGAGGGCCGATCTACTGTAGGAACCCAGGGGTGGACACTGCTGGATAGGCAGAAAAAGCTGGTGGATTCCCCAGAAGAAAGCTCTGCAATAACTGATAGCCCTCTAGGTGGTTCAGGGGGGGTTATAAAGGATATGGACTCGCCATTGGCCAGCAGTGCCAGGAAAGGAACAGATGGCATCTTTTTACATTTCACGGGCTCTGGCATCAACTGTGAGGTTCATGAGAGAGAGAAGCAAAGTATCATCCATGGCTTTAGCCAGCAAAATATCATCCATGGCTTTAGCCAGCACACTCATTTGGCTCAGCCACCTCCAGTGGGCATAATCCCAGTGCCAATGAACGTGAAATCACTTGGAAGGAATATAGAACCTGAATGGACAATTGGGGATCAGATCTATAAAGATGATGAGGAAGTCATAGCAGAGCAGCTAATAGATCAGGATGACACGTCCGAAGTGATGAGGGAGAAAACGGGGAGTTCTTCTGCAGGGATTCTGCAGGCAGCTGGCTTCAGGGGTTTCAGGTGAGATTACCTGCTTCCTTACTGTCTACCTGCCCACCTCAGTGTAGCACCATTGTTGTTAGTGTACATTGTTCTTTAAATAAAGCTTTTTAGCATGGTTTTTAAAAATTGAGTGACATCAGTATCTGCCTAATGAAACAGTGCCATTAAGTCAAAGTTTTGACCTAAAAACCAATTCACGCAGATTTATATGACTAGTCCTCATTAATATTGATAATGAGTATTTGTAAACCGATTTGTAAGTGCTTTGATTTGAAGTGGCAAGCAAACAAAACACATCACTCTACCTTGGAACTTTCTGTTTAGTAATGTAAAACTGGACTACTTTCCCAATTATTTTAACTATGAAATATTGCTAACAAAACCTTATACCTTCTTGCTAATCACTGTTCCTCCATAGTGATACATTTTAGATGAGGCTCTAAAATGTTCTGGAGAATTTTTATGGAGAATATTTATGGAAATATCTGCTTTAAAAGGGCAAGCCATGGGCCTTCGAGAAAACAGAACAAAGCGTTAGGTTATGTTCTCCTCAGGCCTTTGTGATTTGCTGCCCGGAGGTTTTGAATATTCAGATGCAGGGTAACAGTTTGTTCAGGTTCCCATGGAAGGATCCATCCCTGGGAGTGGCAGAGAGGATGTTGTTTGGAGCTCCAGGAAAGCTTGCTGGCATGACCATTTATGCTTCATTAATTATGCATTAAATGCCTCATTACCGTTCAGTATTTACATGAACTAATTAAGTGTTTCCCCTGTTTTTATACATTCTGGGAATTTAAGAAAAAAACAACAAAAATGTTTGGCTTGTTAATCTTCTTGCTGTCATTATGGCGGTACTCTGATTTTCCTGGTTACGGTCTTTTATTATTTTCATAGAACTGTTTTAGTTGGTTTGCTTGCTACTCTGCCGTGGTGTAGTTCATTTCTTTCTTTTTTTAAAGTAAACTGTTTTAAGTAAACTGTTGTCCAAAAGAGATATTCATTAAGGCATCATTATCTCAAGAATTGTATACCAAATTAACATGTTAAAGTAATATTCAGTGTATTTAAATAATCAAATCCCAGTACTACTGCTAAATTTATTTGTTAAAACATTTAGGATAGCATAGTTTCTTGCCCTTCTTTGTATATAGTTTGGTATCTGCACATAAATGGCTGAATTGTTCATAGACATGATCTCTCATTATCTAATACTGTTTATGTTCCTACTGTAGGCAAGAATGTCTCCCCATGGGGCCTCTTGGTGACCCGGAGGCTGATCTGATTGTTCAGTTGACGGAGAACAAAGACCTCGCCCAGTGCACCATTTCAGGGTCAGTTGCTGCCTCTACCTCACTTGCAAATGCTCTAGGTTATTTTCTCATTGAAAACATTTCATTGCACAGGTGTTGCTTTGTGAGTGACGTAAATGCTGTTTAAACAGGGTTAAATGTAATGTACTTGCCACTAAACTAGCAGGCTTGTTTTTTGATTATGATCTGAGGTGATGCTTGTGAAATGCTGTCTGTTGTAGGATATTATGATGTTTATGCAAACAGTATTGGTGAACAATTCAGTAGTACTAAAAAATAGTATGTTTATCTCCGTTTATCAGATCTTGTGAGTATCTACTGAAAGTGGTTATCCTAGCAAGCGTAGCCACCAGAACAATGTTCACCAGGTAGTGCAGGTCCATAATTTAGTACCCTACAGTGCCCTCACTGTAATCAGTACATGCTCAAAACAGCATGCAGGGCTATGTGATGAGTATACAGAATTGAATCTCAGTGAGAATCAAGGTGCTGAGCATCCCTGTCACAGAGACACGAAACTTCAGATTCATTCACCGATTTTGGGGTATGAATGACAAATCTGCTCTTACGGCACTGGTGAAAAGAATCGGGTATCTAGGTGAGTCCCATCAGTATTTAGGTAAAGGGTGATTGCTGATGATTCTGTATTGCAGGGGTGTAACACTATTTACCTCATTCTGAAAAATCCTCATTATTTATTTACCTGTACTGCCTGGAAATGACATGTAGCTTTTTTCAGTAGTGCAAGGTTGCAGTCTGCAATGGGTTTAGAGTAACTCTCCCAGTTAACAGTATACTGACAAGGTTGTGGCATGTTATTGTAATACTAGTAGTGAATGGAGTCACTGGAGTGTAGTTTGGCCTACCCGTGCCAGTAAAGGTGGAGTAACCTATACAAATCTGGCAGCTCTGGCTAGCAAATGCAAATGGACAATTCAGTACTTCAGTTACACTGCAATTCACAAGGTACTGTTCGACTTCTATACTGTACAGTACATGTAAGTAAATGCATATGGCTTAGAATAAATGCCCAAGTTACAAGAGAAATCTCAGTGACTACTAGCACTTATTATGTAGTGGCAGCCTGCATAAGTCATTTAAATGACGACCGTATCTTGAATTAAACTGGACAAAAAAAAAGGAGTAAAATGGTCTAAACTGAGCTAGTTGTTTCATTACTTTCAATGTCAAGCCTGTACGAGCTATCAAAATGATTTACTTCATCTTGCCGTTTCCAGTGGGCTGATGTCTCTGTCGGTTGCTAAATTTGATAACACACCTGAAATACTGAGTAATTCGTGAACTCTTTGTATGCAGTTTGCTGCATTATTTGAACTTGCTTGGCTATTAGTTAACATGTTCTTCCATGTCCTTTGCTTTTGCTACTAAATGTTGCTTGTCCTTAGATCACTCTGTTTGTGCCATATTGTCTTATTTGTTTGTTTAGGTTATCCTGAGTACTTGCATGTTTGCATTATAATATTTAAGAATGTCCCAGTTGCCCAGGGAATCTACTACATGGCACTCTATCTGCCAGTTTTGCTCTCATCATCAGTAACACTTAAAGCACACCCGTAGTATGTAAAGAAGACTCTGAGGTGACAATGGCCTTTGATTCCCTTACATAATTCAACCTTCTGCTCCTAGCTGCCTCATTGGCTAGGAGAATTGTGTTTTTTGCTCCTTCTTTCTGTGATGCCATGTACCTTTTCATATTTCAAAAAAGTACCTGATTTTGCATCACTTGATTCTTCACTTTGGTCGGTGATGCTGAACCGGAGCCAGCTGGTATAGGAATCTTTTTCCATACATTTATTGATTGGTTCATTTTTGATTGTGTTTGTAATATGTTTATGTTCAGCTTGAGGTCTGTGTTTTCCAATGAACATGTCAGAAGTCATGGACTGGAATTTGTGATTTTCCTCTGTTTGGAAAAAAACAGCAATGAAAAGAGCAACAGCTTCACAATGATATTTAGGGTACAAATATAGGACAAGCATCAAATTTGAGGCAGCATCAAAAAATGTGGATGCCTGGATACTGCTGTCCCTTGACATTTGAGAATGAATTATACAATAAGTATAACCATTGCATGAACGAAAAGTAGGAAAAGTGTCTGACACGTCGCAGGTCCAACTTTTTAGACAAATGTTTACATTGATATAAAAATGTTCATAAAAAAATCAGACCTTTAACGATGTGAGTGATTAATTTTTAAAAGTGATTTAAACCCCACAAATGATCTTTTGCATTTATAGTAAAAATATACGATCATTTATTTTCCTGATACAAGAATAGTTAAAAAAAAAGCATGTGTCTGGCCACAAGAGGGCGATAATTACTTGTACAGGTAGTTTTTAAGTTCTTAAGTTATCAGTTCCACAAACCCTTAAGTCAAATTTTCCATAAGTCACCTTCCCAAACCATATGACAGCTTATAGCAAAAAAATAGTAATACGGACTAGTAAGAAGATCAAGTCCGTATTTACCCGCAGACTTGTTTTGCTATTGTGTTAGTGCTTCTGTAGGGAACACATCAGTCAGGGGGGCTACTTACAAGGCTGAGCTATATTTCGAGACCAGGACAAACAAGCACAGTGGAATGGGGAGGCAGGGTCCGAAAGTGCCGGAGCGGGGAAATCTGCCTAATGCAGACAGGAGACACTGGGAGGTCACAAGCAGGACGGTGAGAGGAGAGGGATGGACTTGGGCTGGGAAGCGAGAAGGTCTGCCAGGGCGGAGCGGAGCTAGACAAAAGACAGGGGTTAGGATGCTGAGTATATCTCATAGGAGTAGCGACAATACCTGTTACTGAACTGGGGTTTGAATGAGGCTTAAGTTACTGCTGATCAGTGCTAATTGAAGGCGGCTGTGCTGGGCTGAGCGTTGGAGGGTGTGACAGCTTCCGCAAACTCTGTCTCTTGGATTTTGTTTTTGGAGTGAGGGTCATTTTGACATATACTCATATGCTATACAACATTATACATATGTGGACACCAGCTTGTCCAGCATCTCATTCTGATACAAAGAGCTGGTTGTTTGGAAGCTGGCACACTTTTTGATTTCTGTACTAGCGTCTCTTCTTCTAGGATGGCATGCACACATAAGCAATCCGAAACAGTTTTAATGATTTAGTGATTTTTTAACTGGAGTGACTGTGTTGGGTTGGTGCATCCTGGGTTGTTCCCTGCCTTGTGCCCATAGCTTCCGGGATAGGCTCCGGATGCAGTTACAGGAAACGGATGGGAGGATGGATAACTGCAATGAAAGTTATTGCAAGTACAAAAACTAAAAAGAACCAAGCAAAACTCATCCTGTATCTCTGACTAGAATGGTAATCTCTGACTAGAATCGTAATATCTGACTAGAATGGAATGATAATAGGATGGCTAACTAGCACTTAAGTGTTATTTTCACTGAAATTGTTACAGTGTGTTTGATTATATCATGTTAGCTTGTTGATAAGAGTCATAACCGGAAAAGCCTGGTAAGACCCTTGAACTGCAGAGTGGAGATCACGTGTATGTGTACGTGTGTTGGTGAGTAGTGAGCATGGTCGTAACAGTGTGATTAAAACAAAAAAAAAAAACACGTTAGGGCTCTCAGCCTGGATTCTCCAAATTTCATAGACTGAAACAACACCTTCGGTGAGTGTAATAATGCACAATAAAATCTGCTACTTGTCTTACTGCTTGATACCCCTAACATGCACAGTGGATTGTGCTTTGGAGAGTTCAACAATGCTTCTGTTTATAATTACATATCAACAAAGATTTCCTACGAAACGTTTCTGCTTTTGAAACAGGAACAAGATTATCCTGTGTTCCTGTATGGTTGTGATGTTAACCGAAAATCACAAAGATATGCTTGTCTTGCTTTTTAAAGTGTACTTTTTAAAGTGCTTACAAAGAAAAAAGAATGATGATTGCAGGTGCGGTTTAATTTTCTCAGTGCTGTTCCGTACACAGACCTATGGCCTATGATAGTGTTCCTGGGGGGGTGGGGGCAACAGAGATGTACTCATAGTATTTGAAGGTCGGCTATAGCTTGAAGAGACCTACACCATAAATGACCATCAAAACCATTGTACTATTTTTTTCTGTGTCCCTTAAATGGCCATCAGTATAGTATACACTCACGACCTGCACACTAACACGTGACTTTGCACCTTCAAGGCTGTCGAGACTGAACTTATTTTAATCTCAGTTCTGAATTTGTTTTAGTCTCAGTTTTCACACAGTACAAAGCAATACTGTAGAGCTGAATTAAAGAATGACAATTTGAAAGAGCATTGTGCCATTTGCACTTTGCTAGTGGCTATATTTCAGATGTGTGAGCTTGCTAAGCGAGACCGATGACAAAGCATGCAGAAGCACTGGCATATATATGGTCATGTGGCTTTTTGTGTTCAGTACCGTCCTGTTCCAGCTCATAAAAACAGTACTGGTGATCTCGATTTAACCTAGGGTCCTTGGTGACTGTATTTATATAAAACAGTACTGGTGATCTCGATTTAACCTAGGGTCCTTGGCGACTGTATTTATCTAAAACAGTACTGGTGATCTCGATTTAACCTAGGGTCCTTGGCGACTGTATTTATCTAAAACAGTACTGGTGATCTCGATTTAACCTAGGGTCCTTGGCGACTGTATTTATCTAAAACAGTACTGGTGATCTCGATTTAACCTAGGGTCCTTGGTGACTGTATTTATCTAAAACAGTACTGGTGATCTCGATTTAACCTAGGGTCCTTGGCGACTGTATTTATCTAAAACAG
>JAABNX020000046.1:29003703-29014367 GCA_015163995.2 Mormyrus lacerda | reverse complement strand
GGGGGGGGTTCCAGATGCAAACAGAATGGGCAAACATGAGGGTTCACAAAAATTTGAAAAATTGGAAATTACACACTCCCTCCACAACCCTGCAACATTCCACAACCTGGTGGAGCACTGGCCAGGGACCAGTATGGATTCCCAAATAGGTGTCCCTGCAGTGGGTAAACTGTGATGCAGTGATGTATAGGGTGTCTGTTAATGTCTGAGAATTTGGGGAATTGTCCTACTGGCAAAAAAAAAATGAAACGTGGGCAATTCATCAAAAGTTAATCAAAACCAACATTCAGAATCTCTAATTGACGTAATCTTGCCCATGTTGGTTACTTTTTTTTTTTTTAAATTCTGTTAATACTTAATCCGTCAATACTTTCCCCAGTGTGTGTTCATGTACACACCCTAAAAAGATACTATTGAGTGTGTTGTCACGTGATTTCACCCCGTCCAATCTGGGACTTGGAAGCAAACATGAAGCCGACAGAGCAACTCGAGCAGCTTGTACCAAAGAAAAATACAGTGTCCGTCATTTGGACACACTGTGGCTTTAGTAAAAATGACAGCGAACAAAGAGGTGAAATGTAAACACTGCAGAAAAATAGTTTCAGTTACCAACGTAATACTACCAATCAGATTCAACACTATAGCAATATTTAAAATACAGTGGAAACTAGAGGTCGACCGATATGGTTTTTCAATAGCCGATGGAGTCAGGGTCAGCCTATGGCCGATATACGCCGCCAATATTTTTTGCCAGAAAATTGCACGTTTTCCCCTCTATCAGTTTGATATTTTATCATGCAAATAAATGATACACAAAGTTACCATTTATTGAATACCGACTTGTGTAAATAACAAAAACACAATACAATTTGTAAACAACTTAAGCTTATAAACAATAAAAATAGCAGTATCAGAATCTCTTTAGCAGCAAACTCCTTCTTCAGCTCCCAAGCTCACCAGCCTGCTGCAGATATTGCACCTGGCTTTTTCTGGTGTTGGATTGTTGAAATGCTGCCATACAGGATTAAATATTTGTTCAGCCATCAGACAGCAATTACTAAAACAGAAGAAAAAATGCAAGGTTAGCATTTTTATTATAGTGCCTTCATCTTCAATTCATTCTACAATTCCAGTATTCCATGTACTCTAAAACAATTACACTGTAATACATTTTTAAAGACAAAAAAAAAATCACTAAGTACATCATGATATGATGAGTAGTGTACAAGGCCCAAAGCCTTTCAGGAACATGTTTATGTTGTTGGCAGACAGATAGCTTACAAGTCAAACTCACAGTCAGAATCTAGCAATCGCAGAAAATAAAAATGATTGTTGTATTACACAGCGTTGTATACAAGGACAACATAAGCCCCTAGTGATTGTGACGTTGTCGACAGATAAGCCTATATAAAGGATACACATGTTTAATGAGAAAACACGCACGCGCTCACAGTGAAACACTCCCATACAACATCTGTGAGCCCACCAACAAGCACACAAAACTTACTGTCAGAATCAATGACCCTTAACGTTACCTGTAAGCTACAGTTGGTTGAAGGCTCATTGTCATCACCGCACTTCCCGACAGCGTAATTCGCGTTCTCTTTCAAAAGCGCTCAGATTCATTTAAAGCAACATGTTATAGCAAACCAGTTAAATAAACAGGTCATTGAAAGATCAGAATTTAAGCCTTACCGTTTTCTCCCAGGGCTCTTCCAAAACTTCTGGCTGGGGTCCTGCCCGCAGACATGCCTGTCTGTAAATCGGCGTAGTGCACTCGGGTATTGGCCGATGCCGATACATTAAATGCTAAATATCAGCCCGATATAATCGGTCGACCTCTAGTGGAAACCACTTAAAGTGATCAGTTACTCTGATCAAGTGCTTATATGGATCGAAAAGCTTGGGACAGAATCATTCCTGTACAAACACTGTTTAAATAATTAATTTATAGTGATCAAGCGGTCCGTTTACAGTGTCCATTTTGGGACTTTTTATACATAACATATGGGAAAAATTAAAACTATGCGGTAATTCTGCCCGAGGCTAATGCTGCATGATGGGAAAAAGTAAATTAATTTTCGGTCAATTACGAATATAGACTCTTCAAAGTTTATGATAAACTTTGAAAGACAAGCCAATGAGATGCAGCAGTAAAACTACAATAAACTGTATTCTACGTACAGTACTCTATTAAATCGAATCTTGAATTATACACAGTTCAGTAACTTGATTTGTACAGTACTGTAATTTGAAAAGCGTTTGAACAGCTGCACTGTATTTTGAAAGTCAATAAAATTCAGTACATAGTGACGCTGTCCGCTTAATTACCTTACATTCACGTAATACATATAGAAATGTCAATTAGATGGTAATTTGCCTGAGACAAAGAAAATTTCAATAAAATTCAATAATGATCATCTGCTTATTGTGATCAGTTTTACCCAGACAGAAGTGATTGCTAGAAACGGTTTATTTTGTTTACAATGAATGCAATTATTTATTATTATTTATTTTCTACTTTAAGGAGCTTTCTTTTTACATTTAAACTAAAATGTAACCTTTTCATAAGATATTTTCATTTCAAGTGATTTGTGCTTTGATTTCAGTTGCTTGAAATATTCAATGAATAACCATAAAAGGTTCATCTGTGTGTGTTTTTCTATTATTTTAAAATCAGAGATATACATGTTAGAAAACATATCCTAGCTTTAATAGTTGAGCATATTCACAGTACAAAACTTGTCAATGAAACACGAGAGCAAACCAAACACCAAAAACAAAAATAATCATTCATTAATTGTAATTGAGGTAAAATTTTCAATTAATCGTGATTTTGATTTGAGGACGCATTGCCCAGCCTTATGTACAGCCATATAAGGTGCCTTTACAACTTGGTAAACTTGAGGTGCCCTGTGAGTGCCCTTCTCCTTGAAAAATAAAACTCAAGTGCCCTCTAGGGTGCCCCTCCAAGCAGCCCAGAAATACGTGCCATTCTCCGTCAAACAGCCTGAGTCTACAACTGCTCAAATCCTTAAAGGCCTTTGCACATAACCTGTGCACATCCTCCCATATACTTTGAATCATACCCAATTCAATCAATACCTAATACATTGTAAATGCTTTGTAAATAGTTGCTAAACTATATTGTTTAGGGAATAATGACAAGAAAAAAAAGATCTGTACAT
This sequence comes from Mormyrus lacerda, assembly GCA_015163995.2. Taxonomy (NCBI): domain Eukaryota; kingdom Metazoa; phylum Chordata; class Actinopteri; order Osteoglossiformes; family Mormyridae; genus Mormyrus; species Mormyrus lacerda. Next base: position 29,011,179 of record JAABNX020000046.1, on the reverse strand, counting down.
AGTTCAGTAAAGTGCAACCATTGTAGTACATGCACTACCAGTCAAATGTTTTTACACACACAGATTTTGTACGTGTGCATGTTACTCACATAGTATTTACTTAAAATGCACTTAATATCTTTTGCAAATACATTTACAGTATGTTCACCATTTGAGTACCTTTATTTGCAAGAAAATGGCATATCTTTGATTCAAAGTAACACCCTCTAGCAGTTATAACAGCAGAGAAAATTCAAGGCAGCCACGCTTTAAGACTCCTATGCTCACGCAAGAAATCTTACAGCAAATCTATATTACTCCATTATAATTCCAAAATTAGCTATACCAAATTGGTTGGGGTAGTTTGCAAAATCTACAGACTATTTAGAAGGCAATAAAACGGTATAATGTGTAAATACTGTATAAAATATAATACTGTATAATGTATAAAACTGTGTAAATACTTCTAAGTATGAGTATGGAAACTTCGAATGGAAAATCTCACTCCAGCCAGCTGATCAGAAACGACAACCCTGACATACAGTTGTAACTTGACACTTCGTGCTTCGACTTTTGCGCGTTCACTATCGCGGCTTTTTTTATATTCATTTTAAAAGTTGATTTATACATTAAAAACGATCGCTGAGCATCGGAAGCATCTTTGCTCTTCGTAATTAAATATGCAATAATAATTAGGTGATTTGTCACGTCTAGTAAGTCTTATTTTATCCTATTTTGTGTAATATATTGCGTAGTATACGAGCAGCAATCATGACATTAATGGTGACTACAGGCTGTTATTTCATGTATAGAGGGCTCTAATAATGTTAAAAACCGTATTTAGAAGGTCGTAAACAGGTTATCTATGCTCTAACTACGAAAATATTCGATTTATAAATAAAGAATCCTACTTTGCTACACCAAACTTTCCTACTTTGTGGAACTGATTGACCGCGATAAACGAGGGCCGACTATATAAAACATAATTAGAGAAAAAATAAATTCATTCTCTCTCTACCTGCACATCACTACATTCTCTTGGATTTAGGTGTGCATGCCGTGCGGCAAATTCGAGTTGTGTATCAAAGAACTTTCTGGATGTTTCTTTTTTTGGTTAAATTACGGTTGGATAAATCCTCACATACGGAACCCTATGAGGGACCGTTTAGGAAATATTTCAGACGTTTGGAAACACATACACATTCACGTATGCATCCATACTACTGAACTCACACACATATATATATGAAACTCATACAGATACAGGTGAAATGGACGTAAGATGGATCCCTGCGCGCTTTTTATGTCTCATCGTGGCGGATTTAAACGGGGGATGTTGTTTATTACGTCAGGGGATGATAAAATTGTATTGAACAAATCCAAAGCATCAGTCATTACATAGCCCCTTTTTAAATCCGCCATGATGAAACGTAAAAAGCGCGCAGGGATCCTGTTTAAGATTTAAGCGGATTCCGGATATAGTAAAACATCTTTCGGATATAGTGAAACGTTTTCACGAACAAAACATGTGAAAAGCTTCGTTATTGCTATATGATCATGTTTAACACACAGTTTAGGTTTTATGCTGAAGCCTGTATGTTATTTTTGTTACATAAATAATACATATTTCACAAATCTGTATGAGCATTCCATACAGTATCTGTAAGAGCATTTCATATGCGTGTGAGAAATACATTTTACATGTATCTGTAAGAGCATTTCATGTGCATGTGTGAGTCCACTTCACCTATATCTGTATGAGTGCTTCATATATGTGTGTGAGTTTTCAGTAGTATGGATGCATGCGTGAATGTGTATGTTTCAAATGTGTTTATGTAACAAACGTCTGAAATATTTCCTAAACGCCCCCTCATAGAACCCACTGACTCTGTTTAATTTAGTGTTTTTCATGTTTTGTGTCTGCGTAAGTTAACAGAACGCTCGGCATTTTCTGCCTTTCGGTTCAGGTCACTTTGACTGACAAGGCGCAACAGAAACCAATTTGCATTAAATGTTTTTCTACGTAACATTCGCTCAAGATCATCGTATAAAAACTAAAGTTTACAATACGTTCCTCCGCAACACGTGTGTGATGAGAACTGTAAAAATATGCAGCATATGGATGTCAACTGATCGTTCGACTGCGATCTAAAATGAATAAAATAGTTAACAATAACATTAGCACAAAGACATATTAAGAATATTTAGTCCTACCTTACTTCTCTGTTCTTTACTCCCCCCCCCCCCCCCAAAAAAAAACCCAACAAGGTGGCCGGATGAAACCTGCGTTTCTTCACCTCCGAGCCCCTAACACAAGAGGATTAAGGTGTTACAGTCTTCTCACACCACCCTTTAAATACTGCGCTCTAATCCGTGACGCGGTGCGTGGGTTTGTTTCAGCACTCGGGCTATTTTATGCTTGTTTTTTGTCACGGTTTATGCAAATATTTCATGATAATGCTGGCTAATGTTTATGTTGGCTGGATGTGGGATCTGAAGGTTATGACAGCGTCAGTGACCGCCTTAACCTGCTTTGGCTGTTTCCCTATTTAGCCCACTGGTGTTGCTGGCCATTCAGTTCCTTCCTCAGTGTTGTAGCCCCTTAGTTCTTAGGCGTTCTCTTGCTTCTCGGGTTGTCATGTGGCTGTGTGGGCAAAGCAGGCAGTTAAGGACCGTGCAGCATACGTTTTGGATTTGAGGGTGGCCTCAACCATTTCGAACTTTTCGAGTGTTTTGTATGCCTTGTTAATTATGTTTAGTTTTTGTATGAATTCTTATTTATTTGTTAGTTTTTTCGGTTTGCAGCTATAGCGCCCTCCACAATTATTTGCACCTCTTCTAAAAAGATTTGTAAAAGGGTTTCTGGTGAAGTAGTTTCACATCACAGTAAAAAAATTAAAAAATCCAACCTTTCCTTAAAATAAGTTTTTTGAAAGAAAAAGTCCTTCATCAAGAAATAATTATTTTCAGCAAAAACACATGTGCCATGATTATTGGCTCCCCTGCTTTTAATACTTTGTACAACCCCCCTGCCAGTATAACAGCACTGAGTCTCCTATAACAGAATCTGTCCAGATCATCCGGGATCCAAAGCCATCTCTTGTGCACTTTCCTCTTCAGCTCAGCCCACAGGTTTTCGATGGGGTTCTGGTCAGGGGTATGAGATGGCCATGGCAGAAGCTTGATTTTTTTATGGTGATTTGGACGTGTGCTTAGGATCACTGTCCTGCTGGAAGATCCAATGACAGCCCAGTTTTAGTTTCCTGGCAGAGGTAGCCAGATTTTGATTTAAAATGTCCTGATATTTCATGGAGTCCATAATGCCATGTACCCTAACGAGGTTTCCAGGGCCTTTGGAGGAAAAACAGCCCCACAACATCACAGAACCTCCACCATATTTTACAGTTGGGATAATGTTATTTTCATTATAGTCATCCTTTTTTATGCCAAACCCACCTTAGATTTATTGTTAAAAGGTCTATTTTTATTTCATCATACCATTGACTTTGGTTCCAATCAAAGTTGTAGTAATGTTTTGCAAACGCCAAGTGCTTATGTTTGTGGTCTCTTCTCTTTGCTCTTTGTTGAGGTCTTTGCTCCCTCAAGACCAACACTGAGAGAATGAGGAGGAGCTTCTTCCCTCAGGCTGTTCGGGTTCTGAACCAGATCACTGCCCCCCTCTCCCACACACACACACACACACACACACACACACACACACACTGTAATGCACTACACTGCACTTTACACCAATAATAATAATCGGACATTGTTGCTGCTAATTGCACATTTTATTCTATTTTTACATATTTTAATTTCTATTCCTATTTTATGTTCCTAACTTTCTTTATATTCTATATTTTATCTGTATATTCTATTATTGTTACAGTTTATATTTTATGTCTTTACGTTTTATCTTACTACATTCATTCTTATCTTTTATTTTATTAGTTTTTTGTATTCTTTTAATTCTTAATAGGTCAGGCACGGCAAATACATTTCACCGCCTGTCGTACTATATATGATCGTGTATGTGATATAAAAATTTGAATTTGAATGACTGATAAAAGAAGTTTTTTTTTTCTGACATACTTTCCAAATAATCTGTTAGCATGAAGGTGGTGTCTGATAGTTTATTCAGAGACACGGTCACCTCAAGATTTCACTTGGTCTTGTAATTCACCAACAGTCATCCTTGGGGATTTTTTGTCTGTCTTATGATCCTCCTCACTGTATGTGGGGGCTAAATAAACTTGGGTCCTCTTCCAGGCAGGTTTCTAACAGTTCGAGTTAGTATCCACTTTTTAATTATTACCCTATCAGTAGCAATTTATAATACCCATTACCTGACTCATGAAGGTCAACACACTTCTCCCTCATTTGGTCTGTCTGTTTTCTTATCTTTTCCATGTTGATGGATGACTAAGGGAATTTGGCCTCTGTGTCTCCTCATGTTTGTATCCCTGTTAACCTGGACGTCATGGATTACAGCTGGAAGGTTCCTATTTACTTCAATCAACTCAAAGATGTATAATTTACATGGGAAACATGCATCAGTTACATTGTGTTCACTATAATTTGCAGGGGTGCCAATAATCGTGACACGTGTTTTTGTTAAAAATATTTATTTCTTGATGAAGGTTTTTTTTTCTTGGAATAAATTTATTTCAATAAAAGGTTGGATTTTTCTCATTTTTCAGTGTGACGTGAAGCTACTTCACTTAAAGGTGGATTTTTAAATCCTTTTTACAAATCTTTAGAAGGGGTGCCAGTAATTGTAGAGGGTGCTATAAACTGTGATTGTTTCATTTTTGTTCCCCATGTTTCCAGTGCAGAACTTGTAACCCGTCCTTTGTCTAGTCTTGTTATTAGTGTGTATCCGTACCTGCCCTGATTCCTCAGTGGCTCATTGTATAGGCTTATGCGTGTGCTATTTATGCCCTTAATTTTTCCCTTTGTGTTTCATTGTGTTGTTCCTTAGCCTGTATTGTATCACACCTTATGGTCCATTTTTTCTGCTTTTGTGAACTCTAGTTTGTTGACAGAATCTGCACTGGCATTTTCTGTCCATTATGCTCTGTCATGACAGACTACTACTGCTACATAATCTTGCTATTGATGTTATCAATACAGACAAATGCAAGTACAAAGAACTAAGAAGCTGGGGGTTTGCAATCCTGAGATAAATATATTCTGATAACTGATGGATGGCTTATACTACGGAAAAAACAGAAGAAAAAATGAAAGAAGAAAAAAATACAATTTCTCCAACTGCAATAATGATACACAGTTATAGGACACATATGGCTGGTGTTCTGGAAGACAGATGGGACAAATTTCCTAAAAGGGTGTAAAAGATGAGAGAGGGCCAGAGGAACACATTGAACTTGGTTTGATGTTGATTGGTTTAAGAATGAAAAAGTTATTACAATTTATCCAACAGTAATATTGATAAACCGTTATAGGACACGTACTGTACAAGTGGTGTTATGCTGATTGGCATTGCACTTTTAAGACGGTCCCTAAATTTTCCGGCAGTTTTGTGTGAGCAGAAGGATATTCCCATCTTGCTTTGTATTCTTAATTCATATTGCTGGAGAATGTGGAGCTAACTTAAAGTGTGAAATCTTTCCCTCGTTTAACTTCAAATGTGGAGCCTAATCTGAAAAGAATTGCCGTCATGATCCCGAAGATATTGCAGTTTAGATGTCAGTAAATGTGGCGAATATCGAATATAAAACCAACTTCACCGCGGTGTATTCCCGAGAGCAAAAGTCCATTTCAGCTGTCTTGACTTTAACCGTCGTTGCCACTACGAAACGCAAGTAAATGATGCGCAACCGGTGGCAGAGAGCCCTCAGCCACAGTGCGACCAGCGCACAGCACCACCCTCAGCTGCCGCAGGGTCTCCAAATCGAGCTACCGTCACAGTAACCCGAGCAAATATGGTGAAGACTTTCCCCGTCATGCTATCAATGGTTCAAAGAAACTAAGAGATGTAGGAAACTTTATAATTGTTCTTTCAAAAAAAGCCAGATCATTGTGAATACTGTACTGTAGATTCAGTGAATTAGAAGCTTCAGCTTCAGGTATCCTGGCAAAGGATCAGGATGTTCTTCACACTGATGACCCGGGGAAATGAGATAGTATACTCAGAGGGAAAAAAAGGTTAAAAAAAACTTTGTTACTTTATTTAACAAATAAAATCTATGCAATGAATATGTACATTTTCTTATCTGTTTGTTCTCTGTTTACTGTAAGTAAAATTCCCGTAAGGTCTATGCAGTCCCAGAGCAAGTCTCCAGTGAGTACCAGCAAGGAATAAAAAAAAAAAGGTAAAATAAATCTGCTGTTGTCATGACTATTATATTATTATTAATAATTCTATTATTATTATTAATAATTCTCACATTTTTGTACTATTTTTAATTTTTAAAATGTAAGATGAACAACTGCTTGCTTGAGCAAATCACTCTTATGCACACTCATAATTCACACCTTATTCAGTTCCTCCATAGTGGTAGTATAGTAACCTATTTGGGATAGTCTGTGTTTGCTTTGCTAGTTGAGATGGGTCGGTTTGTCTTCAGTGTTGTTGTTGACAAAAAGAGGATGCCACAGGTCTTCAGGAAATGATGTGCATGTAATTAAATGGTGTAGCGGAACGCAGGTAGGATTTAGACACCTACAGTTTCCCTTCAGGAAATCCATGATGAGATTGAGGAAATTCTGGCAGCCCAAGGACTGAGTGAAGTAACAGCAGCCATGAAAGTTCTCTCGAGTCTTGCCAGCATCACAAATAGCACTGTACTGATGTGAGTAACACTGGCGCAGCACAAATCAGGGAGGCGTTGGGATGCAGAGTGTGTACAGGTACGTACCACCATTATCTGTTGCTTTATATTAAGTAACCTGTTGGGGTATTTTAACTGGAATCATAAATTAGATTCTTCATTTATAATTAACAGGGAAAAAGAATTCTTATTGTGAAGATTTTTCTCAAATATAATGTCCTTTGTTAGCCACAATTATTGGCACCCCTTCATTTAATATATTGTGGTGCATCTCTTTATCAAATATACAGAAAATTCTCTTCCTATCATCTCCTTAATGAGACAGGGGATCAAAATAAGAGTTCTGAAACTATTACTCTATACTGAATCTGTGTACAGCCTTAAAATTTTAGCCACTGCATAGTGCAAATATTAGAGGAGGGTACTGTGTGATGACATCCTGGGCAGACTTTAGTCAACTTGATGAATCGATATGCGGATAATGCTGCTGTGCTGGCCTCTGCTGAGAGCAGCTGAAAGATGTAGGTGTTCAGACAAACAGAACAGGTCCATTTAAAATTTAAATATATGCAGAATCTGTTAGTCATGTTACAGGATTGTGGATGTAAAATTTGAATACATTAACTATCCATCCATCCATTAACTTCCGCTTATCCGAGGTCGGGTCGCGGGGGCAGCAGTCTCAGCAGGGAAACCCAGACTT
>JAABNX020000046.1:28979756-28990317 GCA_015163995.2 Mormyrus lacerda | reverse complement strand
TTTTAGCCTCAGCTCTGGTATCACACTCCAGCCCAGTAGGTGGCGGTAATGCTCCATTTCAGCTGGTTGCCAACCGCCATAAAGCCCTACGAAGAAGAAGAAGAACATACCTTCTCGTCACTATGCGGCGCTGTAGAAACAGGGAACGTGCTGTTCTTGCGCGTTGAACTCTGTAGTAGCTCAACCGGAAGTAGATAGTCAAGCAATAGGTGCATGTGTGGTTAGAGATCGACTTTTCAGTGAAGTTCCAGAAGGTGAATATGATGAGGAGTCTCCCATATTTCTGCCGTGGCGAAGTTGTTCGAGGGTTTGGACGAGGGAGCAAGGAGCTGGGAATACCCACAGGTAAGCGGCGATTTGGCTAATCCGCGTTTTACTGGAAATTACTACTAGAAATGTCTCTAGATGGCTGGCTGGTTGGTTGATTGAAGTAATTGCTTAGATTACTTGGATTTTTATTTTATGGATCCGATATCGTGGCTGCTCCGCCACCAAGCTTGGATCCCAGAACCCGAGCACATCGCATTCATATCTGACCGCCACTGATTTACAGCAATATTAAATGCGTTTAAAATTAACATGTGTGACCTTCGACATAAAACTTATTGTAAACGATAGGGTTACATGTATTTTAAGGGTCGGGTAGTCGTAATAAGAACTGGAAATGGTAAGATTTAAGATTTGAACCCAGTCCTGTTGGCAATACACGAGCTTTCCCTAAAAACAGAAATTTGCTGCGATGTTTTTGGCTTTCTTTCTGATCAGTTGTGTAATACAGGGTTTTGTTCTTTTGTTATACGTTGAACTTTATTTATAATTTTATATAAAATTTATACTGTATTTATGCTAGTGACTTGTACTGTTTTTCCAGAAGTAGTCTCTGTACACCAAGACTTTTAAAGATATATAAAATCATAAATAGACTGCAAAAATGAGAACTTCAAATAAAAAAATGTGCGATGTAACAGTGCAACAAGTTAAAGTGCATCTGTACATACATGTACTGACTGTAATAGCGGGACTGGGAAAGGTAACTGCTCGTTATGATCCACTCTGATATTCCCACAGGCTGCGTGCCGCTGTCCCATTAGTGTGTCTCCAAGCCGTCTCCGTGACTGCGATTAACTGATTGTCTCTGTCATACCCCACAGCAAATTTCCCTGCTTCTGTGGTGGAACATCTCCCAGCAGACATCAGCACTGGTATCTACTATGGCTGGGCCAGCCTCGGGAATGGGGATGTGCATAAGATGGTCATGAGCATTGGCTGGAACCCTTACTTCAAGAACACCAAAAAATCCATGGTAAATAGGTAGTCCAGTACACAGCCTGAAACCTCTTATACACCAGCACATCAATAATAATCACACACACGTACCCATCTGCTTTCAGGGTGTAGTTAATTATTATATACATGCATGTACAGAGACAGAACAGGGAATTGGGAAAATATGCATTCATTTAAGCAATATAGGAATAGCTGTAACATATTTTACATTTTTATTATAGCAGTTGGGCAAAACTAATTTTAAGAATTTTTTTCCTTACCTTTTGGCCTGTATTTTTTATGCATGAAAAGCCCTATAATTGTGAGGTATTAAGTAACTTGCAGGTTTAAACTGTATTTTTGAAATGTAAATGATCAGGATTCACTTGTCAGACTGATTTTAGCGAATTAATTTGTTCTTAAGATTGATAGCATTAGGTATTTATTATGAAATGGGGAGGGGGGCACATGGTACAGGCTGTTTTATTTCTAATGATAGTGTTTTGGGCTATTGAGCATCTATAGACTATTGGAATTTTGGGCTCATCAAACCTAAACATGAGAGCAGTCAAGCTTTGTGTCAAGTGGAGGCGTAGATGGATACAGCTGGTAGTCCTTTGGCAGGCTGATATGCTTACATTTAATGACGGATCACCGTTCAGTTCGAGTAAATCATTGACAGTTCGATTTGTGATTTATTGAAGGAATGATTCAATGCATGACAAATCATTTGTATCTGTTTAATCGATTTATCTATCTAGATAAAATTCAAACCTTTTTTTTTTTAAACTTCATTGAAAAAAAACATATTACCATAAGAACTAAATTCCACACTACAAGTGAAATTCAAAGAAAGCTGCCTGCAGTGAGATGGTCCCAGTTTGCCGGCACAGATTAGCAGAATGACATTGCAGGCTTTTTACTTCTATGGAAACGAAAGATCAGTCTTCGGGTCTAATTTATAATGAATAAAAAAAAAAACATGTGCTGTGTTTCCTGGAGGCCATGCGGCTTGGCGTGGGGCATTGTGATCGGGGGGGGGGCGGGGTGCTGCTAAATGCAGATGGCAGATCATAAGATCATATTGTACATAATATTGTTTAGTGATGGCACATTTCCTGTCTGTCTATGAAGGTAAACAAACGCATACTAATTATATGAATGAATTAGGCTAGTTGCTAAATTAAACGAGTTATGAAAAGTGTTGAGGTTGAGTGGGGTTTCCCAAGCGAGTCACCAGGGCGTTGGATTACTTGATTGGTTGGTTGGATAGATATATTTGCCAGGTGCCTAAGCTTTTGGTGTTGTGTGCTCCACATGCCCAGTGGAAACGCTGATGTTGCAGCCCGGTACTTTGACGCCTCTTCCAAGTGATGAAAGAACCCGTGCAATTCCTTGTCCTCCATTATGGATAATGGCAGATTATCCAGTTCTAACAATGCAGTTCTTATTTTAGCAGTTGTATCTTTAGCTCTGATACGGCTAACTCTGAATACTGGTAAAGTGTAAATATCGCCCCGCAGTATGGGCCAGGATCAACATATTGGACTAATGCCAGCATTTTGATTTTTAATGAATATTAATGATATCGATATGTTAACCAATATGCTGTGCATCTCTAACCCTAAACATAACTTTTTAGTTTAGCTAGCTAGTTAGCTACATCAGGGCCTTGACCATTGCCACTGTGTACTTGCAAAATGAGTGACTTTTCTGTGCTACAAAACAGTACAAAGATCATCAGGTATTAACATTCATAAAGGATGCGATTAGCCTTCCAGTGCAGTCCTGCTTCAGTAATATGTGAGCTTATCCTGCTGCTTTGTGCATCTACTTGCAGTGCATGAACATGAAAGTGTGCAACCTTGGTGTAGGAGTATCTTCATTTTAGTGTCAAAAACTGATTCTGATCCTATAGGTCGTATGTAGCAATAGCGAGATGCGATACACAATAACTCCCAAGATACTTGGTAAAATACGGGACTCTCTGATAGGTGCAGCACAATTAAATGAAAATCTGTGTTGCATACTCAAACCTGTAAGGGCCACTGTGCCCAAAACGATTTTAAACGAGCCACAAATTAAGGACATTATTACTGAATTCAGCTGTGCTGTGGGATAGTGCTTTTCTTCCTGTGCTTTTAACACAAGAAGTCGACGACACGGTGATGACGACAGTGTACTGGGTTTAAGTGCAATGTGAGTGCAGACTGGGGTTGATTCAGTTGGGTTTGACCTGTCATGGCAGAACGGTAGCGGTGCCAATTCTAACAAATGCGAAAAAGAAATATTTACATAAACTGATGAGATTAATAAACATCAGAAATGTTGTTTTATGTGTGCATTATTATTCAGGCTTTTCAGAACTATAATCTCAGCTCTGTAGTCTCCAATCTGGTGTGTTAAAGTTTGTCTGTTTCTGTGCGGTCCATTTGTCGGCTCTGTCAGCTGTAGATTGCTGGACAGGAACACAAATGTATCCAAGTTTTTCACAGACAGTCTGGACCTTTTGGGCCTGCAGTTTGGTCTGACCTCAGTGTCTAATTCTGCATTTTTACTGGATAAGTGATGAATGACACTTATAGTGGTTTACCTTTTCCCATCCAATCACACAAGCTACTCAAGTCAAGTGTCTAAGTGTCACCTGCATGTCTGAAAGGTGTCAGTCTTATCCAGAGGTGGCGATTTCAGGTCTAGAAAGTAGAAATCCAGACCAGGATTTTGTTTCAACCAACCAGTTGAGTACTTCAACTGGTTGGTTAAAACAAAATCCTGGTCTGGATTTGTACTTTCTGGACCTGAAATCTCCACCTCTGGTCTTATCTAATAGTCCTTTGAATGCTTATCCAGATCTTTAAGGAAAAAAAAAATACATTACATAGAGCAGGTGTTCACATTAAAAGGTGTGTTGTATTTGCTATGGAATGTTGCTATAACTGCATTTGAATGAGAAATCGCCTTCGGTTTTGGCTACACCTTTTGTGGCATGTAGGTGTCTTTATTAGCTTCTTTGATTTTTGTTTGAGTTTGAAACTTAGTTGTGATTAAACTGGCAAAGCAAAGGATCCTGTCTGTGACAGTTAACTCTTGAAACAGCATGGAAATTAGTTTCAGAGGATTTTAACCGTCTACTGCATATGCAGTACATGCATTCAATTTGGACAAAGACAATCAAGTTTAATGCCATGAGCTGGTTATCTTGAGGTGTGTCATCTCAAGGTTTGGCGTGATACGTTTCGAAAGTCAACAGAAGGAAGAGCAGAGCTGCGCAGATCAAACCTCCGCTTCTGTTTGGAAAGTGCAGTTTAAGTCAGTGATGGTCAAAAAGACTAGTTGAGTGTGTCCTTGTCACTGCTGAGGGGCTTGTCTGATCACCTGATTTGTACACTTTACATTCTGATACAAACTGTCATAAAAGCTCCCCGATCCTCACGTTTCACTCTTTACATAGAACATAGAAAGTCAGAATTTCCTTAACTTGTTGGACTTTGGTAAGTCCACACAGGAAAGAAAAACAAACAATATTGCATCGTGCTAGTAAAATTATAACTGTACTTTATATAGTACTTTGTATCATGTGTTAATGTTACAAAAAATAGCGTTTTTCCTTAGTTGACACGCAATATGGACGATCTAGGTTAACGTGCAACATATTTCAGCTGTTGTGGCCTGCAGGCATATACTACTTTAATGAATGTCATGTATGACATTTCTTTCCCAGATTTTAAAATTGTGTGTGTGTGTTTTTTTTTTTTTTTTTTTTGGGTTCACAGTAACATGGTACCTCTTTTAGACTCAGCATTGGACATGGCATTAGGCATTAGGCAGTTCCCACTCCACGTCCTATAGCTTCCTTATTAATACGATGGGGGGGGGGGGAGATAACACTCAGTAAGAACACTGAAGCCTGAGCAAGTGGTTTAACGTGGCACTTTTCACCTCAAATTTAGAAATAATAGTATTTTGTCTAATTTATGTTTGACTTTGTGCCCAATGCCAATGCAAATAAAGTTTAATTACTATATATCAATAGTGAGCTTTGAGAGTAGCCAGTGGACATACTGATATTTGTGAAATATCTGTTCATATTCACATCTCAATGTTTATATGCTAATTTTACTTTCAATCTTATATTACTGTTGTCTCCATATTTGTTTGTTTTGAAGGAAACGCATGTGATTCACAAATTTAAGGAGGATTTCTATGGAGCCACCCTGAGTGTCGTTTTGGTTGGCTACATTCGTCCAGAGAAGAATTATCAGTCCCTGGGTAAGGAGAAAAAACACAACGGGGTGTCGGCTCTCACTCTGGAAGTCAGAAGTAAGGCGGCTGAGTGATGTGAAAATAATGCTTTTCCGTGTGTGGTGGGTTGGTGTTTTTACGTATTTGCTGGGTGTGTTGTAGCCTTGCATCATACTGCATTACATTATTTACACCCTGCTGGCCCAACTGGTTTAGATATTTAACGAAATCTTATTCCTTATGACTAAAATACTGCTGTGCCCTTGGTGTGAGTCTGTCTCGGAGAGCCACGTTTAAAATGAAGTGATGGAATTACGATCGTTTTATACTCTATTGTTGATCTGAGTGAATAATTTCAGCTGCCCTTTGTAACGAAACATTTCCTTTGTTTTGCCTGCTGCAGTGGCCCTGATCGTTCCCTTGTGTACTCTCATTTATGAAGTAGTACTAAGGAGACACAGGGGATCATGAGAGCTGACCTCAGGAGCTCCCTTGTAGATGTTGTGTAATTTAATCACGCTGCCACTCAACCATATTTCGAAAGTGTTGGTGCTTCTTGCGTTGGCTTGTGCTGTCAGCTTTGAAAAGACTTCCTCTTCCCTCTGCTTCCCAGATGCACTGATAGTAGCAATCAAAAGTGACATTGAGGAGGCTGAGCGGAGGCTGGACCTGCCAGATCACCAGAAGTTAAAGCAGGACAACTTCTTCAGGGCATCCACCAACCCCATCGCCAATGGCCACTGACAGGCGGTGGTCTGTTATGCGCCAAGGGACCATGGCGCATGACGCAGCAGCCGTCATCCCTATGTTCGTCTGCCTCCTGCTCTTAGCCTTTCTGGGTAAAACGATTGAACATAAGCATTTTTGACCTGTTTTACTTGTCATTCATGGCTGGTTCATGCTGCAGTATCAGAAGCCACTGTGAGTGCATCCGGACCTCTTTGTTCCTTGGCCTGTCCTGTTACTCTTATGCTTGTCGTCATGGTACGATAATCTTCTCGCCCTTTACCGTACCACCACAGTACTGTAGGTGAAAGGCCACCCCGTACCTCCTGAGCATTCGCTGCAACCTGCCGCTGTTCTCATCACAGTGAGCTTGTCCTGGACCGATAAGGTGAAAACCTCGGGGTCCCCTGTACCCCAGCCTGATGTCAGGTCGGGAGTGGGGGGATCGGCGTCATGCTCAGAGTCCTAGGGCTGCTTTGTCTGTGGGGCTTGTTAATCTCATTCCTGCAAATGCTGGAAGTACTGGGAAATATTTACCTTTGGCTTGTTGCCCAGGACCTACCTATGTGCTGCCCTGCACATGTTTTAATTCCCAATTCTCAGTCCCTGCTATTTTTTTAAATAGCCTGCTTTTGACAGGGGTTATTGTCTTTCTGTTACTTGGTTGTTGAATGCAGAGAAGCTCCAGCAGAGAGAACATCCCTGGTCTTCCACTGCATTTTAACTCCGAATAGAATCTTCTTAAAGGGAAAGCTCAAGGTCAGTCAAATACTCTGAAATGTCAGAAATACCTTTCATGCAGAATCATCATTTCCTCAGAGTAAAAACGCACAAAATCGACTGTAAGAGAGGACAGGAGACCTTTGCGCACGAAGGGGGTGTTTACAAAGAGCAGGATGGAAGAAGGGGGCAGGACTCAAGTTTTTATATTTGCATTTTATTCCCATTTTATCATGGGATGTGTATGTTTTTATTTATTTGCTTTGAAGAAATATCTGCAATTCTACTGTGCAGAAGTGTGCAAGAGATAGTGGGAATGAATGGCTCACGGTTTGAATCATATGTATAATTTAAATTCTGTATCAGGGCATAACTATATGCCAGTCTGTCAGTTGTATGGTTGTCAAATTTTAGGAGATTAGATGTAAATCAAAATGTAAAAGATTAACTCATAGTGTATTGTGCAATGTGGCAGGAGAAGGACCTTGACACTTCACATAGCATGAAAATCGGCACGCAAGTTTTTCAAATTTCCTCTCCAATTTATATAATAAAAAAAAAAACCCTAGCCTGAATTACAGCCTTTTATTTTAAGATAATCAAGAGGCAACTTGAACAGAAAGTAAATTTTAGTGTATTCTTTTTGGCTTATATATGTAAGATGTAGAGGTGACAGAGGGCAGCTGTTGCTGTTCCGGCTATGAAGTAGCTACGCTTTAGTCAGGCTCTGCTGCCACGTCTTGGGTCCTTCGTGTAAATCGGACACTTGTCTGGAATTTGTCTGACACTGACATTACATGCAAAATTGTTCCTCGAGCAAAAGTACTGCACTCGCTGTGTGAAGAGATTGTCAACTAAAAATAAATCATTTAATGAATCACCTAGAATTAGTGTAGTTGCTCGTGTTTTTAAGTCTGACTTGTTAATTCCCTCAAATGTTTTCTTTTAGATCCTACTTTTTAATTTTTGCGACCATTGTCACTTCTTCTTTTTTCACTTTGATCTGTAGGCACCTTTTAAAAAGGGTTTATCACAAACCATTATGCAAGTCATAACCCTGAACACATTTTGCGTAGAAATACCTCAGGATACACAAATCTTAAGTGTTTGGAAGCAATTAATTTTGCCCTCTAACAAAGGCATAGAAATGCTACATTTTAAGTATTTGGACATTAAGGAAAGAGAATACAGGAATATCCCGGGTTAAGAACGTCCAACTTGGACAACGCGTACTTATGAACCGACTTCCACAATGCTTTGTGATTACGGATGCACATGCTACGTAGTTACGCTCCTGGAAAACTGCGCTGCTTCAGCAGTTTGTTGACCTTAGAGTCCTCACTAGTGCAACAAGGTAGTTAACCATTTTTATGCTGTTTTTGCTAAATGAACATCACGCACACAATGCATACGTTCTGAGTATACGTTTACGCTTTTTAAAAAGACAATTACAATAGGCTCGAGGTGTAGTACAGTACCATAAGTAGTTACAGTATAAAATAGCATAGTAATAACAGTATTATTAGGTTTAGGATATTAGTGCATAGAGATGTAAAATAGTTACTAGGACAAACACTTCACAAACTGGTGCTGAATTAGCACCATATCTATCTGCTCCGACTTGCCTATAAATTTGACTCAAAGACAAATTTAGGGAATGGATCTTACCTGGGTACCTTAATAATCTGTATTAATAATCTGAATTGCATGTGGCAATTTCCCGTGTACATGACTGTTTGCACTGTAATGGACTGGTAACACATCTTGCGCACGCCCCGCCTCGCGTGCTGTGCTTCCCGGCGTCCCGCCCGCCTTTCTGGACTGCACAGCTTTTGTAGTGCATCATGGGAAGAAATCACTTGGGCAGTACATCCAGCCTCCTTCATAATCTACAATAACATGTCCTGCGTAGCAGAGGTGAAAAGTTCAGGTATGTAAAATACAAATCCAGACCAAGTGTTTGTTTCAACCAGTTCAGTACACTTTGAATGTGACTCTTTTTATTGTCAACTGGCTGGTTGAAACAAAATCTTGGTCTGGATTTGTACTTCCAACTGCTCTGGTTTTCTCCTGTTCTCTGTACCAGCAATGTGTGTGGATGGATGGATGGGGAATATGCCTGTGAGATGGGGATAATCTTAGGATGGATTGAGCCAAGCTGTATAAATGGTCTTTGCATTAATTACTGTCAAATGCAAAGTACCACACAGCAAAACAATTACATAGCCAACAAATATCCTTATATTAACAGGAACGCC
This sequence comes from Mormyrus lacerda, assembly GCA_015163995.2. Taxonomy (NCBI): domain Eukaryota; kingdom Metazoa; phylum Chordata; class Actinopteri; order Osteoglossiformes; family Mormyridae; genus Mormyrus; species Mormyrus lacerda. The sequence continues at coordinate 28,981,105 of JAABNX020000046.1, read as the reverse complement.
GGTAAAATTCAACGTACTGGTTTAATTACTTGAAACATTTACAACAAATAACTTTCACATCAATAAACAGCACTGATCAAACAAATCAACATACAAGACAAAATCCAGCTTGTAAACGCCATCACTTCTACAGAATAGTACAAGAAGCAAGTGTAAGAATTCATCCCTCAACCTAATTAAATGTTTTTATTCTTCTTATTGTTCCTTTCATCTTAAATGGAAAAATAAATCACTTGTGGAAAACGTAAACTCTGTTTAGGGGGGCCCAGTACTAATGGAGCATGGAGGGTGAGGAATCCTTTTTTGATTCTGTCACGTCTAAATTAAAAGGATTTAAACTGACAGTAACTGTATTCTGGGTCTAAACATAAATTAGTCAATGGATTTTCATGCATCAAAAAGAAATCAATAAAAGGGGGAGACAGGCAAAAAGAATAGACCAGTGTTTCCAAACCCAGTCTGTGGGGAACCCTGGACAGTCCATGTTTTTGCTCCCTCCCAGCCAAACAGGAACACCGAATATCTGGTACAGTTGTACTGGGAGCTGAGAGCAAGCAAAAACTTGGACTGTCTGGAGTTCCCCGAGGACTGGGTTGGGAAACTGAAATGCACGATGTCATCACTTTTAAATACAGGATGGGGACCAGTCAGGAGTGCTTTAATGAGGATGAGCTCACTACAAGGGTAAGAATGATTTCACCTGTATAACTATCGGAATGAATAGCTCTCATCATCATATTCAAGTTCGTCCTCTTCATCATCGTCTAGAGCCCCATATTTAAACTTGCGGTAGACTGTCCCATCCTGGCCCATGTACACAATGTCCTCGTCGTCGTCGTCTTCATCATCCTCAGCACGGTCATTGAACTCCACCAGCTGTTCCGAGCGGCTGGATTCGTAAGAGGTCATGGGTTTGCCGTAGGGCCCGGTGCCGCTGTTGTTCAGCTTCTCATAGCCCCCAGGCTTGGGCTTGGGAGCCTCCTTAGAGCGTGACTTCAGGAAAAGATAGACGGCGACTCCAATGCCAACGATGAGCAGGACGGAGGTGGTGGCAAAGAGGGCCGGCTTCCCTTCGTAGTCTTCCTCGTCGCGGAACTTGAAGTTCACGCTCATAACGCACTCATCTACAAGGAGACAGCAAGGAAGGGGGCACTGTGTCAAAGGCTGAATGACTTTTCATATGAAGAGACCAAAGGGAAACATAGGATGAGAGTTCAAATCCTGCCTCTGCTTTGTGCTTGTGTAGGGGCGGAGAATTACACACGTGGACATAATTGTTGGTACCCTTCAGTCAATGAAAGAAAAACTCACAATGGTCACAGAAATAACTTTAATCTGACAAAAGTAAT
>JAABNX020000046.1:28960654-28975702 GCA_015163995.2 Mormyrus lacerda | reverse complement strand
AGTTTTTTTTTTTTTTGGTGTTTGTTTTCATTTATGTGTGTCTATGGTTTTATGTTTGCAATACTGATTGAAACAGAGTAGGAAAAAAAAGACTTCCAAATAAGGCGATGCCTCAGACCATTCAAAAGGGCATTCAAAAGTTACAGGTGCTTTCCCACTGCAGGAACTTTTTTCCGGAACATGTCACATTTAAAATCGTAGGAACTTGGCCCAGAACTACTGGGTGGGGCTTATAGCTATAAACTGTGCTGATTGGTTCACCACAAGCATCAGCACTAACGTGAAAGTTACAGAAGTGTGAGAAAAGAGATGCAAGTAGTGGAAAATGGAGCAGATGGAATTATTTTTTGTATCTCAGTTACATGAAATGCATTAATACCTTTTGTATCTCAGTTACATGAAATGCATTAATACCTTTTGTATCTCAGTTACTTGAAATGCATTAATACCTTTTGTATCTGTTACATGAAATGCATTAATACCTTTTGTATCTCAGTTACATGAAATGCATTAATACCTTTTGTATCTCAGTTACTTGAAATGCATTAATACCTTTTGTATCTCAGTTACATGAAATGCATTAATACCTTTTTTTCTTGCTTCTCCAAAATTCTGCATTGGACAATTTGATCATCACCAAAAATAATTTTGTCCAATATCACCGGTGCTGGCAGTGAAACTCGCAGCACAAGTTTCTAGGAATAGCGTTACGTCATTTTTATTCTATGCAAGATCGATCTGCTGGCCAGATTTAATAATGAATTATAAATGTTGCCGGCCGTATAAATAAAATATTTGATGTTGATACGGGACACAATTTGTTCTGTATTTTTGGACTACATGACTGATTCCTCTTATGACTAACAAAACAACTTGTTCATCCTCCATAGTTTTGGGGTGGTGGTGTAGCTTTGTGTGAAATTACATGTGAAATTGAATCTACAAGCTTATTTAGCATAAAGGTCACTGTTGTGGGAAAGTGAGACATGACAGTGTCCAGGAGATATAACAGTTCCTGGCCATGACGGCCCAGGAATTCAGAACCAGGAACTAGGTTCCTGAACTTCAAAATGAAAGCACCTTACGTGTCTCCTATTGTCTGGCCTGTAAGATGCCTCTTATGATGAGTTAGCACTCACTGAGTAGAAAGTGGCCCTCATTGCAGCTGAGACACTGGGCTTTGCCAGGCCCCAGACATCGCTGGCAGATGGCATGGCATTGCAGGCATCTACCCTCCTGGTCCATGTAAGTGCGCAAGGGACAGTCACTGGAAAAGACACAGTGGCCATGGTTGTCCAACTTCATGTCAGACCGGCAACTTCTGCAGGCATTGGCTTGGGGGCCAGAGCAAGTGAGACAGGACTCGTCACAATCTGAGGAAGAGGGCAGAGCACATGGGCGATGAGAGTTTCTATTTCCATGGAGACCGTAAGGTATTACACTCTCCTTCAGAACAAAATATCTGTGAGGTGCGGTCAATCCAGCCATACCCCTGCACTCATTGATGTCCATGGCATGGAACGTGCTGGTAGGACACTCAGGCAAGCATTTCCCCTTGTAGCGCACCGCACTTGGGTCCAGGCACGTATTGCAGTCGTCCACGTCTGGCCCGTCACATGACGCACAGTCAGCGTGACATGGTACGCAGTCTTGCTGCTCGATATCCGGGTAAAATCCCGATGGGCAGTCATCCACGCAGCCACCCTTGTGCAGGAAGTAATACGTCTCACACTCTGTGAGAGCAATACAGAGATGCAAAGCAGGCTGTTTACTCAGAACACTGTAGTTCACCCTTCCTTTTGTAGCTTCACAGCAGGCTAGGAGTCCTGTTATTATCATATGACCCTACAGAGATATGTCTACCCTACCACAAAATCTCCCACCCCCATTCCCACAATGCACCTCTTTGCCTGGACCTTGCAACCCGCTGCTTTTTACATACAGAAAACACAGATGATTGGATACTTTCATCCGAATGTTCATCCTAGATCTGGAGCCTCTCGCAGGCGACACAGAAAACAATGCAACCCTGGATGGGATGCTGGTCCATTTCAGACACCAAACAATTTCAAGATGCTAGTTCACCCAACTGTATGTCTATGGACTGGGAGAAGAAACCCAGAAAACACAGGGAGATCCAAACCTCCCACACACAAAGTGGGGGGGGAGGGTTGACACACCCAAACCTACAGGTCTGAGGCGTCATTGCTACCCAATGATCCAGCAGACCACCTTGAGAGGCCTATGCATGACTAATCACAGAGAATCATAACACTGCACTGCAATTGATGCTGGAGCGCTAATCCACATCTTTGATGCTCAGCAAGAGGACACGCCCAACTAGGAGGGAGTCTACAGATGGCCCATTAGTTTAATCAGCAAGATACAGAGCGGGACTGTGGAGAGGACTCATGTAAATGCGAAGGGGCCGTCACCTCTGCACAGGCCGAGCTCAGTGCAGTCCTGGCAGGCGTTTGGGCACTGCTGGCACTCCCCCGCCTTGGAGAAGTGCGCTGGCGGGCAGCCCTCCTGGCACTTGTGATCATGCAGCACGTAGGGCTCCGTGCAGGACTGGCAGTAGGTGGCGTTGCCCTCACAGGTGGCACATTGCGGGGCGCAGCTCTTGCATACATCGCCGTCAGGAAACCCCCTGCAGAAAGAGGAATGTCCAGATCACTCCTGGCCAAGATCATTCAAGTTCACTTGGGATGAGGGTCTGGATCGATGAGCAAACCGAGGATATGCAGTGAAGCATAATGCCTGTATGGTCATTCACAAGCCTCTCATCCATCCTTCCAGCACTTACCCTGATCAGGAGCCTGGGGCCTCCTCCTTATGGCCATTCCCTACTAAGTATGCCTGCTCTTGTCTGATCATCTACATCCATTTCATCCAAAACAGACCCATTACAGAAGCCCCATATGATACATATACAGCTCAAAATTCAGAGACCACAGCAACATCTTCCTTTCACTCATTTCTCAGTTTATGAGTCTGTGAATTATATATAAATATAATTCACAGGCTGCAATTTAAGCTGTATATATTTAATTTATATATATATACATACATACATACATACATATATACATGTATATGTATATATATACATATACATACATATATACACATATATACATACATATATACACATATATACATACATATACATATATATATATATATATATATATATAAATAATATACACAAATTGCAGCCTGGTTCTTTTCTGATTCTTCTCTGCTTCTCATTAAATATGGGCTTCTTCCTTGCTTTATTGGTCTTCAGTCCTGCTTCTAGAAGCCTGATACAAACTGCCCCAGCAGTGTACTTCACACCTGCACTTAATGTTTCTCATTCTGTTTGAAGGTCACTTGATGTCATCCTCTGATTCGTGAGAAACTGCCAGATAAGTTCATGATCATATCTGGCATTGCGAAGTCACTTCCGCCCTGTCTACTGATGTCTCAGAAATAGTGAACCTGGAAGCAACCTGCTGCTCAGTGTAGCCTTCTGCCAGCAGAACCAGGATTAAACCAGGATTTAAAAATGCAGATCGCGTGGTGTCTTAATTTTTTTCAGAGTTGTATATGTAATCGAAAATTAAGCATATCAATCATTTGTGAAAAGAAAGCACATCAATATGTTTGAAGTTTTTTTCTGAGAACGAGATATGAAAACAGGAACCTGAGACAGTAGTGGACACAGCGGCCATCTTTCAGGTACAGGCGGTTCTTGGGAACTGAGAAACACTTCAGGCACTGGGTACTGTCCCGACAGTACATACAGCCCTGGAGACAGTCATCACACCTCCCCGTAGTTCTGTTTGCGAAACTGCTATCGGGACATTTCTCCATACAGTACCGTCGGGAAGTCAGGTACCGTCCTGCAGATACAAGGTGGAACAGTCAGTAACACACAGAAAAGAAACACCCTGACCTGAAATGGGGGAAAAAGAGGAACACAATTAGGAAGAGGGGAACAGAAACAGGAATGTGAGAAATGTGGACGCTGGAAAGAAAGGATCTGCTCGCAGATGCAGAGTCATGGATCTGATGGTGGACAGGAGGGATTCAGAGAACCGACTATTTTGTCCATTAATTTACAGACAAATTTTTCCTGGCTGTCAGAAATCAATATATCACGGTAACTCCATGCTTTGAAAGTACAGTGGGATGTTCACACCAAGCTAAACTTTTGATGGTTGAAACACAAAGGGTTAAATCAAAGTGAAGGCAAGGAAGTTATGATCATCCTGTGAATAATATATCATCCTGTGAATGCTTTAATGCAGGTTTATACAGACTTAATGTTGCCACATGCACATTTGCGCATGCATATATCAACATTGTACATTAATATACATTATATGGTCAGAAGTGTGTAGGAATAGGAATTGCTTAATTCAGTCAGACCCAATGCTGACAGAGGTGTATAATTAAGCACATAGCTATGTTATGTACAGCAATAAATATTGCCAAAAGTATGGGTGGCTGTACAGGAGAGGTTAGTGACTTTTTATTTGCGCCCATCACAGGAAGCCATCTTTCCAACAAGTCAGTTCACCAAATTGCTACTCTGATCAAACTCCTAGCAAAGCAACTGGAAATGTACTTTTGGTCATAGAGTGTATAAGCAAACAACAAATATTACAGCAGCAACACAGACAACATCCCCACCCATGAAAAAAAATAAAAAATAATCAGCATACCTTTCTGACAGCTATCACAGTTATTTTTCCCTGGACCTGAGCATGTCTTGCAGCTAGAGTGACACGGTTCACATTCTTCATTTCCTGCAGGTTAGAGCAGCATGGTGAGGACGGGGAAAGGGTGCTGACAGGGAGCGTGAGGACACGTCAGAACGAGGAGGGCACGGACGAGAAACGGGCATCGGGGAGGTGAACGTGCTGGCACAGGAATAGTGGGTGTTGTTAATTAGGCGTGTAGGCCACGGCAGATGAACACACCGTTCAGAAAGCTGTTTTCGTCGCACAGCTGGCTTTCGGCGACGCATTCGCCGCTCAGCAGCTGCGTGCCGTCGTCACAGGAGTTGCAGTCATCGTAGTTGGGGCCGAGACACGTTTCGCAATCCTCGTGGCAGGCTTCACATTCCTGACTCTCCTCATCAGCATAGAAGCCTTCCTCGCATTCCTGCACGCATTTGTCATCTGCAGCGAAGGAACCCGAGACCGTGTGTGAATGTCACTGTGACACCCTTACAGGCAGGTCGAACACAAGTAATATTACCCTGAGTCTGATCACCTTCCATATATTCACACGTTGATCATTATACACAGAAAATCCACCTAGAGGATAATCAGATAAGAACACTGATATTTCGTACAGCTCCAAACTAGCACTTGTATACACACTGAGGCCAGTTAATTAGCTAAATCTGCTTGTTACTGCTTGCAAGAAGTATCCTTCTCCAGACATACCATGCGGCTGCAACTCATCACATTCACCACACACAGGGTCAAGAGATTCACTTATTGTGCAGCTAAGCATGATAATGACTAAGACATCTGTGGCCTGTACTCTGAAGCGGGGTCACTGGCTTATCGGGGTAACTTGTCGGATTTAAGGTACCACAGGTGAAACGGACTTCATATTCGTTCACTTACATTTTGCCCAGACTACCTTAAATCCGACAAGTTACCCTGATAAGTCAGTAACCCCACTTCATCGTACAGGGCCCAGACCTAAGTGATTTTAATCGTTGCATGATTGTTGGTGCCAGACATGGTGGCTCAACGGATTTTCACGCACTATAGTGCATACAGTTTACACAGAATGCAGTAAACAAAATAAATGTCCAGTCACTGGTATTTCTGTGGGTAAAAAACACTGTGTTAAAGAGAGAGGTTAGAGAAGAATGACCAGACTTTTTAAAACCATCAAGGGCAAAAATACACAATGTAATTTTCAGTACAACAGTGTGCAGAAAGGCTTCTCTGAACAAAAAACCTCGACAACCCTTGGAGCAGTTCTGGAGGCCAAAGATGTACTAAATTTATAGGCCATTGAGTGTTTGTTAGGGTGACCAGATAATCCATCTCAACAAGGACAGTTCGAGCCAAGACAAGATTTGGAAACTTGGAAACTACCATTTTAATTAAAAGGACCTAGATTTCACTTTATAACTGAGCTCTTGCTGTGTGCTGATTGGTCAGCCTCCTATAATTATGCACGTGTCATAATCTTTCAATCAAAGAAACAAAGCAGTCAAATCACAAGAAGAACTGAACTATTTAGCCAAACACAGGAGTCTTTCAATTTTAAAGTAAAACCTGAAGTAGCTTAACGTGTCCTCCCTGACATGGATTTTCTGCTCACCCTAATGGTGTATGTGTATATGCAGAAAGAAAATCTACATTTTTCAGTATTTTTAGTGCTTGTATTGTTTTTTAGGAGTAAAAGGAAGTGAAAAGCATGAATGACATTTACCGGACAGGAAGTAGCCACTCTCGCACCAGAAGCAGGCCGAATCATCACAGGTGACACATCGGTCAGCGCACGGCTCACACGTCATTGAGTTACTGTCGCTGTACGTCTTATCAGGGCAGCTCTTGTAGCACTGAAACTTAAACCTCATGGGACAAAGCAGAGAAACCCTTAAAATCCCCTGTGGCAAGGCAACATGTGCCGGTCCAGAACTGACCAAAGCATGCATCCATACTGTGTAGATGGTGAGAATGTACCATTCCTCTAATGGTATGGTGAGGGGGGGGGGAGGTGAAGAAAGGATGGGTAAGGAAAGTCTATCATCAAACAACATACATGTGTTTACAATTTTAGACTCCACCTCCACCCAACACTTGCCCCAAATCTGGTTAATGGGCCAGTAGATGGCAGCCGGGCAGCAGCATGTTAACTCATCCTCAAACAGCCAGTTAAGACTTTGCCCTGCCTGTACTCAGTAAGCTGCTATGGTGCAGACATCAACGCAACACACCAACATACAAATAAACATGGATTCAAGGAAATTACACTTTCAAGATGATACAATATGCTTCCATATGAATGTGTATTCAAATTATACATGAAAATAAACAAAAAATCTGAAATGATCATATATGAGAAGCAGACATAAATATGCAAAAGCAGCACACTGCAAAGTTTTAAAACAGCGCCTGTTGTATGCAGTAAATGCGGCGGACTCACTGGTAGTAGCCCTTCATGCAGGAGAAACAATGTTTGGGGTTTCCTGCAAAGAAACAGCAGTCGGCATCAAAAACCTGCTTGGCCATCAACAAATGCTTCCACTGTTGAACAGCAGATGGCAGCCTTTTACCATTAAAATCTGCAGTGCTGGAACTGCGTCCCTTTGCTTTGTCTTTATAGACTAGAGACAGCATTGTAATTATCTATACTATACAGAGAATATCTATGTGCTCTTTGACCAGGTTGACTCAACCTGATAGTGTCTGACTATCAAGGTCACCTGTCTGCTGTTCTCACATTTTCGCTAGAATATTTCCGTAGTCAGGTCAGGTGACATCAAGGACTACAAACAGCGGTGCTCAGACAGTTTCAGCTTTGTGGGACTCCATAATACTCATTGGTCTGGCAGCTTCAGCCCACAAACCTCCTGCTCACAGCTAGTCAAGTGAAAGTGCTTCTACGTCATTCTGAGTAACGAAAGTAATGCATAGATTTTTTTTTTTTTTTTTTTTTAAATAATGCATAGATTGACTTTTGTAGTTCCTGCTCAGTCATACCTCAAAGGTGTTAGATACTGAGATGGGGGGGGGGACTCTGATTTTCCTTCGAGGTAATTCCATTTTGAATTAGTCAGGACTGAATACCACACCACTGCATATTCAGGTCATTGAACTACAGTCGTTAACGCCGGTCTAGTTTCTGTCGAACAAGTTCCTTCTTGTGAGCTTAATTATTATGGAGGTAAAGCGTGGGGGTGGGGAAACCCTGTCTGGAAGCCTGGACTTTTTGAATGAGAAAAATCTGTCATAAATATTCACGCTCCTGAGGAGAGCCGGCAGAATCTTGGAACGTCCCAGTAAATCCATGAAGCCAGCAGCGAGGAGAGAGGCCACTTCCAGCAGCGAGGTTAATGTCGAGTGACACAATAGCAGCTAGCTATTTCAGGGATTTGCCCAGTATTCATGACAACAGTGCACCCCCCCCCATTCCCAAAGAAATCTGACTACACAATTCTCGAAAACCTCGGCAGGAACAGACACGTTATCTGAATCACACACTGGTGGGCTTTCTGACCACAGCTCTTACAGGGTCAACCCTTACTGCTTGGGGACAGCACATGTGGGGACTAAACGTGTCTCTGTCTACATCAGCCTCATCCTCATGCTCTGGAAGGGAGGGAGAGAAGGAAGAACGGACCATTTTCAGACCCTCATTCCACACTGACATGTTTGACTAATGGTCTTCCCAATTGCTACCTCAGTTGTTGCAGGATGCTGAGGTTTTGCGGAGAATCGTGAGACGAATCTTTCATTACTGGAACTGGGCTTCTGGCAGCACCAGGAGACAGAGGTGGGAACAGCCCGGCGAACTACAGAAGCACCTCAGATCAGTGACACATGAAGCACATCGGGAGGACAAAACAGGTGCATTTGGTCTTGGTGAGTGACAGAGTGATTGCAGGGGGAGCTGGGAGGTGGGCTATCGGAGGCTGGAGGAGCTGGGAGGTGGGCTATCGGAGGCTGGAGGAGCGGGGAGGTGGGAGCTGGCCATGAGCTCTCTCATCAAGCCCAAGAAAAGCATTCATCAACAGGATCATTGTCACTCTTACCCGCCACTCCGGCATGGTGGAAAGCCACCATTCCCTCATACACACATAAATACTGCTCATTTACTACTTTGTGTGGATAATCTCCTTCCATTCACCTAAAGTAAAAAGAAGCACCTCTGTCAAGGGCAACGAGAAGGAGCCTGATGTTCCTGTTGGAGAGCCGGCCACCCTGCTCCATCCCCCTGAAGGGTGCCTGTTCTGATCCCTGACAATAACACCATCAGCAGTCATCTCTTCATCATGTTTCCAACTGTGTTTTCTTCTCCTTCCCTGTTGCGTCATCAGTTGTTACAGCAATCAATGTACCAGAAAATTCCCAGGCGGCTGGGACCGTCTGGCGTGTGCAGAGCATCAGGACGGGCAACAGTAAAATCAGCCGAGTTTAATGAATCCAGAGGGTGTGTTACGTGTGCTGTACCGTTACGGGTGGAGATCAGCAGGGCAAGGGGGGGGTCGCCAAAGAGTCAGCAGGTGCCAAGTGACACAAGGAGACTTACCCTGGAGGCACTTTTTGCATCCTTCCGCGCAGGAAACGCAGCCGTCGTACATGGAATTCTCTGCCTCATCTGACAAGCGACACGAAGTGGAAGAGATGAGGAGTAACAAGGTGACAGACATTGAAGAATGGACTGTTTTACAGTCTCATCTTGATAAAAGCAGATATGGGTTTGACTGCAGGTTTTATATCCACTGATATTCACTGAAACCATGTTCAGGAGTAAATCACCATTAACCCTCCAAGATTCTAACCCAAAATAATGTTCAAGGTCCCCTATACTACTTACCCCACTGCACAATTTCGCTTAGAATTTTCTTAACCACAGTCTATTTCTAAAGAAAATAGCAGAAACCGCTACAGCACAGCAGCTGCTTCAGACACATTTACTTGAGAATTTAATATAAATAAATAACAAATCAAAAAATAGATTGGACATTTACATTGTATATCAATGTATCCTAGTGCTTCAACAGAGGCAACTGTGAAATAATTGTGAGATGTCTAATAGAGATAAAAATGTTAAATGTTTGCCACTTCATTTTCATGTTTCACCGTAGGAATAATAAAGCAGTAATTTTTATACAATCAAACAGTGAAAAAGTGTTATAATCTGGGGACTGAGAAGATCTTTCTGTCAGACATGAATAATGGCTTCATTTTTATTTCCTCTTCCTGAGATAAGAAAAGCCAACTGCATTGACTTCAGCCTAGGAGAAGACGTGACTGTAGTGGCAAATGTTCTCAGCGGTTAGTCTGATTGATGAACGTTCTTGAAGGTAATAGACAGTCAACAGCAAGGTGACGTATTAAACAAAGTTCTCAAATTTCAGCATTAATCCCGGAGAGAGGAACTTGAAAGGGAAAACAAAATTTGTCATTTAATTCATTGTTCCTGGCAAAAATCATGTGTCTGCTCTGCCTTTTGTCCATATGCATCACAATCGAAGTATTTACAGGCGCAGTACTCAACACTTCTTGTTACAGGATGCATCAGTCCTGAATCAAAGAGAAGCTGTTGGCTCACTCCTTGATCAGCTCAGCATCAATGCTCTCTTCCGTGTTTTTAAAGGGCATGGCAGTGTCTGGTATCTTCATTAACGCTGCTGTACCTGCAGCCTTACCACAACACGATTGGCTTGGGGGGAGAATGGTTGCCTAAAGATCCGGTTCTCCTCCACAGTGCTTTGCGTTTTATTAAAATGCCACCGTAAATCTCTCACACGGCCTCTGTCGCCATGGAATACGGTCATGCTTGACAGCCCCTGGAAAGCAATGGGCCTGGAGCGAGGAGGGAAAGGACAGAGAGCAGGGATCGCCCAGCTTTAGAAAGGGGGTGGGGTCACAGCCGAAGGCCACACCCACCTTCTCCACATGTTAGCTTGGTGCATGAGCCCTCTTCCAGATAATAGTGGGAGGCACACTTGAGACACCTGTCTGGTGTGGTGCACAAGTCACAGTTCTGTGCACATGCCTCGCAGGTCCTGCTCTGGGAGTGGTAGTATGCCGTGGGGCAGACGTCCCGGCACTGGCCTCGAAACAGGTATCGCTCCATTCCAAACTTATCTGTGTGCCAAACAGTCAGCTAATATTAAACAGTGATCATTATGCCACAAATGCCAATGCTCGTGGTTCCTTGACTTTAATATTTATGCCTGATATTCAAACTCTCAGCCGAGATAATTTGTTTATACTGTGCGTTTGATCCCTTAAGTTTGTGTATTACCTCCTTTCATTAAGATATTTATTTATTTTTATTATACACACATTATTCAGGAAACACTTTCATTTTATTTAACATCCAGAGGAATGAAAAGGTCGAAAATACTTTAAAGCTGGATCTAGGGCACAAATTAAATGATCCCCTTGAAAGTCTCAAAGTTTCTGTTTTAAAAGCAATAGTCTACAGAATTACTCAAAGCCCTGAACAAATGGTCCAGTGAAATGGGCGGGAGCCAGCGGGGCCGGGGGCAACATGATTGGTTATTTTTAGCTGAATGATTTCCAAGCTGTCCAATAAGAAGTTTTATGTCATACATCAGGATGTTTTGTACTTTAATTTCATTGTATCAGAGAATGTTGATTTGATTCACAGGACACAATAGTCCTAATTTTCTTTGGGCAATTTGGAGGAAAAGGTCACAGATTCATCAGTGACCAATTTGGTCGAACGTGAGCCGGTCCCTTGAACGAGTGCTGGGGGGTGGCCTCACCTCTGTCACAGGAGGTGCAGCTGTCAGGACCTGCGTCACTACACTCCTGACAAGTGTGGTGGCACAGGTGACACTGCCCGGCGAAGCTGTACTTCCCAGCAGGGCACCGGGTCACACAGCGGCCGTCGTTGTAGTACCTGAGTGAAAGAAATAAAGACAACAGGAACCAAAAGGCACGACATTCAGAAGAGTCCTTTGTCTCATGGGTCACACTAACCCCCCTAATTCCTTATCTATGACTATTCCCCATTTATTTCCCCCACGGTACAGTTAATTGAATTTCATATTCATTAAAATCTGCTTTTGCTAGAGGCTGAAATGCCATTTTCACATTTTTCTTAAACTGGCAAAAAAAGGAAGACTACTTATGATCAAAGTATGCAAACTGCAGAGTGGGAAATTTAGATCTAATTTCCATATTATCATCCTGAAAATGAAAACGTGCGCGCATTTCAAAATGCGGAAAATGTTTGATGTAATAAATATCTAAGTTTTACAAGATTAGAAAAAGAACTTACAAAATACAAAGTAAATATATCTTGGCACATCCAGTCAGTATATTTCTATATCAAGCAGAAAATGAAGGTGAGGTTCATACAGGTTTTAGGGCCATGGTTTTTGAAACCCACCGGTTTGGAACACAGCTGATGCAGTCCATGATCTCTGGTCCGATGCACTTGTAACATGTGGCATCGCATAGCCGGCATCCGCCGTGACCACTGAGGTACTCACCTGCCAGAGAGAGACGGAGGGAACCATCCTTTCATACAAAGAGTTACCCAGTGTGAGCCACTCTGGGACGGGCGTACTGAATCTGTCATATTCACATGCACCCATGAGCCAAAACTGCATCGCTCCACTTCAGATGAGGAATCTGTTATTCCTGATTATGTTGGATGGCTGCGAGTTCAGTGCTTATGTGAGGAGTGCAAGTAACGGTACAGCTCATATTGCCCTCTGTGGCCTTTTTGGTTCGGCAAGAGACAGTCAGAGGGAGCAAGAAAGTGCAGAGCGGATGAGTTTAATTTTGGGTGGCGTGACCGGACCCTGCTGTGAGCTGTAACGGAGCATCGGACAGACTGGGTTTACTCACAGTGATGTTGTTCAACCCAGCAGCAGACCGTTGTGCATGAGAAATTCTCTCAGAAACTTCCACAGCTTCCATGCAAAGCCATCATCCAAGGTCAGGCTCTATCAGCGTTATCACACTCTTTCACTCATCCAGACTTCTTGGTTTGCCTAAGATACTCATTTCCACTATAGAGACTTCATAGGAATAAAAAGAACAGACCATATCTTTCTGCAAGCCCCAGATGGTTAACCTCTCCCTCCACACCTCAAGATACACTTATTAGCACAACATTCTCAGGCTTTGACATGGTCCTACTATCATCATTATTAATTGAGAATATAAAGCCAGATTAGTTTACATCTTGTTGACGCTGACATATTTGCCTCGCCGATAACAATCCAAGCAACTCCATGTAAAACAGGAAACTGTTCACTGACAGTTGGGTAAAGATAGGTAATCCATCTGTGGTGTCTCGTGACAGTGTTTTAGGTTTATATTATGAAGTAGATTCTACATCTTCTCATGCTCCTGAAATAATGGATTTTTGGAGATTGATGTTTTTCTACGGACAGCGACCATATAGGACTTAAAATCCCTGAGCTGGTTAAAGGACAAAGTTAACCTGCAGATCAGATCAGGATAATGCCAACTGATTAAACCAAATTGGGATAACCTGAATAATCCTCTATTACAAGAGACGAGACTGTAAAAAGTTTTGCTATTCATCCCATTTACAGAGCGTTCCGTCTGAAGGGTCATTTCCACGTTGGGGCAATTTTCATTGTTCCTGGAGTAGATTATGGGTGTTAGCTAGTCTTGAATGCTAGATTACTGGTTATCACCATCTTAGAATCTGACTGCTCGGGATTCCAGGAAAGATGCCAGAAGCGGCACTTTTTTTCAGGGCTCCCCAAAAAATCTGCAGATGTAAGAACACCTAGTCGAAATTCAAAAACTGCATGATAAAGGTTTTTGGGAAAAATATCCCGTCTGTGAAGTGAAAGAAAGCATATTGGAATTCCGTGGGTTTAAATTATGTTGAACATGTACAAATCGATATATTATAACAAATGAATAAAATATGATCCACCGGGCAGGAAAAACATGGAAATGGAAATATGTAGAGACTTTAAAAGGTGTGTTAAATTCAAAAAAAAAAATCACCATTACATTTCTTCAGAGCTTTGCATATTTATAACATAAGTACGCATTTTAAATGTTACGGCTGCTTTTCATTAAACCAAGGTTTGTTTGAGACAAACTCACAGAGTGAGCAAGTGATTTAACAAGTTCGATTTTTACATAGAGGGACCCTTCAGTGACTTTTTATCGATCGGCCATAATGATTCCATAAGCCCTTGTGAGACAGGAAAATTTTAAACCAAGAACGAAAAAACAAACCCAGGTACTGGTTCTGGAGGCTCAAACTGCCAAAATTGCAATCATAAAAAATATTTCAAAAGCTGCAAATGATCCTTTCCCAGTACAAATTACCCAGAATTTTTGTTAAATTTTCGTTGCCCATTTCTCTGTCCGTAAGGCTCCTCAGAATCGTGCAGGAGAATGAGATCTTTGTCTTTAGCTTTAGTTGATGACACAGAGGCGAGACTGTAAAAAAAAGTGATCATTTTTGTTGGCAAAATGAAATACCTGCACAGGGCAGCCTGGGTATGTTTGTCACACTCGTGACAATTTCTGAGTGTCAGGACGTCATACAGGAGTCATGGAGACATTGACTGAAGGCTCCAATACAAAAATTTGCATACCGATTGCTTAATTTGACAAAAAGTGACCACCTGGCAAACATACTTTGAAATATTGTGACAACCAACCCCACTGCTGAGACAGTTGTCCCTGTGTTTATGATGTGACTTTTTTGGTGACAGTATTAAAGAAAATATCGAATAAAAACATGATTAACGTTTTGGATTTTCAAGATAGAGATGTCAAAATAGTCGTAACGAGTCAAATTAATACTGCAGGGAGCTGAGCAATAATGATAGTGAGCAGTTACTCAGTCACAGGACCAAGTGATTCATTGTGATGGTATAACAAACAAAAGTGACAAATAATAATGATAGTGAGCAGTTACTCAGTCACAGGACCAAGTGCTTCATTGTGATGGTATAACAAACAAAAGTGACAAATAATAATGATAGTGAGCAGTTACTCAGTCACAGGACCAAGTGCTTCATTGTGATGGTATAACAAACAAAAGTGACAAATAATAATGATAGTGAGCAGTTACTCAGTCACCGGACCAAGTGCTTCATTGTGATGGTATAACAAACAAAAGTGACAAATAATAATGATAGTGAGCAGTTACTCAGTCACCGGACCAAGTGCTTCATTGTGATGGTATAACAAACAAAAGTGACAAATAATAATGATAGTGAGCAGTTACTCAGTCACCGGACCAAGTGCTTCATTGTGATGGTATAACAAACAAAAGTGACAAATAATAATGATAGTGAGCAGTTACTCAGTCACC
>JAABNX020000046.1:28935256-28950605 GCA_015163995.2 Mormyrus lacerda | reverse complement strand
GGCCTGCTTTCACACAGGCAGCAGTTACAGCATGTGAGTCCAGCCACTCGGCAGCGAAGACTTGCTTTTACACAGGCAGCAGTTACAGCATGTGAGTCCAGCCACTCGGCAGCGAAGACTTGCTTTCACACAGGCAGCAGTTACAGCATGTGCTTCCAGCCACCCGCCAGTGCCAGCCTGCTTTCACACAGGCAGCAATTACAGCATGTGCTTCCAGCCACCCGGCAGTGGAGGCCTGCTTTCACACAGGCAGCAGTTACAGCATGTGCATCCAACCACCCGGCAGTGGAGGCCTGCTTTCGCACAACCAGCAGTTACTGCATGTGCCGGCCTGCTTTCACAGTCCTTCTTTTTTTCTTTTAAGGCCTGATCTTGATTTCTGCACCTTCCTCAGAAAACGGCCCAATCCAGTCACCCGTCTTGGTCAGAGCCTCTGAGCTTCCATCTGCCTGACACACGAGCCCCGATTTGATGGACGTCCTCTCTCCGAACGGGGTCCCCCTGAGGCCTCAGCGTATAGTTGGGGCTCTTTAAAAGGCCGCCGGGCTTCTTACCTCAAGCCTGGTTTGCATTCTATGCAGATGGTGGAAGTAGTGCAACGTTTACAGTTCTCGCTGCACCTTCGGCAAACGTTTGCATCTGTAACCCAAGAGGAGGCACCGTCAAAGTGAGGAAACGCATGGCAATACTGGAGCACATTGTTCATCCAGTTGCATGTATTTCATCTCATACACAACAAAAGACCTACATATTACACGCTGAAAGGAAAGAACACCGCATTGCACCCCATGTCCCATGACCATGGGCGGGCTGTAAAGAGGAAGGATCCACTTGCCATCATCGAGGTAGAATCCGTCTGCACAGCTGGATACGCAACTGTTGGTTCCCTCATTCAAGTGGTACCCAGGTTTGCAGGACATGCACTGGTCACTGCGGCCGCCCATACACTTCTCACACAGCGAGTAGCACTTCTTACAGCGCCGTTTATCATCACGGAAGAAGCCGGACGGACACTCGGACACGCACATCCTGGGGTGGGGGGCAAATCCAACAGGTCATTGGCAGGTTCCGAATGTGCACATCGTGCAGGAATATAAAAATTAGGAAATTTATCATACTGATGCACTGTGTTAAAGCCATAATATGTTATTTCTTTGATCTCATTAATGCATTTAAGGTATTTTGTTACTGAAACGGGAGAATAGCATGAGCACAACTTTTAATTAAGACCTATAATAATCTGTCCTGCTTGTAAACGATGGGAGAGTTTAGGTTGTGACCCAGAATTCAGAGCTAAAATCAAAACATTCAGTTAGTATGAATAAATGTTTACATAAGGTGCAGTTAAATTGTGATTAATCACAGAAAACATGCAATTAGTTGGCAATTTTTTTTAAATTGATTCACAGCCCTAATAAACAAACATTATTACTATTCCTTAAGTGGACGTTAACATGCAAACAGTGGCATCATCCAACATCCATATAATTAATAATAATAATAACAATAATAACAATAATAATAACAATAATAACACAATCTGACCTTCCAGGTGACCCCTCCTGGCCAATTCCCCTGATCACCGTGGCACTACTGGCCTGTTACGTAGCGCAGTTTAAATGCGCACCACGAAGAGTGGTCTGCCCTAGGTGCCTCATGATGCCCAGATCCTCCTGCAGCTCCCTTGGCTGACCTCCCGCTTGCCAGGCTCCCCTCCGCTCCCTCCTCCCCCTTCGCAGAGCTTCCGCCACTGCCTCGGGCCAGAGCCTCTTGGATGCCACCCACCCATCTGTCCCCTTGGCGAAGGAGTGTGGCTGCAAGCGACAGGTCCTGACAGCCGCACGGCAGCCTTCTGACAGGCCGACCTCACGTTCGGGGCCGCAGGGCCAAGCTGGCATCATTAACGCAGAGATGCAAATCTATCTACGAGGTCCCTGTGCTGAGCACCCCGTCGCCAAGCCACTACACCTGCCAGGTAGCAACTCCTGTACCGGCACCCGTGAAGAGCTGGACCACACGCACGCTTGGAGGTCTGGGCAAAGGGGTTCAACTGTGACTGAGGGTAATGGATCATTGCTGGAAATTTAACTTCAATATTGTGACTTTGGGTTTATTTTTATTTTTTTTGCTTTAAAGGAGAGCCATAAAAATCAGCAAGGCTCCCAAAACACACCCAAGCTGGTGACTCACACATCCACGATTTAACAGGCAGGCCAGGGAATGACTTTCGAGGTTTGGAAATGCGCAAGCCTGTTTCCTGCTGTCCACACTACTCAGGGTTATGATTCAAGCATTTACACCGTCACAGAGAGGGGAGAGAAAGGCTTTTCGTATCCGTTTGTGACTGCGGCCTTTGATCGTGGCAGCTGGGCTTTGGAAATAAGTCACGCGTACGAGTCCCACGTTCCGGCCCTGAAAGGGGGTCCGTCGCAACAGATGTAGGCTTTGAAGACGTGCGTTGCGACTGACAAGCAACATTCCCTCAGTCAATGGGTGAAAGGAGACAGCCATGTGGAAATATGGGCTTTAGCCTAAGGGGAACCCGGGTCTAATGGGTAACAGAATGAGCTCTGCTTCCCTGACTCCCACATCTCACAGCCATGCCAGTTGCAGGATCAAATTCCCAGTGGGATATCAAAGAAATACAACAGCAATAACAATGGTCATAACACCACTGTCTTTGATGTGCACTGTTGCTGCTTCTTAAAATATAAACCCTCATCCTTATACAAAAACCTTAACAAAACTGGTTTGCTACAGTTAAATGTCCAGAGATTCCCACAAGCATGTTTTGTCATAACCCTGCAGACACACGTGTTGACAGAGTAACGGAAGGCTGCCTCTCACCTAGTGTTGTTCTTGAATTTGAGGAAGTAGTGCAAGCAGTTGATGCACTGATGAGGTCCAGGGCCCTCGCAGCCATTCTCATTACACTCCGGGTGACAGAGTCCTGGCAGAAACCATTGGACAGCAAAATTAGCGGATGGCGAGACAATTTTACCGAAAATTACTAAATTTGGCAACTCACTGCCAGCATGAGAACGATACTCGGTTCTGTTGCTGCAAGACACAGTTTAAAAAGGTCGATTGTTACGAAGAGCCAAGATGGTGGCTGGCACACACTTAACCTACGAGAAAAGATGACTACCAAGAAAGAGGTGCCTACCGCCCCATGGCACCAGCTCACCGTTGTACTCTTCTGGCAGGTCGTAGTCGGTCGGGGGCTCGGCAGAGCGGGTCTTCTCGTAACGGAGGGAGGAATAGGGGTGGACAGAAGTACCGTAGAGGACCAGAGACCACTCCTTTAGTTTGCCTGCAGGTGATGAGAATATCACCACAGAAATGACCATCAGTTTTAGGAAGAATAAATCTGATGACATGGCAAGAAACAGAAGATGCAGCATAGAACGTGCCAGGTGTTTTTTTACTATTCTTAAGCCTAATATTTATTAAGCAGGCTGTAGTGCATTGGCATATGAATTTGGTGGGGAATGTTCTTCACATACTCCGCTGGTGGGTGTTAATCTCTACCTTCTGACTCTCGTTTTAATAAAATGTATAAGTTACTCCTTATCCCACTCCAAGTTGGTACCACCAACCCTTCTTGGAACCAGTCAAGAGCTGCAGGAGGCTGTTCTGTATTATAGTGGCATGTCATTACTGCATAAATACTGTGGTGTAGTACTTTGAGTGGCGGGTGATTCTGGGTCATTGGAGTATTGGGTTGAAAATGATACACACTTACCTGCCTGTACTTATGAATACAGCAAAAAGCAAATGAATTTAATGATCATTGCAATATGAGGTCTTGTCTACTGCTGAAGTTCTGATTTGAGTTTATATGTTTTATATGTTATAGGTTTTTTTTTTTGTATAATGGTTCAGTACCTGGTACTTTCTGGCTCCTCAGTTGGGATGGTGAATCATAAATCTCCAACACCCAATCCCCAGCTGCCTTCTCACCCCAGCAATGAGTGGTCATGAATTCCCAGTTCTTGAAGCCTTCCATGGAGTGGTCAAACAACCTGGAAAAGGATACATAAACAAACTAATCCAGGAGGGGAGAGGGCAAGGGAAAAAAAAACGAGGCAAACTTGATTCATAGATGGGAAGACAGGAACAAGATACTTGAGAAAATGCACTTTTATGACACGCAAGGCCCAATGACCTACACCGTTCATTAGCCACCGTTATTTACGAGAGGTCCCGCATGTTTATCAGCCTCCCAGCTAAACAAAATGGCTGACCAGTACGCCGTGCGTAATTCTTCTCACACGTGGTTTGGCCTGGGTGTTGACTTTAAAAAATATCAAGGGCAGCCATAGAGCTCTGTGCCCTCAAGGCACCAAAAACACTGCAGATCCGGAGACGGCCGACGCAGCACAGCTGGAGGTAAAAACACACGATTACCAGCATTCTAGGCACCTTCTCACGGGGAAGCCAGAGAAGGAAGGAGAACATCCACACAGCTTTGACCAATCATCCACTGAGGATGTCATCACACTTCTGGCCTAAGACTGAGATCTATCTGGCTATGATTACTCAGTGAGAGCAGGGTGCCTTTTGTGTGAAAAGGTGGAGTCTTGTCTTTTCGGGATCCTGGGGAATATCATGCTGCAGTCATCCCAACCTGCCAGCTGCCCCATAAGCACCAGGCAAGACTCCAACGCAAACGTTAAGTGCTGGAAATTTTGAGGAGCTCATGATAATGCCGATAAAGGTTTTTTTTTTTTTTTTTTTAAAATTAAACACCCCCCCCACCCCCCAAAAAAAAAAAAAAACACACACACACACACACACACACACACACAAAACAATAACTCCTTTCCGCTCAAATTATAAAAATGAGGATAAACGCACTGAAGCCCCAGGGAGCTGGCACAGTACGCAGGGCGGCCTCCTTTAGACCTGGCATCCTTCCACATTTCCACATGCATGTGTGGAAGGCCAGGCACGCCTGCCTAGTTGCACAGCTTCCAATTTAAAAAGAAAAAAAAAACACACGTGAATGCTGTGGCCCACATGCCCCCACAGCGCACCGCTCCAGCCATTTAGAGCAGAGGCCTGCTCTCTCTGCATTTCACCACATGCCCCCACAGCGTACCGCTCCAGCCATTTAGAGCAGAGGCCTGCTCTCTCTGCATTTCACCACATGCCCCCACAGCGCACCGCTCCAGCCATTTAGAGCAGAGGCCTGCTCTCTCTGCATTTCATCACATATCCTAGTGACTTTCACAGCCCGCGTTTGGTTTCATGGCCCGAGAAACAATTAGAGTGGCAGAGGACCAAAACTGACCAGTGCATGCGGGACTTCTTAAGCCAGGAACCGCTGTGACCAACAGACCCCATTGTTCCTCATCAGAGGGGACGGGGAGGGGCTACGTCACATGCAGCCTGATGGAGGAGGGAGACAAAGCCGGTAAACATTACCTGTTAGCTAGCAGCTGGGACTTGGTGCCAGAGGGGGAGGTGAGGTTGATTGACAGGTCCCCACGACGCGGGTGGGTTATGGTGATTCGTACCACCACGTGCTCCAGGTAGATGACGTGGTGGTTGGGGTTGTCAGAGCAGCCGGTGGCTTTGTACACCGACCTCACCACATGCTCCGGACGGATGGTCCTGTGAACGACACAGCCGGTGGGATCCCCCATAGCAGCAAGACTGCAAGAACATTCCAGCATCCAAACTATAGGCTCTGGTGCACGTGGGACTGGCTTGAACCAGTCACCCCAATGAACCTGGCTTAACCACAACACTAAGTGGACAGAACATGCTATTACAAGACATCCCAAGCCAGTGTGACACCAAGGGCCCTCCGTCCTGTACCTGTGCGTGTGTGTACATTTTCATTCCACCCTGATTTATATCTCCAGCTATAAATTACCCTTCGTCTCGCTACAGAAGTTGCTAGCGCTGTAAGAGCCAGTGTTGACATTTGCCACCAGGGTCCACTGGTGTGACAATTTAAATTAAATGTCCTTCCAAACAACACACAATGTCAACAGCACCTAGAGACAAAAAAGGGAAGCGAAGAATTCAAAACAAAACTGCTTCACCTAAGTTCATTTCCGTAACGAAGAGAACTAGTCAAACACACAACTGTAAAATTAAAATGGCACTGAATCTTGGATTTGAATTGATCAGTCAAAATGGCAGCCAAATCTAAGCCATCATAAGAGACTTCTGCTCTCATGTTAATTCTAGCACATTTTCTCTAAGAAATGTAAATTGGTTTCCTGCTTGAATTCGCTCCTCCAAATTGGGAGCCCAACAGTGCAGAAAACCTGGCATTTTGGAGCAGGGTAAACAGCTTTAGATTTCACATGCTTGTTTATTTAACCCCTCTGGGGTAAAACCCACTTTGTTTTCATGTCCAAGTTACATATTTGGCCATTTAAAATAAAATTTCAGACCAACTTACGCAAAAAATTAAAATTATAAAATCACTTGCATCTGAAAGTACAAAGGCAATCCACCCTAAAATATTACATGTTCCTGAGCATTAGCAAACATGCCAAAAGTGTATTTTGCCCTTTAAAACGCCAGACAATGATTTTTGCCGACATGCAATGCAATATAATCATGGACACAGTCATTGCCACCATCCAGTCTTGAATGCATACCTAAATTTGAATCTAGTTGCTTGGAAAGGAAACCCAACAGCTAGAGCAGTAGTGTGTGTCACTGTTAAATCACAACCCTCAACATGCAAACACTCATCCCAGCAGCAAGACCGTGAACCCATGAGGTAATGTGTACGGAGACCTGTCTGGGCAATGGAACTAATAGAAATTAATTGTGTGTTCAGTAATAATTTTTGATGTATACCATACAAAAGGTTTGTTTTATATAGAGAAACTCATTCCCAGAATTATAACAACCAACAAGGGTGAGAAGATTTATTAAATCCATGATAAGTGGCAGAACAGGTGCCCAGGAGGATTTTGGGAATGCTTCAGGTCCAGGGGACGGTAAAGGACAAAGCCGAAACTGACCCAGGATGGAAACGCGCATCACAAACTCTAGATTTATTAACTGCATGGAGGGATGACAGGAAATTTAATAAACTGTTGACAGGTTTCAGGGAGGGTTCTGGGAAGGCCGTCCTCGGGGCGGTGGGAGTACCTGAACTGGCGATCGGCACTCTCCACACACACGTGCTGAGGGGGGACCTGCCTCCAGCGCTCGGCCTCCTTCACCATGGCCTCGGCATCCATGAGCCCGAACCCGTACAGGTGGCTGACTGGGAACAGGAAACGGAAAAGGTCAGCAAGCTCCACCCGAGCACCACCTGTCACATCCTCGGGGCCCGACCTCCCAGCACGGTTTTAGCAGCAGATCTTTACTGAGCGTTACCTGGCAAAGGGAAATGATCCCCTGTAGTCTGGTACAAATGTCTTCTCATAACTTGTACACCAGCTTCATGTGATTTAATTTGAATCTTCTTCAGTATCACTAGCAATATTCATGGCACCATTCCTACACACTGCAAGTTCTGGATCATCTGATTAATTAGAATTCTGCTGTGATTTCTCAAAGACAGCTGATGGTTTTAACACCATGTCCACAAACTAGCAATATAGTTCAGTCACTCGGCAAATGCTTTGATGGAACCGGGTCTATGATTAAGATTAAGAAATCTATTGTCATATGCATGGTAAAAACAGTCAGTTACACCGTACGATGAAAATCTTACTCCATGTTCCGTCGCATCGCCCTAAACATAGAAAATTAAACACAGAGTGACAATAAAGTGTGCATTATAAAAATAAATATTTAGACAAAAAATAAAGGCTATTGTGCAAACACACAAACATTCAGAAATGATTTACGATATTGTTATATGTTAGGTAGAGAAGCAGAAACACGAGGCACTGAACGCAGACACTCCCCAACAAGCTGAGGTACGTGAAGAGCGTGAGCAGAGACGGACGTCGGAGTGCGGCAGGGGGTCCGCAAGCAAAGGTTTAGGGAGGGTTTAGGTGCATGGAGGGAGGGGGGAAGCTGACTGCTCTCTAGGAGTGACAGGCTGCAGCTCTACTCCCTATATGGAGGGATTCCAGAGCACAGCTTTTTAGCTGCCTGTCTGTGTAGTTTACACTTCAAAGAGCTGCTCCAGGTGTTGAGAATGGGCTCCACATAGCAGGACACCCTCCCCACTGCAGTGCATGCACGCACGCACACAGACACACACAGACATCTTAAAAGTAAAAACAGGAAAAGCACATCAGAGGCAGAACCGCTACAAAGTTTTCGGTTTATCTCGGGACGAGGTCAGTTAGGAAATGAAGCGACCAGAAATGGAACAAATCTCAAATCCTGAGGAGGGCCGACACGGAGGCCATTGGAAGTTCTCCGTCTGGTAAAGTGGCAGGCACCAAAAGGCCTCTTCCACACGTAACAGAAGCATAATGGAGTGAAAGGTCTTACTCCCAGAGCAATTTGGCTAGGCGTTCTCTGCTGTGCCTGTCAGAGGCCCTGTATGAACACCCAGCCCACAAATACCTCCTGCTTAATCTCTCTCTCTTTCTCTATCCCTCGAAAGTGGAGGCTGCTGGATCAGGTCCAGACAGGTCTGAAGTGCGGCTTGGCTGCTGCCCAGTCCACACACACCGCAGCCCAGTGCCAGCAGCAAGCCGCTTCCTCAGAAGGAGAGTCGCGGGGGAACACCGACAGAGACGGCCAGCAACGGGAGGGGGGCCGGGGGGGTAGAAGCTGCATCCCCACCATGCGAGGCTTTCGGATCAGTAGCGCCACCCTTCCTTGGAGGCCACGCTAACACAGGCCCGTGAAGTCCAGCACAGCTGGTGTACTGCTCCCTATGGTGCTCCAGCTCGTCTCGCTAACCTGCCCGGTATTCACACGGAGGCAGCGCTGGACCCAGCCCAGCTGGCAGCGGCACCACACGGAGCGGAGAGAGAAATCAGAGGCCTGAAATCTAACCTGGGCAAAGCATCCAGCATGTAGCAAAACACACAAATCAGAAGGTTCAGAGATGTCAACATCAAACGACATCAAGCGTTTACAACAGGGTTGTCCAGTCTTACCCACAATGGTCTGGCGTGTATGTGGGTTTGAACAGCCGACCTAAAGATTATCCCAAAAACCTGCATACACACCGGCCCTTTGCGGATAAGATTGCCCACCCCTGTAGGTCAGCTGTTCAAACCCAGGTGTGAGGACTCCTCAGCCAATCGGTCCTCTAATTAGTAACCTAATTAGGGAGTTGCAGTGAAAACACACACACACACACACACACACACACACACACACACACACACACACACACACACACACACACACACAGACAGGTCCTTTGTAGACAAGATTGCCCACCCTGGTTTAGAAGAACCTACCATTATATCCAGCAGCATTGGTCTTCCAGTCAGGTGCGCTCAGATGGCCAGCACGAGAGGTCTTCACGATGATGTGCTGAACATCTCTCCAGCTTAGAAGGGGACTGTGATAAATGGGGGAAGAACAGGGGAGAAGAGCTCAAATAAATAACAAAAAACAGCTAAACCCAGGAACCAAGGTACGCTGGGCATTTACCAGCTCCTCCAGCTAAGTACCATATTATTAGTTTAAAACAATGAGCCAGTCAGGGAATAGTGAGAAGAATCCCAGGAGTGAAGGTACGAGCATGTCCCATTATCTATTACCAAGTTCCGAGAAGTTCTCAAAACCGCTCTCAAAACTGTGAACCGTTTGGTTGTTGACATCAAACGGTTCTAATAAAAAGGGAGATGGGCCTCGTTCTAGGGCAGTTCTAAACGGCCGGCAGACTGCCGCTTTCTCACTGAAATAACGGGGACTGATCAGTGCCAAGCAAAGCTTCGCAGTAACGGCAGGAACATGCCGCTCCAGCATCAAAAATAAAAAATAAAAAGACCTTTTAGCTGTGAAAGCAGATGCAGAGTTAAGAGCTTCTGAGATGGCAATCTACGTATTCCAGAGATTATTAGGAAAAAAACAGATATGCAGGCAGGATAAACTTAGGTTCTCTTTTCAGTGCTGACTTGTAATCCATCTGAGAGATGGTCTAATGCAGGGATACCGAACTCCAGTCCTGGGGGGCCGGAGCCCTGTGTAGTTTAGTTCTTTCCTTGTTCCACCATAAATGATTCAGCTCAAGAGCTGTGTGATAATTAGCACATTGAGCTGAATCAGGTGTGTTAAATGAGGGGAAACCCAAAAATGTGCAGGGCTCCGGCCCCCCAGGACTGGAGTTCGGCACCCCTGGTCTAATGAATCCAGACAAATTGTGCAGTTATTGTTTACCTACTGGTTAATATGCCTAAGCTAAGAGACTCAAGCAAAGTAAACTTCTTCGGTCTTATTTCCACATTTTAAGGAAGTGATCGATCTCTTTCCAGTTCTGAGAAACAACGTATGTAGTGAATTTGTGGATACTGATTATTCAAGTTATACAAAGGCTCTTTTTTTCCCCCAAGCATACCTTAGCAATCTGTAATATTAAAAAACATTATTGCTGGCAAAAATAATTTTATTTTCTAGTGAAAGCTAGAAAGATCTGCTGTTCGATATGATTCAGAGCCTGGAAAGAGGCTTTTGGGTGAGGGGCCCAGGTGCGTTCCTAAACACCGTGAGTGAGTGAGTATTATGTTTATTTGACATTCTGGGAACAATGCCTGCCACAATGTGGTCGTTATCCTGACGTTGTGGGGACCATTTGTCAGGTCCAAAAGCCTCGTGTTTTCTTTGGTTACTTATGGTTAAAGTGGGGACTGGGGAGGGGTTAAGTTGTCACGTTGGGATCAGAGTTTTCCCCGTAAAAATGAAGAGTCCCCACAAAGACATAATTACAAACCTGTGTGTGTGTGTGTGTGTGTGTGTGTGTGTGTGTGTGTATCTGTGCAATCATTACTATGCATGTGTGTCACTGTTTATCTGCACGGATCGGCCACTTTTGGCCAGTGACAGACTGGGAGGTGTGTGTGTGGGTGTGTCTGTGTTTTGACAGCGAGCCTCATGTTCTGCTTGGCCCTGCCGCTGCATGCTGGCTCGGTCCCGGGCCGATGGCACAGGCTGTGTGTTATTCGCGACCTCCCTCCGCCCCGCCCCGCCCCGGGCCATGGGTACACAGCTCGTCAGCCAGGAGTAACTTGTGGATCTGAGCTCCGCTTTTTATGCTGTGATAATCCTGAGAATGGTCCCAGCCACTCTGTCATCCCTCTCCCCTCACACAGGACAACGTCCATGTTGTTAGCTGCCCGCTCAGTGTCACAAAACCTCTAAAAACAAGCGAAACAAAAACGGGCCACCACCTTGTTAATATGCACTAATATATTATTTTCTGAAGGCCAATGGGTTTTTTTCCCCAGAGAGCTACTACACTATAAGCCATCATGTCATGCTGTGTGCAGTGTTTGTGCATTTGCACATATTTATTCAGACAGTCGATATTTTCAGTCTAAACTCCTTGCCCCTATATATAGAGAAATCCAAGGTATGTGCTGTACCTATAAAAACTACAGCAAGGACTCCAGGAAGTGTTTGGATTCTACGTCCTTTAGATCTCACTCAACCCCAAATGCAGGTTGGGGATGAACCACGATGGCATGTCTGGAAGCGGCAGTTCAGAAGCAGAGCTGCTTGCCCGTATCTGGCCTTGGGCCCCACTGTCACACCAGAATCGCTTAATAAAAATTCTTGCAGGGATTCACCCCGCGCCCACTTTTGAGAGCGTGACATCCGTTCAGCTGCAGAATACTGGATATGGGGTGACACCATGTGTTCTGTCTCAATCCCCCCAGCCTCCACTTCCTGGGAGAAAAGAGCTGGTCTCATTTCAGCAGCCTGACAGGCATGTCATTGGTCTCCTCAGACAGAGGCCCCGCGCTCCTATCCACACGGTCACACACAGCCGCCTAGCCACAAAAACAGACCGTTTCACAAAGTGATGCTGATATCGTTCATGTGATTCCAACTCCTGTTCATGGGTCTTAAAGATGAGTGACAAAAAAGAAGATGAATTTTTGGTAAAAGGGGAAAGGATTTTATAGCTAGTGAGATATTTCACTTGTTTTTTCTTTTTCTGGGAAAAGACCCCAATAAAAGTGAAGCCTGCCACATTTAGCATATTAAAGTGCGAGGTCCACTTATGCTGGATGATATTTCCTATATGAAATGTTAATGAAAGAGGTTTCTCCATAATCGTGACCTTTCTCTATATCCCCGATCTAACAGCACTGTTAGATCCTGTTTAATAAGCAGGAGGAAGACGAGGTCCAAAGAGCTGCATCTGCGGTGGTATGTCACCAGGCACCACGGTACCGGCTGCCCAGGCCTGAAGTGAGCGGCTTCGGGAGCCGCTGACATCCACGGCCGCCTTGAGGAGACCCGGCGGGGAAGGGGACTCACTTTGCTTCCAGGGCTAGGGCGATGATTCCAGCTGCCATGGGGGCTGAGGCAGACGTTCCCGTGTGACTGTCCGTGCAGCGCTGGCGCAAGTCTGTCGTGATCTGCAGGCGGAGGCAGACAAAGCGTACAGGGGTGAGAACAAATAGAGGGGCCTCTTGCTGAGACCATCAAATCCTCTGGAGGAAAAAAAGCCTAACGTCAGCCTGTTTTAACGCTAGGGAATCACCAGCAGAAACATTAACATAATTTAAATCTATAAATATGTGCTGCTAATACTACTAAATGTATGTTAAAAAAAAGGAAAACTGACAAGTTGCCTCAAAAATGAACTGTTCACGTAGCGAATAACAAAAACAAACTATTTAAAAATTAAACGGGCAACTCATTTTTAATCATGCTGGGGGTCATATGAAAGTGGTGCAGGGAAGGCCACCGGCATTTCTCAGGTGAGACAGCAAATGCGGTTGGGGGAGATGAAAAACATGGAAGGCTTGCCTGCCCGCGAGTTCTCACCACGAGCTCTCACCGCCGTTTCAGATAAGCAGAGCTGACAGCAGGAGGCAGGCTTGCCCCCCCGCTGCAGCATTTATGGATAAGCTTGAGTTCGGCACCACAGAAGTAGCGGTTCAATATACAATTGGAGGAGTACAATTTCAGGTTCGTCAAGGACAACCTGAAAAGATGAGATGAACTTCCAAAAACTCTGGAAACGTGGGGGGGGGGGGCTCTGGAGGTTTTCCCCCGAACCTTTTCAACGACATCAAATGAATCTCATGGAAAAAAAAAAAAAAAACAAACAGTGGTATGAGCCTCGGGCGGCACAGGTCACCGTTCACGCGGCTACATGGGCGGGAGGAGATCAATGCTTGGGATTTTACTAAATGCATGGAAAATGCTCTGCTAGTTCAAAGCGATTATAGTAGAATGATAATATCGGAGACGCTAATTACTCCTGCCTAGGAAATTTAGCTCTAATTGCTGAATTCCAAAACCAGACAGCGTTTGTGAAACTGTCTGTCATTCCATTATATGGCCATTGCAGCGTCAGGGCGAAAGACACTGAGGGCCAGTTCTATCCGTCCACCTTCAGGACAAGTGTTTTGCTTTTGGAAGAATCCAATGGCATCTGAAGCAGCATATATTCCACCAGTTGAATACATAAAGGAAATCAGTTCCACTCCTACAAAATTTTGCAGCACGTGGTGAAGAAAAGTTATTAAAGTGTTATGATTTAATACATTAATAATGCGAGGAAAGATTCAGTGAAAGGCAAATACAAAATGACTGTAAAGGGGTCATGGACTACAAGAACATTCAGGAATCTTATAATCCAGGCAGAGAAGTCTGCAGGAACATGGCTACAAGCTGGAAAGTTCCACGCTGCTGCATTTCACCCTTGAGCTGCTATTGTCTGAAACCAATTTAGAAAGTTCTTTTCAAATTCTTACCATGTCTTAAGATGACAGCTGACATATGAGCAGTTATAACCTCTGGGCACTGATGTTATTTCCTTAAGCCTAAACAGGATTTACCAGGAGGGGCCTGGTTGAATCCACTTCGCGAAAGAAGCATCGCTTCGGAAAACTCACAATCTTCCGGTCGTAGTTCTCTCCGCTGCTGTAGGTGGTGGTGAGGGTGGAGGCACACTCTTCCAGGTACCAGGGCTTCTTCCCACTCTCTGCTGTGCTGCTGATGGAGATGGTGTAGATGCTGTTGGTGTAGCCGTCACAGGAGCAATGGTCTCGACTCCGCCCTCCGTTTCCGGACGCCCATACGAAGATGGAGCCGCGGCCTTTCCGTCCCTGTCGGCAGATGACAGCACCAGGTTTGCGACGTCGGACCGTACACTTCAGTGCCATGACAGCCTAGGAGGTGCCTACAGCCAGCCTGCCCTAACTATCCATACATAAAAGCCATCTGTCACCCAAACACACAGGGATCCACTTCCAGGCTAAGTAAAGCACATGCCCTTGGGGGTTCGGTCCAGAGAAAGCAGCAATGAAAACCGGATTCAAACCCGACTGCAAAAGATAAGCTGCACCTGGAGATAAGAACTGATTCCCGATAAAGAAAAAGATGTGAGTGGAGAAGCAAGTCAAGGTTTAACCCGCAAGATTCAAATTTTCTTTTATCACATGTTACCATCTCATGAGCCTGGACCAAAATTTCAGTGTGGTGAAGTTTGACAGTTTTAACCGTTGCCAGCACCTTGAATGCACACAAGATAAAAGCATTGCTATCTTATGCAAAGGCCCTGAAACACAATTTATGAGCTGCATTCTTAGATGATCAGGATAATTCATGTATAAACATGCGAGTTCCTATGCCGATTTTCTGAAGTATTATTTATACCAATTCAACCATGTTCCTTATAATTATAGTGAATAAAAACATAAGCATTAGTCACCTCTTGAGGACAGATAACACATTAACCTCTTTAAAAGTGCAACAAATACTATGGGCAGTTTGGCCCAAATGCCAGACAACAGAAAACCATTAAAATAAAGCTTTGACATTTGCCCACATGTACGATTCTCTCCATACTTCTTGAACCTCTTTTTGGGCACAATATTAAAAACAATATGTAAAACTATCCCTGTACCCACAATTTAAATGTTCAGTACATTAGCACTGAATTCATGCCAAATTCTAACTTAATTTAGTTTTTGAGTAAATTTTACCTCATTTACAAATATTTGCTTGTTTACAATAAATGTCTGTGAAGTCTGACTTGGGTGGCCGAAGTGATGAACAGCTGTATTCTGCTGCCTAGAAGCAATTTGCATAAAATTTTTAAGTGAAACACACAAATTGAACCCAAATCAAAACTTCATAATTATTTGTCGTAGAAATCATTTTTCAATGGGAGAGAGCAACAGAGAGAAATTTTAACTACTCAGAGATGTGATAACAGTTATATACAATGAATGAGGCTGACAGAACCAGTAATAGCCTTGAATGTTCA
>JAABNX020000046.1:28898099-28911731 GCA_015163995.2 Mormyrus lacerda | reverse complement strand
CCCCCCCCCCCCCCCCCCCCCCCCCCCCCCCCCCCCCCCCCCCCCCCCCCCCCCCCACAAGCTCTGGTCCGTTTTCATTTTGCTTTAGAAAAGTTAAAAACCTGTGATCTGTAACATCTGATTTCATTGGCTGAGTTTGCATGCCATTTTCTGCACGGTAGTGACCTATAGCAGAGCATTTCTTTCCGCAAGAACTCCCTCAGCTTACACCGACATGGACGTGGAGTTACCTTGGAGCCATATGAAATCACACCACATCATATCCCACTCAAATACAAAGGTGTGGTTCGTTGTCGCTTTGACAACAAACGACAAAAGGAAACCACGCAAATAGGTTAGCATCTGAGAATGTCGGAGGCATGCCATTACTAGCTGAGCCTGCTTCAAACAGGCCATCAGAGACTATGAACAAACTACCGTCCTTTCGATCGATAGTGGGTTTAGAAAATGGTCCACAAACAGGTCACGCTCCAAGGCAAACCACAGTCTCCTGCCACGAAGAGCCCACACTCCACAAACCAGCAATAGGTTACCCTCACACTCCACAAACCAGCAATAGGTTACCCTCTCCGACAGATAATGCTTTAAATCAGGAGTTATTGCTTGCAAGAATAGTTATGCTGCTAGTTGCTACATGCTGTTGACGCCAAGCTCGTACTAATAAAGGATGCGTGATGTCACACACCTGGCTCTGCCTGCTGGGTAAGGTGAACCACATGATGGAGGATTACCAAAGTAAGTTATCTTTTAACATTTGTTATATTTTCTTAGCGCTTGCTCATTCCCCTAAACCAGGGGTCACCAACATAGTGCCCGCGGGTACCAGGATGCCCCCAAGGACCACATGAGTCGCCCGCAGACCTTTTCTAAAAATAGCACAACTCGCCAGTGAGCAGCGTCTAAAATTTAATTTTATCATGTTACTATTCATCTTTAATCACATTTGTATTTATATAGATTTGAAAATGACAATATCAAAAAAAAATAAGCATTAAAAAGTTTATTATACATGAAGTTGAGATAAGTTTAGGAGGGTGTTTCAAACTGGTAGCCCTTCGTATGGCTCAGAACCCATAAAGTAGCTTTCGGTTTCAAAAAGGCTGGTGACCCCTTGTCCTAAACTATTTAAAATTGTATGTTTTATTTTTGAGTTATCTATTAATATGGCTGATTTTCTAGGAAACAATTCCTGGATTGTGCGCCATTCAAAAGTGAGGATTTATTCCATTCCTAATGATAGACTTCCACATGCAGCCAGACCAAAAATATTGTAATTAATCCTGTGAAAAGCATATCAATGCAATTATCATCACATCAAGAAGTGAAATTAACCTTATGAAATTGCTTGCCACTCAAATCATTTATAGAGTGTACACTGGTTTATACAGAGCAGAATTAGCTTCAGATCTCGAAATAAATACCAGCTACAAACAGTTCAGTCACACACCCGCCCCCCTACAGTCAAAGCAATGAACTTGCTCTAACAAGTTCCAATATTGAGATATTTCGAGAACTTCCCCTATGAGGAGACACCCCCTTCCCCTTCCTGCCTTACAAACACTCCGAGTCCCGTGAGCACAGGGGGGATCCCAACAGCAGTCAAAGTGACAGAGTCTCTCAGCTGCTATTTACGACACTGCAAGCTACTGGTTTTGATCCCGATATCAGGAGATGAGCCCCAAGACAGAACAAATGCGAAGCGTACCTCATACTACAGCCCTGCACTGCCGCTACTCCACACCTCTAACCACAGTGTAACAATCAGCACCCCTCTGCCTCTCTAGGCTACGGGAGACGATATCGCCGGTTCACCTGTAGTAATGGTCTTCCTTGTGAACCCATGACCAGGAGTCATAAAGATCCATAAAGCGTGACTAACGGCCTCCCTAGCGACAACTTTTTACACGGCCTTTATTCGAAATAGTTTGCACTGTATGAACAAAATTTACAGTCAGCAGGTCAGTGCAGTAGGTCCAAGGAAACAGGGGGGGGAAAATGCTGAAGTGTGACAATGCGGTATCACCAAGCTCAAAGGACGATCTCCTAAGCCTGCCCTCATCTCGTTAAAACAGGAGGAATTCTGGGTGGGTCAAGATTACTGATGAATCATGCGTGTCTTGACGTAATCCATTTAGCAGAGAAAAAAATAAAAAATCTTGTTTGTTGATGGTAATTAAAATAATGTTCTCTCGCAGTGTTACAAATCTAGAATCAGGTTCAATACAGAGGACTAAAGTCCCATAACTCAGATAAGTGGGCAGACAGTACTTAAGGCAGGCTATGGTACCATAGAAGCAAACAAAAAAAAAAGGTCTTTAAAATCAACCCCACACACTGACAGCTAACTAAGGTGGGTTGGTCTGTGAAGGCTCCAGGACCCAAGGCTGAAGCTGGTAAACTTCATTAACTTCCTGCGCACATTCCATGATAAAAGTCCAAAAAACGGGTCGTCACTCCAGCTGGATATTATTTCAGAAGACTGAAGCAAGATACTTTAATCTCCTGGCCTGCGAGGAGCATCAGGCCAGGAAAAGGCGAACAGAGCAGCAGTTCTCTTCAAGTACCAGAGAGAAAGCAGAGCTCCATCCTCATCAGGCCAGATGTGGGATATAGGCTGCTCTGCCCAAACCTTTGGGAGAAAGGCAGAGATGCATAGGGGGGGATGTCGTTCGTCTAATCAAGCTGAGGGCTCTACTTAGGTAGAGACGGGGGAACATAGAGACTGGGGTAGAGATTATTTAGTTCCATGCAGCCTTCTAGTGTGTCCTATATCATATCAATAATGCAGATCTCACCAGGCAGGCCGACTGGATCTCCTTACCTGCGGTTCCATTGAGATGAAGCTATGGCGACCACGGCTAGACAGTGTTGACCTTTTTATTGTCCTGCTATGGAAAAAGTGGTAGCAGTCCTTCAAATCGCCGATCTACAAAAAGAAAAATGGGAAAACCATATTTTAAAAAAACATCTGTATTGACAACAAAATAGAACACGTTTCTCTACATTCTGCCTTGTGGCTCCCATAAACTTTGATGGCTATCAAACTACCACGCAAGAAAGGCTTTGTGAAGATGTTAAGTCTCTGATGAGGCTGCATAAATTATGCATCCGCCACTGAAGCAAGCCATCGAAGATGCCACATTAGAATCCTGATCATTTTTCAAGCAGGCGAAACACGAGAAGACGACTCACTGGATAATTAACCAATCCCGCGCCTCTCTCTTTTCACCGAGCAGCACAGCCTGACGACGAAACAAACAAGCCAGTTCCAGGACAAACTCCAGCTCACACATCACCGCTATAAATATGTCAAAGCGTACAGCCAAATAAACTGTCATTCGGCGCACAAACAGAATTGTCTTAAAAATTTGCTCCATGCAGATCTGGAATGTGTTTTGAAATTGTGAATGTGCTTCTTAATTTTTGAGCGATATTTACACTGTTTTGTATGTTCAGTGTTCCATAGTTTTATCAGCACAAAGGATGGATGTGGCCATGCAGAAGACATGGTGGCATTACCAACTGCATATAATAATAGTGATTAATTGTGACTCTATGGATCTAATGTCACTCAAGCACCTTTTGAAACTGTATTGCAGCTGAAGCCACTTGTTGGGTTTTATGATGCTGAGGTCACAGCGTAAAACCTGAAATTTAAAGAGGCAGGCAGGGATTTTAAATTTCATTACATTATTTGAGTCAGTACACAGAAGCATTTAGTTCTGGCAAACACTAAAGAATGTGAGGGGAAAAAAGACTAGACTGGAAAGAACCAGATGCGTTATGATCCAAATGGGTTATGATCAGTGGCATTTTAGTTCAGAGAGAAATGGCAGGTCTGCCCTACAAACATGCTCTAGGCTTTACAAGAGAACCTTTCCAACAAACTGCCATGTTTTTGCACTTAGGCTTCCAACCTGGTCAAACGTCCCTCCCAGTTTGCTGAAAAGGGACACTGACTATCGTCCCACTCAAAGCCTATTTGCATACGACCCGAGTGCCCCCCTCCCAACAGTATTTTATCAACATCCATTCACACCCAACCTCTGAATATCAATCACGGTTTTAAAACAGGTCAAACTGGTCTGTGTATAAAACTCCCTATGCGGCGTAGTGATTTAAACTTAGTCTCGAAGCCCCCAACTTGTCAATCGGGCAAAGACGCCCAAGCCATTTCCGCACCCCGGCAGACCCAGGGGAGGGGGCTACACAGAGGTGGTGAGGAATGCCACAGCTGCAGGAACCTTCTAATGAAGCTGTCCCCAGATGAAAGCCCGCTCCTGAAGCTGCCCCCCCGGTTCGCTTTATCGTTGGAGATCAGCCCCAGCCCACACATTAAAGCAGCGATCGCTATCGGGGGAAGAATCCCCAGGGAGCTAGCTAAAGCAGCCCTTTCATCCCAGAAGACCAGGAGCTTCCTCCAGTGCCAGACCGCCCAGCCACGTATTGATTGTGGTTGCAGATCCATAATAAAAAGCACATCTCATCTCACACAATAAATAATCATCAAAAGTATGAGAAAATCCCCATTCTTAACATTCTGACCATGTACTGACTTACGTGACAGCATTTCATACATCTCCTTTTCTAGTCATACTCAGGCACCAGGCGACCATGAAACCCATCCATTTTATCAATGGGATTCATACTTATTGTTTTCCCCAACAGCAAACACTTGGCAAGGGGGTCAAGGGTCAAAGAGGGCGACAGGGAGCTATCACCCCACGGGAAAACACTCTGAACAAGTTGACACTTGCAGGAAGTGAAGGAAACCCTTCCCTATTAAGTGTCAAAGTACAACGAGCGCAAACATTCAGATGCAAATCACACCGGGGTTAGCACTTAACCTCATAAAAGGCCCGGGATTTGCTCAATTGGACTCAGAGGAGGTCCACATTTCAAATTTCAATGTGCAGCAGAATTGCTTAAATCTTTCTAAACAAGGCACCAGAGTACAGAGAGGGGGCTGCTTGTAACAGTTTATACTTTTCTAAAATTCGCACGTTAAAAGCAAATAAAAACAATTAGAATCGTCATTTAAAAAATATTACTAGGCGGCATTTAAATGTTTAACGTTTCTTTCCCTTTGGCCACAAATAGTGACATACTGTTAGCAGAAGCTGACGTCAGGCAAATTATGCTCAAATATGCACATTTCCTTTAGTTAAATCATCACAATCAACATGGGCTAGAATGTTAAACAGAACAGTCATTGTTCAACAAAATAAAAATAAAATAAAATAAATAAAGACAGAAATGATACCACCACTGGTACTACTATTATAAAAACAAAAGTTTTATCTCAACCCTTTGTTGCTTAATTGTTTCCCATTGCCCTCATTAAAATTGTAGTGCTGACAGTCTTCAGGGAGCATCTACATTTAAAAGCTCGAGGAAAACAACCTTTTTCTTTTTTTACTAATTTAGGTTCAGTATCAGATCTGCATTGGACCTGGGAGTATACAGGAGGGACAGAGAGGCTCTGTGGAGACTCCCACACCTCGCATCTCTCTCCTTGTCCCAATTGAGAGCAAACACAGAAATGCACCGGATGCCAAAGACTGGTATTACTGGAGGGTGTGGAGTCTGGGCTCAGTCATGAGAAACGTGCATGTATTAATTATGGGCTTTCTCATCAGTGACGGGCCAGTCGTCAGCCACAGACCACGCAGAGTAACTCTATAGAGCCCGCTGTGTAAACGTGATTCCAGGTACCGCACGCAACCAGATCGGAAGAGAAACAGCTTTGTATAAAACTTCAATTCCCTTCTCCTGATCAAGGTGCAGAAGTGTCGTCCGACGTAGCTTTTGGCTTCCCCGTCTTCAGCACATTGCGTCTACCGACAAGGCAAGAACCAGAACAGGAGCCAAGCACTGGGAATAGAAAAACTTCAAAAGTCATCTATTGTTCCGTTCCTAGTGTAGCATGAAAAATAGCCCTTTGTGGCCTGACAAAAGCAGGAGATGTAGGAGACCAGTCTGATGAAATCAAGGCAACAGCCATAAATTATGACAAAACACATTTGAAAAAATCCCCAGCCATTTAATATGATATGACAAAAAACAACCTTGGTCTGGCTTAGCAGACATGGCATCAGCTTAATGGGTAGAGAGGAAAGGTAATTTACACTCCACTGGATGCCTCAAATAAAACATATCAACAGATAATCAACAGAGAGGGTCAACTTTCTGACATAAAAATAACTTTGTCAAAAATAATATTAAGGCGGCAAAGAGAGAAGTGGATGCTAAAAACTGAACTTAATTTAAATTGATATTTTTGAAAGGGGGAGTTGGTAGTAAACGTATGTGGCGTCTATGTAGGATCATCGTTTCACGGACACAAAAGAGGAAGTTGAGCGTCTGCATTGAGAGACGGTGTCCTCCTTTAGCGGGACATTATCTCCACCACGCCGGGGACAGTTTTAGACAGTCGTGCATATTTATAAGAGGACTGCTGTCAATTACGCAAACATCGAGCAGAGAGACCCGGATCCCCATTAACAACCTGTAAGACACTGCGAATATTGCAACCCATAATTGCTATTATGATACGTGACGTGAAAACAAACTAGCCAATTTAGGGATTATCATCTAAACCCAATAATAATGCAAGATCTCAGGACAAGGCGACTCACTTCGGATTATCGTAACTTTGTCGCGCGATTATTCGTTAAACTACAGGTTGACCGCCAATATCAGATTACGTTAATTTCATAGTCATGCCTGGCACTGGAAGATCATACTGAATAACTTGTCTAGACTAACACCTGTTGTACATGAACCTGGCATTTTCT
This sequence comes from Mormyrus lacerda, assembly GCA_015163995.2. NCBI lineage: Eukaryota > Metazoa > Chordata > Actinopteri > Osteoglossiformes > Mormyridae > Mormyrus > Mormyrus lacerda. The sequence goes on along the minus strand of JAABNX020000046.1, from coordinate 28,904,934 downwards.
TGTTTTCCACGCTACCGACACAATGATCAATAATTATATATAAAAGAGCTAAATTCGTGCAAAATGAAATACGTACATGCGTACAGAAGACGAAGGGCAGCGAGATCTGCACAGCTGGGAAGTACATCATTCATATTCTTTGGAAAGCACGCAAAAGTGAATCGTACTGGCAAAGATACAGTATAAAGTCTGACAATGGGGGGGGGGGTGATCGGCAAACTTAAAATGCAGCTACAATAAAACGTCAAAGCAAGCGGTTTGCAAATACATCTGCACAACACGATCAAAGAACTTAATTCGTGCGAGTCGGAAAAGACGTACCTGTCCCATGTTTTTATAGCCATATTTTTCCGCTATCCAATCTGCAAAGCCAGGACCCCCAGTTATTCTCACAGCCCAATGGTTGGTGTAAATCCGAGCTTTGCACAGGGGTGATATAAATCCCAGCCATAGCGCGACAACGCACATAAACACTCTGTTCAAAGCAATGCTCCACACCATCTTTTGCAGAGCTTTGAGGTTCTCCCCTAACAAACCTCTCTCTTCCACCTCCAGTTAGGCAAACAACCAAACTTCTCACGACAGATCAAGAATCTCATAGACCTGTTCTCCGGTCGTTACACATTAAAAAAAAAAAAGCACAAAATGCAGTAGTAAACCGCCGTCAGACGCTTCTTGTCCTGCGTTTTCAGCGTGCCCCGCATGGACTGCTGGAAGTTATCCTTCGCCTCAGCAGTACTCAGTTTTAACGGAGAGTGGTGGAAATGTTTGCAGCTCTCTGGTTACACTGTTTCTCCGGGACTCTGATCCCTGCTCCTTTTCCCTTTAAAGTGATGAAATGGCTACAGCGCCTCCTCCCAAATAACTAGCAACACTCAGGAGAGTATAGACAACTAACGGCGAGTTCCGCGGGGCTCCGCAGGGTCTTAGAGACATACCCGTTCCATCAGAGCTCTAAAGCGCTGCGCTCTTCGGCCTTTCGGCGACCGGATTCTTCAATGACAGTGAAGTTTGCGATTGACGTTTGGGTGAAAAACAAGACGATGCGTTTCAAAAACATGACCTCTACATCCTTGCAAACAATCAGTGTTGTTAAAATCCTTTCCTTACATGTATTCGATTAACTTTCGTTAGTGAATTAACTGATGTAAAATACAACAGAATTTGTATCCACATGCTTGGGTTTTTTTGAATGAATAATGATGTTAAATTCCAGTTCAGATATCAAAATAGAAATTTTCATATACATTGGCCATTCACTTCAATAAATTACATATTGCGTTTTATCAGTATTTTATGTTCATTTATAAGCTGTTTTTTGTGCCGAAAAGGATGAGTTATTTGCGTAAAGCTTTCTATATATAAAATAAGAATTTCAAAGATGACGTGTCAAATTACTTTTATACATGACTTAATAAACAAACCGGAATAGCTCTATGGATATAAAGCATCTGCCAGCCAACGGCAGACAGCTGCAGTTAGTCAAAATATCCCACTAGTGCTGATTTTTACTATCGCTGGTAGACTAAATAAGTGAAACTACCGTTGTAATAATATATTAGCCATCATGTTAGTCTGCATGTGTTCGTTTCGTTCATAAATTGACTGTTTTTTTTTTCTCCAGTTGCCTGTAGTAACCCTAAAGCAGGCCCAATATGGAACACACACACACACACACAAACACACACTAACACACAGCGAAAACTCTGTTCCATCACTAACACAAGTGCGAATCAGCATAATTGCTCTAATTGCGGCCAATTCCACACTGAATGGGTCTGCTGTCAAATCTAACAACAAGTCAGGGACAAGAATATCTCACGGTCCTTTAAAGCGAGATGAAAGAGACGAAAACACCCCGTGACCGCGTCTATTCATGCCAGGGACTGGCTTGTAATTTAAAGCATTGTAGAAAAACAGACGATGATTTGAGAATTAAATCAACTACCCAGCTCACGGAGTGGGCGAGCTTCATTCATCTGAGGTTTCAGTGCTTGGGGGAGAAATCCCCCATGACAGCCCCCATTCGACAACGAACCGAGTGAACTTCTTCCTTTGACATCTTTGTTGATGGTATCTGGAAACGATTGGAGGTGACAATATCAATCCATCCATTCATAAGTGCCTTCTTCAATGTTTTTTTTTTTAAATAGCTGCACTTTGAAGTTTGCACTGGTTAATGCAATTCAGTGCACATTGACAATCTACAGAAAGTCTTGTGAACATATATACACAAAAATAGCTAGGTTCTATTTTAATATAAAAGCTCTAAAATATACAGCCCAAGATGTGATTTTATGTAATATTTGTTAATATATGACTGGTATAGATTTTATCTACGTTATTGCAGACCCGCTTGTGAATTTTATTAGTTTATTTGACGACAAATTGACCACGTGCTTTTTCATATTTTTTTACATACTTTTTTTAATTAATGAAATTTATTTTTGAACTGCTACCGAAGATTATTTTAATATGTGTATTTGAAAAATACTTCTATATTGTGGGTCAGTGATTTGCTTCACAGTGCGTAGTGCTATCGATAGTGACTACGGGGGCAACTCGGCCTTGATTCGGAATTGCTTATGGCATTTATACGTACGTCTCGGGGGATCACATCAGTTTCTAGTTCACTTTCATAGTCCGCAACATTCCCAATGCTGTTCTGAAGTGGTAAAACTACCGATGCAATATAATGGTTCTTGCAGTATTGTAAAAAGAGATGGTTTTCCTGGTGGAGCAATGCTTAACGCAAATATGGAGGCGACGAACCAGGCTGCGTACGTGGAGAACTAAGAACAACCCTTGCAGACAAAAAACGAAAAGCGTTAAACTTACGTGGTTCCCCTGGGGAAGAGTGATCTAAATTAAGCAATAGATAAAGGTGGGGGAAAACAGCTGCGAGACAAATGATGCATTACTTTGGCATCAGCATAACATGCGAAGAACTTGAACACATTGTGCGGTGACACAATCTTAAGGTGACAATCACTCTCTCGTTGCACCGAAATCAGCTGGCATTGCCAAGTCTCCGGACATTTTTGCAAGTGCATTGTGTCCGAAATTTTGAGGAACGTCGATCGACAAACTTTCTTTGCCTCGGGGATATGTCTTTTTTATTATTAAAATGTATTTATTTCTTGACGGGTAAAGCTGTCAAACATGCTGAGTCCTGTTGGATATCTCGCTATCTAGCCCACCGTAAGTCGAGCAACACATAGAGGTGTCAGAGAACAATGGCGAAGCTCCCCCAGGCGGTGGGAGACTTTCCAAGCAACTGCAAGGAAGAGCGGAAGGAGAACATCTCTGAACATTACTGCGCCCGCTGAGCTAGCAAGCCCAGCAGCCGACGCGCGACTCTAACCTAGTTCCCTATTTGGGGATAAACTGAGGCATTGCTGACGATCAATTAACAGTACTATGGGAGTGCTGACGAATAAGGAACGATTTTATAAGTTTACAGTAATTGAAAAGATGCTCGAAAAGCAAATATTTCACAAAAGAATTAAAATTCTGTCCATTCATCTTATCCCTGTCCGGATTGCGGGGGTCTAGAGCAGGAGATTTGTGGCGATAATTCTGCCCACTGAACCACTGTGCTGCCTTAGAATGACAATGATTTGTACATATTAGTTTACAGAATTATGAAACATTTTTTATAATATGCAGTAAATAAAAATATTGTGATGTGGTGCCTGTCTGATATAAATGAGCAAGCTTTAACATGAGGAAAATAACAGAGATTTTATTTAAACCTATATAAATATTTTATTTTTCCAATTGATAAATGACATGTAGCAGTCACAGATGACAGCAGAAGGTGTACAGCTGATCAGATTTTCACATGAGCATATGTCTGGGGAAAGGCAGACCCTCCATTGTGTTAAATCTGTCACTAATAGATTTTGAAACGAAATATTTTATAAAAAGCTGAAAAAAAGCTGGAAAATACAGCCATATTATCTGGAACCAATGGTGTGCTAACATGCTGGGAAACCACAGACCTTACGTAATGCTAAATAGTATCGCTGCTTTTACTGATAATGCTAATATACACAGCGCCATTAATAATGTGTTTCTCAGTTGTCATTCAGTTAGGTGGGTGGGCAGAGGGAGGTGAGAGATCAAATCCAATGAGTTCCTGACCTCTGACCTCACATTAGTGTGGGAGCCCATGCTGCTGGAGAATGGGCTAGGCCCCCCTCCCCAGCCACACCCCCATCCGCCTGGGCTGGCTGCCATGACAGCACAGCTGTTTTTTCCTCCACGTGAAAAGGAGGAGAAAGAGGCAATGGCATAATCACCGTGTTGCCCGTACGCGACAATCCTGCACACACAGGAACAGCAAAAAGAGACTCAAATGTGTGGCTGGCTGTGAAATATTTCTGCATTCCTACATGTCAGTCTGTTAACCTGCCGCCCTTGTCTCTGCTGACATCTCACCTGAGAGTGTTTATCAATGCTGATACTGTTTTCTCAAGGCAATCTTCAAAATTTGTAAATTGTGTTTTTCTTCTGTATTGCACACCTCAATAACCATTTTCTGTGGAGGTCCATATTTAATGCGATTCATAATAAACACCCATTTGTCCAGCAACCTATCCTGAGGGTGGCAGGGAATTCAACAAAGAAAAGTACTATATTTAATTACCAACATGTCTGCAATGTCTAACCATCTTGGTAGTGTACTAGGCTGCAGGTACATCAGAGGTTCCCGTTTACCATTTAGTCTTTCAGGAATCCACTTTTTCTTCCACCGACTATACCACCTGTGACTTGCGGCACAGAGAAGCAGCATCTTCCTAAATCATCTGCCCCACAGAAAGCATCTTTTGTCAAACACTTTAGCACCACAAAGACCTGGACTAGGAGGTATAACACTGAGCCTTTTGAGAAGCCTGAAAGTGTGATTATTTGAAGCCTGATAACTAAATATTTATGTAAATACATCAGTGGAATAAAATGTGTATAAATGTGGAGCTCATGCCTTAGTCTGAAAATGTTTCACTTTCCAGATAAATCGGGATATGCAGAACAGCCAGAATCCAGTGTGTACTTAACATCACCCAAGGACCCACGCCAGCCCTGAATTCCACATGTCCTGCTGACTTTTTACATGAGATATTTTATTAAAAAGTGAAAACAGACATTTTGCTCTGCATTAGAAAAAAATAAATGTTTCTTCAGACAAGCAGGTGGCCTCCGGGCTGTTTTTTTCTGAGATGTTGTCATCTTAATTGCAAATATATGAATTATGACAGGTCTGGAGTGAGATATGAAACAATTGAGTCAGAGAAGACGAAAGCTCTTATATTGCTCGCAGACGTTCAGCGACTTTATTTGTAATTTCAGTTATTTCTCCATTCCCCATCTACATTTGGATGGAAAACCATGCCTCTCTTATTTATGGTTTCTAGTTTCTGCCAGACTTGAAGTTCTCAGTTAGAACAATTAGATTTACATTCTAATCTCTTTCAACGCTCTCCCTTTTTGATTTATTTCTGCCTCTCGAGTGAGAGTTTGTTTTAGTTTACACTCGGTTTCATATCATTTCTTAAGAACTAATAGAGATTATGTGAGGCAGACTATCCAAGAAAGTTTATTTCCACGATTATTTCTGGGTTTTTCAGCATTCTACCCCACCAAGCTCTGAAATGATTTATGACTAATCATTAAAGGATAAGATTAAATGCTTCACAATGTTTATAATTATGAATTGGTAAATTCAACCCACATTAGTTGTGATAATGAACAATTACAGACATGAGGACTGTTTTTCACTAAGGCAGGAAGGATGGGGGAAAATAGCTTGTTTGCTTGTGTTTGCATTAAAGGCCTTGACTGGGGTGACTGGTGTGTTATGGAGTTAAAGTATGTAGCATAACTTTTTAATCTTTAATCTTATGTTTTAAAGTAAGCACCCTAGTCTGATAACCTGGCTCGACCACAGTGACCTAACACACCACACTTATAATATACAGCAAGAATAATGATGATGGAAAAGTAATAATTCCATAACACATAAATAAGAAGGGATACAATGTATGAGGAAATATTTCAAAATAAGAATGAAGACTCGCCTCAGAGGCTCAGGCCAGAGTCTATGCAGACTCAGCTTATGTGATCACTCAAGGTCAGGGGCTGTAGGTTTTCCAAGTGACTCGAATCAGAGGCTCAGGCCAGAGTCTACGCACTCAGCTTATGTGATCAATCGAGGTCAGGGGCTCTAGGGTTTCCAAGTGACTCGAATCAGAGGCTCAGGCCAGAGTCTTTGCAAACTCAGCTTATGTGATCACTCGAGATCAGGGGTTCTAGGGTTTCCAACTGACTCGAATCAGAGGCTCAGGCCAGTGTCTACTCAGACTCAGCTTATGTGATCACTCAAGATCAGGGGCTGTAGGGTTTCCAACTGACTCGCCTCAGAGGCCGCACAGCAGTTTCTCACTACATGATGTACCATAACCACTGAAACTCCAATTTACCTGAGCCAATGATGGATCAGGAATCTAGAGTCATTTTGTGGCCATGCACTACATTATTACCTCATGGTCTAGTGTGTACTTAGTCCCAGCCAAGAATGCTGACACACCATTCCCATGGATTGTACTGAAGTTAGCAGTTTCAGACAACCAAGAAGTAATCAGTTTTTAGCTGGGTAAAAACAACATTCACCAATCACAATCAAAACCAAGACACCGAGATCAACCTTAATTGAACCTAATTGACTACTTATTTACATAGCTAAATTATACACATACGTCAGAGTCAAAGAAATACATATTACAGATGATCCCTGCCTTGTGCCTGTAGCCTCTGGGATAGGATCCAGACCCCC
>JAABNX020000046.1:28868300-28888877 GCA_015163995.2 Mormyrus lacerda | reverse complement strand
ACCCACCCCCCCCCCCCCAAAGCTGGGCAGAGCACACATGAACGTTTTAGTTCCAGCCCAAGCAAACATTCATTACACAACAGCATATGTTAGGGATCATGAGCTTTGAAATGTCTGTCCGCTTTCTCCCTATAGCTGTCTTTCTTGGAAGCGAGTAGCAGCACTATAATGCCAGTTCGTGTCAGTAAATTAAATTTGAACTCCCCCCATCCAGGGAGTATGGAGCCTCGATCCCTATGCTGTCTGGGATAGGTTCCAGGCTCGAGCCCCCCCAATGCTGACCGGGTTATGAGGGTGGAAGATGGGAAGGATTGTTTAAGCCTTTGAGACATCACCGTGGTGTTAGCGACAAAATAAAATAATTTAAACATGCGTAGCATAAGCCCTGACAACCCAGGCAGAAACTTGATTGGATGGAAGGCCAGCAGGTCTGCCCCTCCCCCCACCCTATGAAACTGGGGGTGGCACTCCATATTCCTTCAGATTGAAAGAGGCAATACCCTGGAGCTGTTAGCCTTGGAGAGAGATTCAAACTGGGGACACGCAAGTGAAAAGTATTTAAAAAGATCAAAGAATTCCAATACTTCAGTGACATGATTGTGACTAATAATGAAACCCAAGTTTTCCTATGGAATTTCAATGAATTTATCTTCCTCTTCCAATCGCTTATCCATTACGAAGTCAAGGTCAAATACACATATTCTAAGTACTTATTCATGTGGATGTGTTCTTCTATATTCTGCAATCCTTTGAATGTCTGTAAATTAAACACGTCAGTCCACTTTCATAACAAATACATAACAAGTGAAACATGCTGCTTAATATCTGGTTAAATATCATGTACAGTTTCCTGCATTTGCACTTCTTTTTGTGGCTAAAGGGGGTACTAAAGGGGGTACTAAAGGAGGTACTAAAGGGGGTACTAAAGGAGGTACTAAAGGAGGTACTAAAGGAGGTACTAAAGGGGGTACTAAAGGAGGTACTAAAGGGGGTACTAAAGGAGGTACTAAAGGGGGTACTAAAGGAGGTACTAAAGGGGGTACTAAAGGAGGTACCTTAGTACTAAATGAAATCCACAGCTATGGAGAAGCAAACAGGAAAAGTGTCTGAAGCAAAGACTTCATTTCATTTCACTTTGTTTAACCTGGTCTGGTGGTTGACAGCTGGCTACTGTAGGCTCTCTGGACCTGAATTGAAGAATATTGACCAACCATGTGGATGGTTAAGGTCAACCACGAAGGACAGGGGGGTGCAGGGAGGAGTCCTAAAAGACCTTTAGAGCTTACTTCTGGAGGCGTGCTTCCCAGGCAACACTGGGAGATGGAGGGAAAAAGATTTCTTTGATGGAGGGGGAAAAAGGTTCCACCTGGGTGATTTTACCCCTTTCAAAGGAAAGTCATATAGCTGCTTACTAAGGGCAGGACACAGCGAAGGAAGCAGCAGAGTAAAGGGACTAGGTGGCTGTAAGCTGATATTGTAAGTAAAATGACAAAGGGGAGATTCAGGGAAAAATACCCTGGGGGGGGATGAAAAATCTAAGAATCAAAGTGTATCATTATCTAGTATAATTTAGGACTGATTGTATCTGGTACAATAAATTAAGAAGAAAATAAATAGGGACATTATTCCTTGTGCTGTCTTTGTTCTCAGTTTTCAGAAAATCTGTATGCAAATACCTGGTGTTTTTAAAGCTTTTTTTTTACATCGAACTGTGGCTCATATAAATTCATTGTACCCTTGCAGAGTTCTTGGGTGACAGAGATATGTCAGTTTTCTAATGTAGTGCAGGAACCCACAATAACCTTGTCTGTGCTGGATAAGTGTTTTGAAAGATGGATGGATGGATGGAAGCGTACGGGCTGCATCAGAATAGGTTCTGAACCCTAGTCCTCAGACTCACCCATCTCCTTTTCAGCTTGGTGATGTGAAAAGGTGAGAAGCAGGGCATCTAGAACTTCAGCTTCAACTGAACAGCTGCCTTGCTTTCTGCAACAGCCGGGCAATAGGAGGATAATAACCGGCTTGAAAATTTGCTCTGTCGATAATAAGACGGAAAATAAAGGCAGGAGGAGGATCATCAGTAACCCCCATTGATTCTAGCTAGTTCTGATGGGCTCAGGCCAGCCTACAAAAAAATAAGTTACAAAAAGGAACAAACACACCAAAGTGCACATACACTAAACGAGGCAGGGATTTAGAAACACGCTTTGGAAATATCTAGCTGCTTGGTGTTTGGCTGAAGCTCAAACGATGCGCAGAGCTGCCACCCACAGCGAGTCAGTTCAGGTCAGGGCAGAATAAATAAACAGACATAAACACATTAGAGGTTGCCAAGGTGCAACATATGATTATCCCTGACAAGCACTTGCTCTCACCATAACTCACCATAACCCAACAGTAGTACTCAAGACCAATTTTTGTGGTCTCAGTCTTGTCTTGGTCTCGACTCTATTTGGTCTTGGTCTTGTCTTGGTCTCGGACATAGCGGTCTCCATGGGATGGGAGAAAAAAAGAGAAAACAGCGCATCCAGAACAGTATCATTATTTATTACGTGCCTCAATTCAAATGCAACCAGTCAGATGCATCTATTTTAAAAACGTTACAACGAGTAATGGCCCTTTACAGCCTTTTTTCTCTACAGTTGATCTGAGTAATGTGATGTCGATTCTAGCCCTAGTCCGTATTCGGTCTTGGTCTTGCTTTCAACCAGCCTTGGTCTTGGTCTCGCCTTTGTGTGTCTTAGTCTTGGTCTTGATACCCTACAGTCTTGGCAATGTCTTGGTCTTGATACCCTCCAGTCTTGGCAATGTCTTGGTCTTGTTTTAGGTGGTCTTGACTACACTACCAGTACTCCCTCAACCTGAAAACTCTACCTACCAGTACACAGAAAAAGGACAGGGCTTTCAAACTGTTACACATTTACCAGTTTGTGTTGCTTGTTTGCGTATGTAATGATAAATGTTATGCTTTGAGTGAATATTTTATAAAAAAATTTAGTCTATTAAAGGACATAACCTTAGTCAGTGACTGAGAAAAATGCTAATTTCTTTCAGATTCATCAAATGACTGACCGAAACCAATGTCTGCTGTCTAGAAGATCTGGATTGACCAGATATGAGTGGACTTGAACCTGAAACAGCTTTTTGTGTTGTATTCCTTTTAGATATTCGAAAACCATCCCTCCATCAATATATATATCCATATCCATATATATATAGCCAAAAAAAATGGCCGGCAGTCTTAGCAGGGATGCCCAGACCTCCCTCTCAAACAGGCTAATAATTAGCCTGCAAAGGATTCAGCGTAGTAACCATTAATGTTAATGTTTCTCCCCAGCCACCTCCTCCAGCATCTCCGGGGGAATACCTAGGCTTTCCCAGGCCAGTTGACAGATGATATCTCTTCAGAGTGTCTTGGGTCTGTCCCGGGGCCTCCTCCCGGTTGGACATGCCCCAGACACCTCCCTGGGGGGCCGTCCAGGAGGCATCCTAGACAGATGCCCAAAGCACCTCGACTGCCTGTTGGTACCTGAAAACGCCAATATTGTTTTCTTTTTCAAATACAGCTACAATAACACTTAAAGTACTTTTTTGTTCATTCGAGTATTGAAGGTCCACTTAGCAATCTGGTTTATTTTCCAGTTAAGTGCTTAAGAATAAAGGATCATTAAGGTAAGTTTTTCTAATTTGCATGTCTCACTAACTTGCTACATCTTGTTTGTGTACCGAAGCTCATACTACATGAGTGTTAAATTTACTTTAACATTGTAACATTTACTGTTGTTCCGGGCTGAGGAGCTGATGAGTAATTAAAGGAAGCAATTGCCGTTAATAGATGAAGACACAGTGAGTGGAGCTGTAACTCGATAATTCTAGAAGCAGAGTTTCCAACAGGAGCCGCTCTTATCTGAAGAACTTGCTCGGGTTTCCACACCTTAAATGTCACTCTAAGGTTAGATCACAGCAACCCATAAACAGATAAAACACTACAACTGAATAAATGGCTGATTACCATTGAAATATATGTGACAGAACAAAAAAAAAAATTGCTTCTAAACAGGATCATGATGTGAGTCGCACCTTCTTCAAGGTACATCGGATTCTTTTAAGAAAAGAGTTGCCTTGCATTTGTTTTTGGCATAATTTCCATGATTTATTTATTAATTGCTGAACTTGGCATTGCTGGTGATTCAAAAATCAGCCAGACAGCAAATATCACATTATCTTGTGAGAAACAGCTGAAACCTTCATTATCAGACCATGGACGCCTCACAAAAGATCTTAATGACTGCGGAAGATAAGCAACTCTCTGTTACACAGAGTCAACATTAAGCCAAGGGAATTCCAGAACCACAAAGGATACCGATTTTTTTGACAATGAAAAATAAATACATTATTTTGTCTAGCTTTGAACTCCTGTCGAGGGGTATAAATCCCTTGAAATAGGATATTGACCCTAGCTATTGCTGGCTAATATACAGCAGATGGTGGTCCTGTGGCTAGTATGAAAATCACACTATGGAAATAAAAAAGCTAATGTCGCCATCTGGTGGCTGAATACTCAGTGCTTTTTAAAAAATCCATTCCTCTATCACAATACTGAAGAACTGCGGGACAATCATGCCAATGATACTCCAGTGTGCCGGATTACTCCGTGTTAGTGGTTTTTTTTTTTTTTTTTTTTTTTTAATTTGCCTGGTAACTTTGAATTGATGTGGAAAAACACTGTAAGCGGCATAAAAAATCAATCATGCTTATTATTATTCGTTAGTATAGTGGTGAGTATCCCCGCCTGTCACGGCAGAGACCAGGGCTCGTTTCTGGGCAGCATGTGGCTCAGTGGGCTAAACCTGTGTGCCATAATCACAAGGTCGCAGGTTCAAACCCAGCCTCAGCATGTCTGTGGCTCCTTGAGCAAGACCCTTAACCCCCGGCTCCCTGGGCACCTCTACAGATGGCTGCCCTTCACGGACAGCTTGTGCTACAAAAAGAGCAAGTTGAGGGAAACATAAAAAAGATTTTCCCCACAGGGATCGATAAAGTTCCATTATTATACTTTAAAACAAAGGTGAGGAAAATTAGACTGTTGCTTTCCCTACGACTGGACTCAAATACAGTAGTAACCGGAGAGACAGCAATAGTAGCTAAATCCTCCCAGGCTCGCAGCACCACTGCCTTCCAGCAGTGATTTGACTTTAGGTGTTGCAGTGTTTATAGTGTAAAAGCATTGCTCTTTTAGTAAGTGAAACCTCTCCAATTTTCAACCAATCTCCTTCGATACTCACAAGGACTCGCATTATAGACACGTTTACAGCCACACACGCAATAAAATACCTCAAAGCAGTTATAAAATCTTTTATTATGCAATTTTATAATGGACAGTATGCCACTTAGAAAGACCAACTGACATTCTTTATATATTCTGCATTAAAAACAAAATGCAAAACCAAGAACAAAAAAAAGGGGCAAATAAAAAATAAAGCTTTTGGAGGAATTTATATACAAACGTAAAAGAAGGATGACCTCTGAGAGAATAACAGTGACTGCCCCCCCCGTAGACGTCACTCTCATGGTCTCTCGGTTTTGTGCAGACACCCTTCAGCACCTCCCATGCATCCCACACCGAAAATGGCACAGGGCAAAACCACTCGAATGTGGACACGGGAAGTGTCTGGAACAAGCTTCAGAGAGACGGAAATGGAACAGACCACTGAAAGAGGCTGGAGGCGCGATAGCTACATTAGGAGTGGAATGGCAGCAGACTGGGATCGCTCCGATTAAGCCCCAGAATCTCGCAATGAACCAATCAGTACTTTTCCCCTTCGTGGCAGGGTGCTTAGGGAGCTGTTTACATACCAAACTTTCTCTTTAGTTTTCCCCCCATTTTAATCAGTATCAATCCTCAAATAAATAGAGCTAAGGTAGACCCGAGGGCGGGTGTGTGTGTGTGTGTGTATATATATAAATGTATATGGTCGAACCAAAAAGGGTTGCAACTTTTCACACTTTAAATTAATAAAATGACATTTTTATTTCACCATGCAGCAAGCAAACCGAAAAATAAACTGGATCCCCACAGTAGTCGGCATAAACTTCTGCTGTATATATATTTGTTCCTTCTTTATTTAGTATTGTGTGATTTTAATAAAACAATATATATTTTAAATGGTTTGCAGTATAATACTCAAATTACACTTAATAATAACTTACTCATGCTAAATTCACCTTCTGCATTGCTGTGCCGATGTTACAAACAGGCTAATAATTGGCCTGCAAAGGATTCAGCGTAGTAACCATTAATGTTAATGTTTCCATTCTTAAATTAATTGTACAGGTCTGCGGGTATGAACTATAGTGCATATTATTAAGATAAAGTGTTTAACACTAAAGTTAAATGCACATAAATGTTAAAAGTCATTTTACGGACAAAACTCACCTGACTAATCTCAATGTGTTAAGCTATTAAATTAACGTTGAACTTGCATAAACTTGCTAATTATGAGGGCTACGTTAATGATTTAAAAAGCCTAATATGCAAGAGCCAGTGCTGTGCTGAACTGCTCATTTGTTTTAGACAAATAACACGCAAAACATTAAATGTCTATGTAGTGCAGCTATCTGAACATACTGTACTGGTGTGTTACAGCATTTTGGATTTGTCTTTTAGACCTGAAAACGCATGAGCGGCACTGACCAGTTAGCTAGGCTTGCTAAGGAAATGCCTCCACAGCTTGGGTGTACAACCATGGGGGACAAATAAAAAAAAAATAAAAATAATAAAAAAAACAAGTTTCTCATTTAATATTTTCACAAATATTTTTCTCCCATGTCACTATGTGACCCATAGCGCCATGTCCCCTGTGGTTACACGAGCCACACTGAAAAAAACCACACACTCACAAGGTGACTGAATCTGTGACATCACACACCGACGATGTGACAAAGGTTTACACAAGGGTGCTGTTTGTGAGGAGAGCTGCAGAGCCCTGGTCTGGATGGGTCTACATGCGCCACATGCTGGCTCTAATATTACATGACCCCATCCGGAATGCAGGAGATCAGACCCCATTTCACCCGGCAGCTTGTAACACTCTGGTATTGGTTATAAGGGAATGTGATAATACATCATGTGAAACTGACATACTGGAAAAAATATGAGCGGTAAACTAATGCAGAAGATTAATTACGTTTCATTCATACAATGGAATTTTAGTATTTTTCTACCCCACCTCCCAACACAAAATTATTTTATGATTAATGTTGATCCCTTGCAATATCACAGGATATAAAACAATGAAATGGCAACTTAGGCACAGAAACACACAGCCGTGAATGCAGTTATGACACAGTATCTGCACCCCGAGTGCTGGGCAGCCCGGGCCAGCGTAGAGGCGGAGACGCCTAGCGCGCGCAGGAGACGCCTAGCGGCCGCAGGAGACACCGTGGCCTCCAGCTCTCCTCTTCCGAGAGCCACTGTGTGTTGGGTGGTGACTCCGGCAGGTGCGGTGGTGCGGGTCAGCACGCCTTTTAACCCACGATGCACCTACCACAGTCTCCCACGCATATAAAGGAAAGACAATATGCCCAACGAACAGCCTTTAGGACTGACAGCAACCTGAAAAACAGTCAGACACTGGTCCAGAATCCCCCCCAGTTGTCCAACCCTGGAGATAAACCACCCCCCCCCCTAAATTGATGGCATAAAAAACCTGACACTCCTAAAACTTTTTTTCCACAACAGCACAGCTACCCTGCCATACGTTATACATTAGCCAGAAAACTAATCTGAATGCCCCTTCCCCCAAATGACTACCCATACCTACACCCTTTCCATGCCCAAAAGCATCCTGCTAGTAAATTGGTCGCAGAGCCACACCAGAATTCCAACTTCTTAAAGACTTATTTCCTATTTTTTTCGAAAGTGTCAGAAAAAGTTCTGATTTCCATTAAAGAGCATATTTATTAAGGTGATGACATTGGTTGGCAAAACTGACAGTTGCTGGTCCAATGGATTCACTTACTCATATGGAATCCTCTGTGTGTGTGTGTTTTTTTTTTTTTACCTGCGTACAATTGAATATAGATATAACCCCTTAAAAAAGGGCAGCTTGCTTCATTTGGTCTTATTTTTGGCACACAAACAACAAATACCACATATTTCACAGCCACTGTGACCCAGACACACGCACGCACACACCCACCCACGCGCACACAACACATCAAGAACAAGACACAGTAAAAACAGATGCTCCAATGGGTAAAACTGCAGTCCGACTGCACAGACTGCTCAAAACTAAACAAACATGAAATGCAGAGCCAGCCTTATGTACAGCAAACGTGGCGGGCAGAGCCTCCACACTGACCAGCATAGCTTCGCCAAGGCAGACAGGCTCCACTGGCCTCCCCAAGCCAACACCACCAGCTCAGTCTCTGTTCCAGACACGCCCCCCATGTGGTGAGTCGTCGTGTCGAGGCCGTGTGCAGCCAGTGTCCATCAGAGTCCACCTGGCCGACTGTGATCTCCGCGTCCTACTTGAAGTTGGCATAGTCGGAAAAGGCATCGATGTACTCCTGGACCACTTTGTAACAGAACTCGTACTGCTCCTGCAGACCGGCGACACAAAGATAGGGGGACAGTGATATGAGGAAGGACCGCTCCACCCACTTGGTCCCATCCAGCTCCATCACTATCTATCAGCACGTATGTTTGGAGAATGGCTGTGTCGACTGATGATTCCATGTGCTGGAGTGAAGTTCCTAGTGTAAAGCTTTGTGTGGTGGTGTCTGGATATAACAGGCTAAATCTTTTTAAAAAGTATATTAATACACTCCAAAAGTAGCACAGAGTCAGCTTACTTTACCCTGAAGAAATTTAAGTCTCATACACCATCATGACTAATTTTTCCCAAAATTAATGCAGGATAAGGTGTCACTCAGTAGGTGTTAAACAGCTGCACTATCCTCACTTCACTAATTAATTATATTAGAAATTTATGCTAGATAATTCTTAGTAAATTTAATCTGCCAAATTAACTGATATATCAGATTCCAGTTAGTTACACTGATGCATAACGCCATGCCAGGTTCAGTCATAAGCCCACAGATGGTAGCGTCGCACCATTGGCTCCTCAGCCAAGCACATGCACCAAATGTCTGAACCTTCGGTTCCTCTCGTACTGAGCAGGATTACTATTGCAACAACACATCATCAGTAGGGCAGCGACTATAGCTATATTAATCACAAGAGGATATTATGATTAAAACAGACTGAAAAACCACAATGAGAAAAACTTCATAACTATTAAATGTTCATACTGGAATGCAATTAAAACATTTTTTGTCAGTAGTTCATAATGTTACACAGAAACAAAAAAAATCAATATATACACAAGTTCATACATACAACAACAAAAAGTATTCAGGGGAAACTGCACACATTACTTAAAAAAATCAAGCATGAAACAGGAAAAGTAATTCTCTCTATTATATAACAGTAGGATAGTCCTTAAGAGCTGCATTTCGTCTCATAATAAGTAACTTTACTACTTACTGACCTACACTTAGGCTCAAAAAAGGAGTTTAGTAACTTTAAGCACGTTATGATGTCAGTAAAAACTTTGTTAGGAATCATTGTGACTATAGTGCAATATACAGAAGCAGCAAGGTACAGAATGAGGTAGAAGCTTGGATTACAGCCCTGTGTGGTCAACGCAGGCTCACCAGTGTGTGCGTCACGAGAGGTCAACGCAGGCTCACCAGTGTGTGCGTCACGAGAGGTCAACACAGACTCACCAGTGTTTGGACCATGTGGGGTCTCTGCAGTCTCAGGCTCTTGACCGTCTGGAAGACGTCTAGGATGCCTTCAGCCTTCACTCTCTCCAGGACCGTGCTTAGAGCGCAGAAGGTTCCGGTTCTGCCTGCCCCGGCACTAGCAAACACATTAAGTCAATATGTAAGAATAAACCAGTAGCTCTAAGGTACAGGGCCCAGGGGGCAGAACTGCTGCCTGACACAGCTGGGGATTCAAACCCTGCCTCTGCTCTGTCCGTGTGGAATTTCCCCACGTTCACACGGATTTCCTCTGGGGTACTCCCACACTCCCAGCCCAAACACAAGCAGCTAAGCAGCATCTCTACAACTGCCTATAACATGCAACATGTGTGTCTATGTGAGGAGGAAGCCCAGTCCAGGGTATCCCCTTCTGCCTGGGACAGGCTTCAGACCCCAGTGACCTGGCTCAGGATCAGATGAAAGACAGCAAGAGCCCTATTAAGGGTCCTGTAACAGGAGAGCATCTAGAAGCACCTCTCCACATTCCTACCAGGGGGAGGCAGCAGTGATGCCGACAGGGGTACCTGCAATGCACGGTGATGGGGTGGTTTCCCGACTGCTGCTGCTGCTTCTGCACCGCCGCAATGATGCTGATCATGCCTTTGCCATCCGCCGGGATGCCCACCTCCGGCCAGCCGTGGAAGTGGAACTGCCTCACGGCACGGGACCGGTTCTCCTGGAGGACGTGGGACGTGTCAGCAGAAGCGCTAAGTGTGCTTTCACGTGAGGCATCCTGGTTCACTCACCCTGTTGTTGGTGACCAGCAGGTCTCTCACAGTGTAGTTCTCGCACACCTCCTCGCGCTTCAGCTCGATCGCCATGTCCCCACAAACCAGGGTGCCCTCAGTGGGCCAGTACTGAGTACACTTCTCCTGCAAGGAGTAGGATTGGATGAGGGTCGGCACTCATAAGAGCAGGGAGCTAGACCGTCTGTGCCCGAAACTCAGCCCTTCCTCCTCCTACCTGTCCTCTCTCCTCCAGCTCAGTTAGCATTACGATCGAGCAGCTCCTCCACTCCCAGATCATTCTCCAGAAGTCCTCCAGCGTGTGTGGCAGGGGACCCTGGCAAGCCATGTAGGCGTCCTTCTGTCTGTAGCCCTGAGGGGTCGAAACTCATTCAAACCTTGACAGCTTCCCACCCCTTACGCCTCAAACCCCCACCGATGGCACAGCCACCCGCCAATTGAACACTTAAAAATGTCTTATTGATAATGTCTATTCCAGAATATCCAAAAATTGACACATAAGTGAAAAATTTAAACTCAAAAAGTTCACTTGACCATTCAAGATGCAACGATTGTGGAAGGCTGCTGCCCCTGAACCAGTGATGGAAGGTCGCTTGAATACTACAAGGTCATAGTTTAGCTAGTCTCTCCTGGGTTAAATGAACGGCAACAGCTTTACGGTGCACACTGACTACTATAAAAAAACCAAAACGAAACGGACATCCCGATTCCATAAGAGGGCCCGCGTACGACACGCCATTCCCAAGGTGAAAAGCTCACGCACATCGATGAAAGAGGCATTGATGTAGTCTGTGTTCTCGTCACCTCTCTTCACGGGGATGATGACACGGTTGAACTCGTCTGCAGGGGAAGCAAATGGCAGGGACGTGGTCAGCAGAGGAGCTGACCCAAACGCACATGCTCTGACGTACCAGGTCCTCTAAGCCCCGCCCACTGGCTGACTCACACGGGATGATCTGCAGGACTCGGTTCTTCTTCATGTTTGCCGGAAGGTTCCCCGTCCTCATCTTGTCGTTCTGGATCTTAACGGAGGTGAGCTTCTGCAAGGCAGGAGAGCGTTCAGGCTTTAGTGATGCATCTGCTACGATGACGCTTTTCCACAATACAGGATGTATTATGATGACAGCTTTACACTCGACTGTCCTGAGAAGAAATTATGTGACCCACATGACACACAGACATCAGCGGTGACAGACAAGGATGCCAGGAGGAGGACAGACCTTAAATTCAGCCTCCATGCCCCCACAGCCCGCGCCGGGGCAAGGGGCGTACAGCTTGGCCAAGTGGGACTCCAGAGATGTGACCTCCAGCTCCGTGTCACCATACAGGTAGTGCTCCAGAAGGGCTTGGAAGATAAAGACGTACTGCATCTGCGGGGGGACAGAGGGATGGGAAGAGAAAGGGAGGGAAAAACACATGTGACAGTTCATAAGTTTGGGAAATCCACTTCAGATGGGAAGATACTTGAGATTTAAAGTTTGTTTCTTAACCTTGAATGTAGTCTACAAACTGGACTATGGGTCTGATTTTGGGATGGCCTTTGACCTGCACTCCAGTGCAACACTCACGTCAGTCTGGACCATCTGGCAGCGCTGGGCCCGAATGCGGGTGACGAAGCCAAAGACGTCTACTTTCCGCTCGGCTGCCATCATGTCCAACATGGCGTCGATCACGATGAAGGTCCCGGTCCGTCCAACCCCGGCGCTGAAGAACACGGAGGCACGGCATAGACAGACAAGCAGGCGGGACGACTGTGTTGCAGGACCAGTGAAAAAGCAGAACCAAGCAGGGCAAGGTACCTGCGCGCAAACACACACGCACACACACACACACACACACACACACACACTCCACAAGCACAACCCAGTAGAACAAAAAGCATTCGATGCTCACGCACGGACAGCTAACAGCAATAATAAAAGCTAAAATTGCACTGATGTAAAGACAGATAAGGTAAAAAAAAAAAATTAATTTTATAAAAAAAAAAAAAAAAAAATCAAAAAATTATATTTTGGCACATTGGAGCTGCGCATGTGCTCAGATTCACGCATTCCACAGAGCCTCACCTGCAGTGGACCACGATGGGTCCAGCATACTGAGGATTGCAGACCTTCACCTTCTTCAGGAACTTCAGCATACCGATGGGGGTAAACGGCACCCCGAAGTCTGGCCAGCTGGTGAAGTGGAACTGAGTGACAGGGCGCTGCGACTTCTTCCCGGAAACGTCTCCCACCTGGGACAGAGGCAGCCTGAAGTCACACCCCCCCCTGTGTTTGCAGGTTAAAGACCACATAGCCGCCGTGTGGCTAGCTCTGGCTCACTGAGGGGGGGCATCTTATTTTATACCGGCAGGTTAGAGAGTATAGCGGCTACGTGTAGCTCTGGATCACTGGGGAGGGGCGGCTTTACAAACTAGAATGGCAGAGGGCAGGATCTAGCGTGGTGAGTCCGGTCCGGCCATACAGCACCTGCTGGATGCAGAACTTGCGGATGGTGTAGTCGACCAGGACCGTCACATCCTCCACGGAGACCCGGACACTTCCGTACGTCCAGCAGCCCTGGTCAGGCCAGTACTGGGCACATTTACACTGGGAGAGATGGAGAACCATCAACAGGTCACTCAAAATCTGAGGGACCATTATTCACAGCCAAACTACAGTTAGCTAAATGTTTGTGTGAATATAAAGTATGTTTGCCATCATTCATTAAGAGTCATTGCTGACACTGTACTGTTTATTTAAAGAGTCACGGTTTCTGAAAAGCACAGCAAGTGTGCTGACATTATACCAGCTGTACGAAACTTTCAAATTCATTCAAAATTGTTTTTTGCATAATGGAAAAATAAGACTTCGAAATAATCATATGAGACAGAAAGTAATTATTTTTAAGTAAACAGGCACTAATTTTTGTTAGGACATTTGCAGTTTTTTTAAATATGTGAATTTACTTCCATTTACTTAAAACACATTTTAGCTTACTTCCTTCCTCTCCTTCAGATTGGTCACCATGACGATGGTTGCAGTGTTCTGCTCCCAAATCATCCTCCAGAAGTCATTCACCGTCTCCTCTTTTGGTCCTGGATCACACAGACATCATTATTAATACGCAACAAAAAACCCCACAGACAGACAGCTGGCTGGTAGGCCTGCAAGTCCCATAACCTGCACGATGCAGCAGGCTGAATACCGCGGTAGCCTCGAACACAGTGATCCTGCAGCTCCAGGCTACACTCAGCCGTGTAAACTCACAAGTGAGGAACTGCAGGATGTCACTTTAAGAAATAGTAATCTCTGCTCAGTTACATCAAGAACCAAAACGAAGTCTCTGCCAAACCTCAAGTGACCTGTATTCCCCCAAAAAGAGAAATTTACTTAAACGCTTGTCTTAATAAATCATATGCACAGTCATTTTTAATTCTTGGTACAGTGTTGTCGTCTTTAACCTTTAAGAAGCAATATCACCCTGGATTAGCACATCTGAGGGCGAGCTGAGAATGAGCTGCTCTGCACGCTTACCCTGAGCAGCGATGAACTTGTTCTTTTCCTGATATCCCTGTACAAGCAAGAGAGGGGACAGGGAGGGGTCAAAGGGCACCAGGCTATCAGAAAGCAGCATTATAAGAGAGGTCTGGCCTCTGGCAGTTAGCAATTATAGGCCAACATGTCCAATTTATGTATTTCATTTGGGTTTAACAAAGTACCTATCTATAAGAGTTCCTTTTATTTTCTAAAGTGTTAAAGCCCTGAAATTTCAAAAACAGAAATTACACAGGGAAAAACCCCCGAATTAAGATGTCAAATTCCATTCTTCAGCATCAAGTGAATCAAACACAAATTGGTGGAGATCTGCGGAGAAATTTTAGTAAAACAAAAACCATAACACAAAACCCACAAAACAAGAAGCCAGCTTCAAAAACATATAATTCTTTGCTTTACTTAGTCAACCTGGCACTTGGGCTGTTTGTCCTGTTACTTGAAGCTCTAATTTTCAGTATAAAAACTCGAAATGCAATCCCTTAACATGCAGCGGTTGAAAAGGAGCGTAAACCCATAACCTCCCAACCAGAATTCAGCATATCCACCAGACAGTATTAAGGAAGAAAAAAACATATCTTTTTTTCCAAGGACCTGCAGTCTGTTTAGGAATAAGGTTACAAATTTTGCCTAACGCAATGTGGTGAGTAGTAAATCAAGTGAAAATCAAGGACTATTAATGATCGGGTTTTTGTGTAGATCAAGCAAGTATCACGGTAGTTTAGGACACATATCCCAAAAGGTCAAAGGCACTCCGACCAGAGGGACTTAGAAGCAGTATCTGTGAGCGATGTACTTGCTGATCACTTAAAAAATGTACACACACATTAATGCAGTGAGCTGATGAATGACAGGGAACAGAACATGCAGCCCAACCAGTCAGCAGCCACAGACCATCCCCAGCAGCTCTCTCAAACACCCCCCCACCCCATCCCATTTCCTGAGGGACTCACGTTGATGTAGGAGGCATTGATGAAGTCTGAGTCTGGGACACCTTCCAGCAGGGACAGGTGAACTCGCGAGTGATCGTCTAGAAAGAGGAGGAGGAGGAATATGGAATAAATCACCCAGGGAAAGCAAATAAAACTCCACTTCTCCAGCATGATTTACTTCCTTAATACTTGGGCCAATGTATTAAGCATTCTTATTTGTACAGCTTAAATTCTGACACTTTTGGGCTTTGTATGGTGGATTCGGTCTGGAAATGCCATTAAACGAGATCCCGATATGTTTCTCTTGGCTGCTGCCCTGATAGTACTAACAGATGTTTAGTGCCAGAGGCACAGAGAGTAATTCAGAAAGGACACTTGGAGGCAGTACGGTTCTGTTTAGAGTAACTCCGATCAGAGCAAAAAAAAAAAAAAAAAACTTAAATGATGTGGACTTCTGACGAAAATGAGATCCAGTCTCCAATAGTAACTCTCTGCCCCAGTAGGCAAGAAAAAAAAATCATCTACATCTAAAGCCCAGAAAAGAAAATCAAAAGTAATAAGTAATTATTTTCATTCCTGCCAAAAGATGACAAACTTTAGCAATGGAGGGGAAAAATTCTACAAAGAAGTGAGCTGGAATGAAATCAATTTGCAATTAAATCACGTCCTGTCATTTCGGGGGGGCTTCTATATGGATTGTCCGGTCATGACAGCCAAAAGGATCATGTGACACAGGAACCACACAGGAAGGGGTGGGCTTATGGGAGCCTGGACTTTCCTCTTTGGGGGAATGGGGTGCAGGCAGGAACAGGACAAACAACACAGAGCAAACCAGGAAAATACGGGGACATTCTGCTGGGGGGGCGAAAGAGAAAAAGCAGCAAAAAAAAAAAAAAAAAATATTCAGATAAATTAGGGGACCACAAGCCTAAGGTGCAAAGATAAACAAAACAAAACCAATGCAGGTCTGAAAAGCGGCATATAGGCCATTTGCTTAGGAAAACAAAAAAGAAAATCTCTGCAGGGAGAAACCCAGGTGGAAATAATCAGCAGACGTCAGTCATGTGACTCACTCCTGAGACAGCCATAGGCTGCTCCGGTGACTTCACATGAAACGCGAAAATGAAATTTTCAGAAGAATAAATGGAGTTACTGGGGGCGCAAAAGTTGGGGGGGAGGGGGTCTTTGGCCAGCGAGCTGCTGTACGTCACAGACCGTTCAGCAATGATTTGTTCGAGCGCACGATGGCAGGAGACAGCCAAATGTAGGCTGGTGTGTTTATCTGGCCAAACAAAATGCAGAGTTCTAAGCGTGAAAAGAAAGCGAAAGGGAAAAGAGAGGGAAGAGAGGGAGAGGCGGAAGAGGACAGGCGGCACCTACAAGGCAGGATGTTGACGTATCTGTTCTTCTCCTTGTTCTCCTCCTTGGCTGCCGCGTCGCAGGTGGCCTGAATGGGGCACACCGGCAAGGCCTGCAGGGACGAGAACGTGCAAACGTCACCATAGGCCTGGCAGAGGCCAGCATGGTGCTCCCACGGGTGGACAGCAGGGGGAGACTCCAGGCCTGTGTGACAGCTTGAATTATAACTAAATGTAACCGTAACCTTCAGGACTGCAGTGATTTGATTTCATAATCATGTTGATATATTTATTCTATAGTAATCAAACTAAGACACGTGGTTATCAGTTAGCAGAAAAGCTTCCTAAAATATCTCGCCATGTTCTGACTTGGCTTTTCAAAGAGCGGTGTGAGTGACAGGATGGCACAGTGACATATACACTGGGTCTGTACACAGCTTCCTGAGGACCTGGGAGCCGGGCCTCACATTGAACTCCTCCCGGAAAAGCTTGTTGTCGTCCGCCATGCGACGGTTCATCTCCTCCTCCAGCTTGTCGACGGGAAGGGGCGGGTACTTCCTGTTGGTGCTGGGGGAGCGGGCCAATAGGGGCATGGTCTGCATCTCTGAGAGGGAGAGTGGCAGATGGGGGGAAAAGGGTGGAAAGCAGAGGAAGGAGGTGAAGCAGCCCATGCTATTAAAACACTTAAAAGCCCTGACAACTGCACATTCGCCAGGGCTATGCAGAAACACGCAGGCAGCATCTGCATTGCACTTTACTCAGATGACCAAAGACGGCAAATCGCTAGCAAGACTGCAGTGTGACCACTAGATGGAAATAAAACTCAATGAAATGCTTGATCGCCGGGATGAAAACATACAAGATCTTTAAAAGGTCGTTATTTTCCACAAAGGCATAATGGATGCTGTCATCCCAAATAACGCTGATGCCCCCTCACGTGACACAAGTGAAGTTCCAGCACAATATCTTATCATTAGAGAGAAAGAAAGAGTCAAACAAATGCAATATATGATGGGGGGGGAAAGCCCAGGTGGAACTAATCAGTCAGTCACGTGACTCTCACTCCATAGGCCACCGCGTAACTTCACAGGAAATGCGTGGGCTTCGGACAGACACGCGAAAGAGCAACAGTTAGATTATAACAGTGCTATAATCAAGACATCCCACTAATTCACAAGGATGAAACAAACCAAACCATTTTAACAGAAAGGAATGAATAGGTTGAACGGCACCGGCATCACCGGGGCCACATAAGATAAAGGGGGATTTCTGCCGCAGACTTATGTGACAGGCTGCTCAGCATTGATCCTTTGAGCGCATGATGGCGGGTCACAAAGATACTGCTGTGGGCACACTGGCGCCAGGACAAAGTGCCCGGCCAGGACGGCAGGCAACGGAGGTGCAGAGAGATACACGAAAATAAAGTGTGGGATACCAGTGTCGTCCGCTCTGCCATTGGACAGCCGGAATGAGTCGGAATGGCTCCCGGCCTGCTTGTACTTCTTAAACCTGTCAATCAAACGGCACAGAAAAATGACAAAGCGTGAAATTTGCTCACCGGAAAGGCTGCCAAGAGTACGTGTTCAGTACATCCGCGGTTCCGCATAGTTTTGGCACAGAGACAACACTAGTCAACCAACGTGCAACAGAACTTTTACTGCCTGACGTTGTTTTCCAGCGTACGAATTACACGATCGATTCATACACAGTGCACAGTGTTGTACAGAACAGAAACCAACTAAGATCCATCCATTGCCCATTATGTCTTATCCAAGGTAGTGATGAGCTTGGAGCCAATTGCAGAAAGAACAGGGTACAAGGCAGAAGATACCACGGATGGGGGTGTGTGTGCGTGTCCTGTACCAAACAGCGTGCAGCATGAACCAAAAAGGTATATGAGCAGGACCCCGGTATCGTGACGGGATTCCCTCCCAGCGTCATGCTGCAATGCGGACAGAACAAGCAGCGCGTCTGGGGACAGATGAGACGACAGGCCACGGCTTCCTCACCTTAGCATGCACAGCACGATGATGATGAAGACGATGACCAGTAGGGAAGACAAGGCCACCATCACTGCGATGACCGCCCTGTCACCTGTAGGAAAAGTGAGAGGGTAGAGAGGTCAAGACTAGAAGGGGGTAAAAATCGGGCTTTCAAACATCTGGTGGGGGGGGGGAGACTATAGGTACAGGCTTAGAGGGATACAGACCTTCAGCTAGCTGCTAAACCTTCATAGTAAATCACCAATAGCAATAGGAATAAAGTGGCAAACTCAGTGTTTCCCAATCCGGTCCTCAGGGATCCGCAGACGGTCCAAGGGAGCAAAAACGCAGGGCACTGGTACGCAGCAAAAACGTGGACTGTCTGGCAGGGCACTGGTACGCAGCAAAAACGTGGACTGTCTCTGAATCCTCAAGGACCGGATTGGAAAATGCTGCTCTTCCTTACGCTTAATACCACATATAAGCTGGAGGACACAGTATGCAAGCAAATGTGAGAAAGCCCATAAAAACGATTTCATCGATTTATCGACGACTTCAGTGCGATAGCGCCCCCTGTGTGTGAAAAGCAGTTTTACCAAGTGAGAAACATGGGTGTGATTCATTGAATGCTGACTCCTAACGCTGACTCCTAACGCTGACTCACTGCAGGAGGCTCCCCATTACGAGTCAGTTCCTAGCTGCCACTAACCAGTAGGAAAACTGAACATTTTGCTGCCTTACCTGTTTCCGATCCATCTAAAGACAAAGAAAAGACAATGACATCAGCGGTAAGCATGTCATAAAGGCATTCATTCAGATTCATCGATTCAGATTATTTCTAGAAGCCTCAAGTAACTGATATTCAGTTGATGTGAGGTTCCCGTTTTGGGTTTCGTCTCACAGCGCGAGCAGCAGAACACCCGGTCGCCAGTGTCAAACAGGACCTGTGGGCACTCTGCCATCATCAAGCCTGCTGTGCACCTTTTCAGGCCAGCAAAAATTAGGGACAAAGTGCTTTTTCCAGCCCCTCTGTTCTCAGTGCTTTGTGAGCAGAGTGGAGTAAGCAGCACTTCCTGTTTTATCAGGAAGAGCCTTACAGAGGCGTTTAAGTTGTGAAAGGCAAGGTGTTGACATCGAAAGAAGCAAAACATGTCCAGTCATCTTTAATCTACACAGCCACAACACACACATATAAATGTGCCCAGTGACACTGTGACTTAAAGTAAGCCACTTTCCTCTTAAATATAATTTAATTTGGACGTGTAGGACATGGATGAATAAAATTGAGCTGAAGCGACTTGCAGGCAGGAGGAAGGCAGAAGTGTACCTGCAGCAGAGGTGGTGGTGGGGGCGGGGCTCTGCCCAGAGGAGGGCTCTGTGGGGGGCCGAGCGGACATGGGGCTTTCTGTGGATGTAGCAGGTGCTGGTGTCAGGACAGGTGACACATCGGTGCCATTCTCACTCCCTGTACTGCCATCGTGAGCTCGGCCAGCGGTCGCCACGACGAAAGGAATAGTGGTGGGGGGGGGTGCCAGGGCGGGTTCGGAACCGAGGACCGGGGTCGTGATGAAGAGGGAGGGCCGGTCCCCGCCATCGCCTGCTGTGACGACACCGGGGGCTGCTCTGGCTGCATTGGGCCCAGTGGGCGTGGTGCTGCCAGTGGATGTTGTTGCCATGGTAACATGGGGGAGCGCCGTGGAGGGCTTGCTGGTCACAAACGGGACATCTTGGAAAGAGACACACAGGAACGCACCTGTGACGAATCCATCGTGCTGATGTGCAAGAGGTCCATATTGTAGAATATTTGCTCTCATATTCTATCTTGAAATTATGAAATGATAAAATAAAAAGCTGCCTGACCAAATTAATTCCCCAAAAAACACAGTAACATGGTAGCATTTTCCAGGTGGGTAACTTGTACTGTAAATAAGTTATCAGTGCAGGCAGGACTAGTGCAACAGGTTTACACAAATGCTTTGGTGAAAAACTGTCTCAAATTTTAAAAAAGCCACAGTGGAAAAGCAGTCAGGCGATTCTAACAAGCAGTTCATCAGATTAATTGTGGGACAGAAACAAATGGAAGAAAACCCACAACAAACCAGTTGGCGCTATGCTGGGACGCCATCGCCTCGCCGTAACCCAGCCATCTATGTGACACATCGACTCACCCGAAACAAACCAGTGAGACCCCGCTA
>JAABNX020000046.1:28856514-28868200 GCA_015163995.2 Mormyrus lacerda | reverse complement strand
TGCTTGCATATCTGTGAACGCCATCGCCTCGCCGTAACCCAGCCATCTATGTGACACATCGACTCACCCGAAACAAAACAAACACTTTAAAAGAAGTGGGAGGGTCATGTGATCATCCTACCTGAGACAGGGGCAGGTCCCTGAGCTGCACTGAAGGCCACCAGGGTCACAGCGAGCAGCATCATACTGCCCTAAACAGAGAAGTGAGGTCAGGGAGCAGGAAATGAAAGCTCACACCCAGCACGCCCGCTAATCTGGAGGTTTCCGCAGGAGTCTGTCCTCTTTGCGGTGACGCCACGTGGGGGCGGACACATAAGTGCCATAAACGTGACAGCGGCCTCATGAAGTCACTCTCCGGACCCACTAAGGGAGCCCAATTACGTCACTCACATCTGGGTCACAGAGGCCACGAAGCCTGAAAGTCAGCCTGACACAAAACTTCCATTAAGGGAGAGGAAGCCAAGACGAGCGGCTGCTCCAGAACCCGCGGCGGAGAGGAGGAGGCAGAACACGCGTCGTTTCCCGGAGATCCCAGCTGCTCTCCGGAAAGCACCTGACACTCGGCGGCGAGACGCCCGGGCGGCGATGGGAGAACGGCGTACCTCGGGAAACGGCGAAGGCATCAGTTGGTCATCCGTTCCACAGGCTCTGCATCAACCCTGCAAAGACAGGCGGACGGTTACCGGACGTCTCACTCCATTAACGCGCAAAAATCCAGCTGTTTTTCTCCCATGACCGCTTATCTGGGACTGGATCACAGAGATTCTGGAGGCTGTCCCAGGAAGCATGGGGTTTGAGGAAAGGGTGGTCTGAGTGGGATCCCAGCCCATTGCGGGGAACATAAATTTACACACCATGGGCAATTCAGAGATGCCAAATACCTGTGGGAGGAGACCGGAGCACCCAGAGAAAATGCAAACCACACGCGCACACGCACACGCACACACACTCCACAAGCATACACAGGGAGGACACCCAAACTCCACACAGTAACACCACGAACATGCAAACTCCACACACAGATATGGGGAGAACACTCAAACTCCACACCCACACACATAGAGAGAGAACACAAAAACTCCAGATAGACACACAAGAAGAACACCCTAACTCCACATACACGCAGAGGGGGCAGGAATCCAACCATGGGAATTTCGGGGCTCAGCCCTAACCAATGAGCATTACCCCACCCCACTCATAAATTTTACACATGCTTATCATTACTCGCAGACATACATGATGTGCTCCCCTCCACCCCATAATAGTCGTACGGCTGGATCAGACCCCTCTAGTTACATAGGACAGAACAGGACCACAGGGGACCCTGACGTCATAGTCAGTCCCAGGAACATCGTCCGACCTGGACCGTTAATCCTACAGCTGGTTTTAAGAAGAATGTGTGGAGGAATCGCAGGGACGTGAGCAAAGTGCCAACTTCACAGAAGCTCCCACTGGCCGTTCTGTACGGACCATAACACACAAGCAAGTGGCAAGTGCATGCAGCTAAAGGACACGCAGGTGGGTGTGCAGGGCGGCCGCACACACATCAATATATGAAAGAGCAATACAAAGTGTAATTACGCAATGGAAAGCTTTTTATTGGACGGCATTTACTTTTATTCTACCCATTCATTATTCTAAAGGGAGGCATTTAGAACCCGAAACCCACCTCGACTCAATACACAGGGGTTTCACACCCCTGCCGTATTAGCAGTTAAAAGGTGTGATTGCCCCCACCCCCCCGGCATCGTATGTTTGAGTTCTGTTGAGCTGACAGATGGGCAGCATATCCCGGCCTAAACCCACAACTTTCCTGCTGTGAAAGAAGTCTGCCAGTCATCAACAGAAGGTCCAAACCCCAATTCAAGCTCCCAACAGACCAGTATAAGTTCGACAACTTTTCTCTCTCTTGCCAACAACCATGCTGCTGAAAATGAAGACTAAATTAGTTTAGTTTTGGAAAATGGTACAAGCCAGAAGTTGGATGCATATGGCAGTAAAATAAATTGGGCTATAACACAATGAACAATTAGGCTTGAGGAGTCCTGCCTCCTATTGGACCCAGATGGATGATACCAGCCTGAACATGCAGTCTGAAATCTGATGACCGATTGTTACAAATTGTTGATTTAAAATTTTAATCAAAGTTGAAGATCCATAAGTGCAAAGCACAGGCCAGCCTGACACACAAACGGTAACGCGATTCATGCCGATGCAGACTCCCCTGATACAGAGCGTGATGAATTATGCCGTCGTCAGCCTCTTCGTGTACGGAACATGCCGGAGTTAGGGAACACGCACGCACACGCACACGCCCACGCACAGAGCCGCACGCCTACGGCTCGTAAGCCAGGTGCACCTTATGATACGGATGAGCGTCGGCGCCGCCTGAGTTACCGCTAAGCACTCGTGCGGCAATGCGCTCGCTCCAGCCCTACGGAAGCCGAGGCTGCCAGTGATCTTTGTGATGTGGCCTCTCACGATATGCGGTTCACCATCGAGTTCCTCCATTCACTCCACAAAAGAGCTGGTAGAATTGAGGAGCATCTTCAACCACAGGCTCATCTCTCCAAATGTTACTGGGTGCCCTCCCCCCTTGCACAACACTCCCCGCTTCACAACCTTATTCAAACTCAATATTCTGCGCCATCCTACCAGTAGAATATTACACATTTTCCATATTTACAGTATCATTTTACTGCTTGCACTGTACTATACACAGTGTAGCTTCATCTTATTTTATTTACTTTTTTTTTGGGGGGGGGGGGGCTAGTTCTAAGAGTCTTTTTTGCCTGTTATTTCTATAACGTTGCTGGACAACAAACGTTCCCTGCTCAGCGATCCATAGAGTTCTCCCTTATCGACATGTTGGCTACACTGGGGCTTCTCTAAAAGACAGCATTGTCTCTTCTTTCTCCAGGTCCATTCAGCTTTTCAGCAGGTCCCACAGCTCAGTGCTGCAGCCTCACATCATCCCAGGCCAGCCTGGACCAAACCTCTACATTAATCTGTACGTTAATCTGCGGTAAGGCAGGTGCAGACCCACCTGACCCGGGAGGGAGGAGCTGCCTTGTGGCCCTTGTCCCTCCGTGAACGTTAAAGGCCTGCTGCTAGCGACAGCTCATCAACAGCCAGCAAGGCCCATGAGATCAGTGTGGATACTCTATAGGCACAATAAAGATAATCTAAACTGCTGGCTAAATGTTCTTTATTCATGTCAATGCAAATGCTTAGAAGATCAGGGGTCACACCTAAATTATAACCTAAAATGAAATACTGATGCCAATTAATCAAATATGTCTTAAGTAGACTGCAATATAGACAGCTGGTTTCCGCTGGCTTTTAGATTAATTCATAATTATAACGGCGATCATAATAGCTCTTATTCACGTTCACTTAGCCTGCTGTGTAAGGTGCTTTATTTTAAGAGTCAGAGTCCTGCCCTAAAGCAATGTTAAGTAAGGCAATGCGTCAGTAACGAAAGCCACTTCCTGTGGGACCGTGGGGGGGGCATTCCCAGCGGTGCTGCATTACGTCACTTCCACTGGAGATAAGATGAAGGGTGGGGTGGGGTGAGTTGCGGGAGGGATGTTAGCGGCTGGGATTCCTTTTAGGGCGCTTTTTCAGCACACCAGGTACTTCCACTGGTGTAAAAACCAGTGCTGCCACTGAATGACATGACGATGTGAGGCAAGTATTTTGTGCTGAATTCGAAAAATGGCTGCGGTCTATTACAAGGCTGGACAATGTGCGATATTAATACCCACATCGCATGTTGTGCACGTGCTATTCTCACACCGCTAGGCAGCTAGATTAAAATCAGGTTTTTTCTATCCTTCAGTTCTGTATGGACATTATAGAGCAAGGAATTCAAGTTTCACCAAAACATTTTTACTCTATTAGGGGAAAACAAAATATTGGCAAGTTTGCAATCTTAATGATTATTCCTTTGCAAGATTATTTAATATATGTTTAAAAATCAGTTTAAAGTTTCCCTCCACTGCTTTAGTGCGAGCGCTGCATGCCTTCTCCGAGACGATCATAATCATTTTCATCCTTGCCTTTTAAATCACTCCTAGACGGGTTTGTGAGAAATTTATGTTGAACTCCATTTTATTTCATAAATACCCCAATATTTATTACAACAAAATTGCATTGCAATATCTGAAAATTTTCCAGTACCGTGCTGTCATGGTATATCATACAAAAATTATTTTGTTTATTTCAAACATATTCACATTCACCATATTTACAGTCTTTTATGTTTGAAAGGGAGTAGGCTGAAGTTTAAACTTATTTAGCTCTACCCCCATCCAATTATTCACAGCTCACTTTAAACACTTTTTGTCAAATAAGAGACAACACAAAATACATACTTTATATTTTCTTTTAAACTGTCATATTTTTACTTTGCTTTAATTCTTCTGTTAAACTGTTCCATAATTTAACCCCTGCTATTGAAACACACATACTTTTTAATGTTGCTCTAATACAATTGATTTTTAAAATTGATTTCCCTCTTAAATTATATCCTCCCTCCGTAAAAACAATTTCGTTATTTTATTTGGAAGCAAGTTATTTCTCGCTTTAAATATCTGTGCTGTTTTAAACTGAATCGAATCTGGAAATTTTTATAGCTCCCATTTTTATAGAGAGTTTATTTGTATGATCTTTTTATCTTACTTTATTTATTAATCTAACGGCCCTCTTCTGCATCACATTCATTGTTTGCAAAATACCTTTATACGTGTTTCTCCATACCGCTATACAATAGCTCAAATACGGTAAAAGTAACGTACAATATAAGGTAAATAGTGATTTCAGATTTCAGATATGCCTCATTTTCCCCAGGACGGACAGGCTCCATTATGCTATCCTGGTCTTCTTGCATCTGTTCTTCCAAGCAGATTGCAATTAAAGCTTGGGTCTCTTCATTTGTGCACACATCCATTAATATTATTTTGATATTTTTACTTCATTTATCATTTTCTGAGTTCTTACAAGACTAGGGTTGTATTGTCTTTCAGAGGCAGGCTATTTGAATAAACAATCAACATAGGAAGTGATTAAAGTCCCACCCAAAAATTCTGAAGTACCAAAGAAGTACCCTAGCTGGTGTGGCTCTTTAGGTCCTGGAACCTTTGTACTGTTACTCAACCGGAAGCCAATGGAATGAGGAAAGTACAGAAAGTATCGTACCACAAGTACGGTACCTGGTGCAGTGGAAAAGCGCCCTTATGTCAGGCCTGCTGGTGCCAAAGCTGCTGCAGAGTGACCATCATGCCCTTTACTGGGGCCTGCTTCAAACCGAGACAGTCCAGTCCGGCCAAAATGGTATTTTAGACCTAACATATTCAATGTTCCTCATTTTTTAGTTTGGTGGTGTCCTGGGCTCAACATTACAGCCACCTAAGAATTATCTTGACTAAGAAAATGTTCAGCTTGGTTGTGTATACTTACTGTTTACTTTGAATTCTGTTTTCGTGGGATCATTTTGTGGGCTCAAACTGTTTCAGTAACGAATCATTTAGTTTCCTCTTGCATATACATTAACTGCTACATTTTGCTGCTTAGGCTGCGTTTTAAAGAGCAAAAGCATGTGCAGGAAGATCTACCCCAGCCAGCACTCTCAGATCCACTCTCAGCCGGACCGTGTCATCACCTTCACATTTTTCACAGCATCACACAGGTTACGTCCAAAAATTGTCCTTATAAACATGTCACATTACCAGAGAATAGCAGTGACTAAAACTGATAGAAGAACCTATAATTTACATGTTTCATAATACTAGACAGCAAGGAATATTAAGGCAAGTTGCACAATAAATACACTTAATTTAGCAGAATGACCTCTGGCCAATAATCAGTTTTGCTGTTTGTCAGGTTTGTGTTTGACTACATTGACTGTCTGGCAGTAATTTCTTGTAGCGTCCCCTGGTTCGGAATGTCTAACGGCAGCAGTTTTAATTCCTCAGTGGTGACCAGTAAGAAGACATGGCCCATGACGACGGAGAGCAAAATGAAAGACGCCAGAAACTTAAGACATCAGCTTAACAAAACGAAACCAGCCTCATGGTCCGCTTACCCAAACGAAACAAGTAGATCATTAAAACCAAAAGCTAGATCAAGGCTACTCCACAGCGTCTGAGACCACAACCATCTATGATTAAGTATTAGGACAAAATGCACTTGAAAACTGAAATCATGGAACAGCGAGAACCAAGGGTGAAGCAGCAGATGAACGCCAAAGGCCAGCTTCGCCGTTTCATTCAGGAAGCCCAGCTTCGTCGTTTCATTCATTCGTGATAAACCCTCTTCTGCAGCTTCCGGACTGCTGGCAGCATAAAGGGCTCCCTACAGCGACATACCTTATAATTCACCCTAATTTATAAGCCGCAACTGCAACAAACAACACAAAGCAACACTGTGTCTCTGCCAAGACCGAGCAGTAGTTCACATCCCCAGCGATGCTCTGTCACATCCTCCCCATCCCCCAAAATCCCGACAAGCGTTCGCTGTCCTGTAAAATCAATCCGACATGAGAATACACATCTCACAACACGTGATGTATACATCCACAATGAACATCGATTTCACATTGAAAACCCCCCCATCCCAGCGCTGGGCTGATAGTCAATGACTGCTATCTCTATTTTCTCTACTAATTATTCATGTGACTAGTGGCAGACTTTATCCATAATAACCTAAGTTATGCTCTCTTCATATTCATTTCATAACAGGATATTTAAAAACACTACAAAGCTCAGGGCTTGCTGCTCTAACCACAACATCTGTAGCACATCTAGTTAATGAACGTGGATGTATTTACCGAGGGCCAGCATCCATCCGACTGCAGAAAGAGAAGAAAAGACAGAAAAAAACAGGAGAAATCACCCGTACACATATGATGCTTGGACTCCCTCCGGAAATACAGCGCACATGTCTATCACATGGTTTACATCCCTGTCTAAAGGCTAATCAAACACCCCCACCAAGTCCATCCAGTCAGTTAATGTTTCTCATTAAAACCTGTCTACATCAGTAAACTGCAGGACAGTTTTTATTCAGCATTATTCTCAATACTCATATGGCGGAACCACGGCTTATACATACTAACCTCTCATTCGTATGGCGGAACCACAACTTATACATACTAACCTCTTATTCGTATGGCGGAACCACAACTTATACATACTAACCTCTCACTCGTATGGCGGAACCACGGCTTATACATACTAACCTCTCACTAGTATGGCGGAACCACGGCTTATACATACTAACCTCTCACTAGTATGGCGGAACCACAACTTATACATACTAACCTCTCACTCATATGGCGGAACCACGGCTTATACATACTAACCTCTCAAGAGTCACAGGACGGGCCAGTGGCTTACAGTAAACACCCCCTCACCCCCCCAGGGTGGAATACATACCCTCCATTCCAATACAGTCTCCATGGACCTTCAGCTTTATTGATTCCTGAGTCCCCCCCCCCTCCTCTGTTAATGTTGAGTCGATTTCACACAGCCATGTGACGCCCGGAGAGAGAGGCGACAGCCGGCGCTTATCGCCCAGCCGGAGAACGCGGATTTACCCGGCTCAGCGAAAGACGCCGAGGGACGCAGGACTCACTGGCGCACTCGAACGCCAAGCCGCCCACGGCGTTGCCATGCCAACGCCCGACCTCATACACTCTCACCCCCAGGCAGTGCCTAGGGCTAAACATACAGAAACAGGCAGAGAACTGCCTGACCCTTCTATCCATCCCAGTATCAACAATCACTGCCATATAATGCTAAATTCATCCAGTGATCTTCTGCTGATCTTGTTCTGGCTTTGCATATGATTTTATTTAAATCAGCCTGCACACTGAATTTCACTGTTGTATGTACTTAAATATTTTCAGGTAAACTACTTCACAGAAAGGTACATCTTTAATTACAATCCATTATTCCACCCTGGACAAGCAGTCATCACCCACCAAGAGCAAGCTGTCTGTCAATCCTGCTTTGATACCACGGCAATGTATGCTTGCCGTTCCAAGAAACTGCACCAAAGCTGATGGTGAATATATACTTCCCTGAAGAAGACAGCACTGCATGCGGAACAAAAAAGTTTCATAAAAGAAGATGTAGGGGGGTGCTGTAGATTCCATTTCGGAGGAACAATATCTATTTATCCTACAGAAAAATAGTATTAAACAGACTTTAAACAGGCCATTTTCTGCAACCATTTTTACACTTGAAATTCTGGTTACTTTTACAAGAGCTCCCACTTGTTCAAATGGTGGAGGATGGTGCACAGGTATCTCTGAAGCACTAATCTCAGGCACACAGACACACAGGGAGGACCTACATCTCCCCATCTCAGACTCGTGTGGGCACGAGTATTTGTTTTACTGATTATTATCAGATCTGACAAACACCAGCTTTGGGCACCACACTGGGGGGGGGGGGGGGGATTTACTCAACTGGTCTTAAAATTCATTTAAGCACAATTTACTGAAGAAATTATTGAAGTTTAAAGGGCCGCGTAAATACTATCTTGTGATAACCGCTGCTATAAACACGTGTTTTGTCTGCAGTGTGAAACTGAAACAAGGAGTAAATAGACGATGTGAAAAGTTATGTTATATCGCAATTCCCCCCACGCAACCCATTATTTCCCTCCCGGAACCGAGACGTGCGGCCGATCATAGTACCGGGCGCCCCTTATCAGGCGTCGGACACTCGCTGCCGATCCTCGTCTTTATCTCACGTCGGGTCACTTGAGCGAGTCGTTTGTTGTAATGCAGCCGCCCTAATGATGTTCCGTACGAATGACACAGATACACACCCAGCCGGCCATCGCGCCCGGTTAGGTACTGCTCACACCGATGCCCTGCGTTACTCACCAACCGTGAGGTGTGCATTGTTTCATAATAAACACATAAACATACACACATTTTCTATATATATATATATATATATATATATATACACACACATACATACACACACCATTCTGCCTGTGCATATTTATTAATTATGCCAAGAGAATACGATAGATTTCGTTAATGCAGGACAGTAAGAAGGCTGGCCTGGAGAAAAACACAAGAATATTATTTTGTTAGAAAAACTCACCACGCTTTCCTCCGGGTGAGGCGCAGTGTTTGCAGAATTCCTTTCCGATGCGGTAGCGTGCTTATTATCTCCCCTTTCTCGTCTTACTCGCTTCCCCAATCCATGCCTCCACACCCGGGAACAGTGAGTGTTAGGTGGGTGGGTGGGGGTCTGCTTGTTTGGAATGATCCGAGGAAGACGGGCGATCGAGCGGGGCGCTAAAACGCAACTCGAATAATAGGATCGCCTGGATGGGCCGCAGAGCATCCAAGCCCCGCCGCACTTCTTCACAAACCGCGGGCCTGTTTGCTTTGGTCCCTCGCAGCGCAGCGTAAGCAGGATTCACGGGATTTGCCTGCTCCGTCTAAGCGCCGTAATCGCCTCTTTTACTCCGCCATGTTTGGTCTCCGTGCCTGGGAATGGGAAGCTGCGAATCCCGGTCCGGGGCCCCTCCCCCCTTCGCCGCAGCGCTGCCACCGCGACCCCTGGCGGCGGACAGCGGCAACATGCTTAAGGAATCTGAACTAGAAGCTCCTGGATGACTTGTGCTCTATATATTTCGATAAGGAAATTCCATGTTTATGTGTGCATTCTTTCCTGTTTTCGTCTATAAATGTATATATAGATGACATTTTACATCTGGACACAATTAATTCTATTAAATATTCTTAATGTATACAAAAAATGCATCGTGATACATACCTTAGACTCTAGGTACAAAAGCAAGCGCAGGAGAAGCTCATACTATGTAATCGGGTGTGTAGCTAGAAATTCTGGGCCTGCTGACAAAATTTCACCATCCATGCCCCTCTGACACCCCTGCATGTAATAATATTAAATATTTTCTGTTAGAAATGCTAAATGATATCATATTTCTGTACTGAACTACCCTGGAAATTTATATGTGCTAATGGACAGCTTACAGTCGCATATGCGTTTATTATAGAAGAGCCTGGAGCATATCCTGAGAAGCCCAGGTCACGAGGCGACGGGAGACACGCAGTACAGGATGCCAGTCCATTGCAGACCAGACACTTTCTCACTAGGTCCAATTTTGGAGATACCAATGTACATAATCTCATGTTTTTGGACTTCAAGAAGAAGCTGGACTACAAAATCTTATACTTTCAAAAATGTCATTGTGATATCTTTGGAGAAAGGAAAAGGTTCAGCAGCATGAATCTAAGAATGCCGTTCTGGCCCTAGATACATTGCTCTTGACCTCCATTATTTAATCAGGTGCTTCCTGTTTTATCTATCTGTTTTTGACAGAATGCTATACTTCAATACCTAGTTCAATACCTGTTGACAGCTGGTCTCAGGAAATATTCACAAAACAGTCAGTTTTTCAAGATGAAATACCTTCGTGATAAGTCTTAGCCTACGGCTTAGGCATAGATATCATTATCGGCTTTTAAAGTATTGATGTTTTTCAGACCAACCTTTGCTTATCAGTCCACAATATATACTACATGAACACTTTATTAGGTACTCCTGCTTGTTAATGCTTGTAAGCAGCATTCTTCTCCAAACAGCAAATCACGTGTCTGTTGCTTAACACATTCAGCACACAAGAGTCAAGAGATTGTTATTGTGCAGCTAAGCATTATAAGATATCTGATTTAAGTAAATTTAAATGTTTCATGATTGCCGGTGTCAGACATAGTGTCTCCAGCATCTCAGAAGCAGCCGCCCTCCTGGGATGTTCACATACTCAAGTGTCCAGAGTTTACAGATAATGGTGTGATGAACTAAACATATCCAGTCTGTGGTAGTTCTGTTCCAGATAAAGCTCTTGTTTTTGAGTGAGGTCAGGGAAGAATGATCAGACTCATTAAGGCACCACTATAAGATGAAATGACAGGTTTAAGTCATAAGTCTGGATCACGATGTTCTCCTTCTTAAACTCTTAAACCCATTGTGCCAAAGTGAATCTTCACAGCTGGCTTTTTTCCTCAGTTATTAAAGCAGCTGTGGAACCAAGCCATCTCAAATCTCCAGCACACCGCCTGGTTAAAGAAAAATGTCTGTCTATAACATGACCATGGATTGCAGGTGGAAACCAACACAAACAGGGAGAACCTGCAAACTCCACCCACACAGCCCTGGGGGGTGTGAGGCAATTCTGCTACTCACCACACCACCTGCTATTTACACTCACATCTGTCAATATTTCTCTCAGTGCACTGAGGTTAAATGATTACAAATGAATCTATATGCAAGTACTGCATCTTTTTTTATGGGCCGTGAGGGTTACGACCCTGAGTTTGCAGAAAAATGATGAAACATCTAAGCTTATGAAGTGAGTTCCTAAACGTTCCCCAACTTGATCTACAACTGAACTTAGAATGGTGTCGATCAGGCTCTCAGGCTCTCATCTCATGGGCCATCACTGTGTGTTTTCAGAGGAATTCAAGAGGGGTGGTATAAGCTGACATATTTAAGCATCCTGGCATCCTTTGCTTTCAGCTTGTTACTCATCAGGGGAGCACACTGATGGTGATGTGCTGAGCACCTGCTGCAGCTGAGGACAGCCGAGGGCCCACAGGTGGCGGAGACCAATGAACACTGCTG
The DNA here is from genome assembly GCA_015163995.2 of Mormyrus lacerda. Lineage (NCBI taxonomy): Eukaryota > Metazoa > Chordata > Actinopteri > Osteoglossiformes > Mormyridae > Mormyrus > Mormyrus lacerda. Next base: position 28,856,522 of record JAABNX020000046.1, on the reverse strand, counting down.
TTACAGCC
>JAABNX020000046.1:28846207-28856414 GCA_015163995.2 Mormyrus lacerda | reverse complement strand
AGGGCCCACAGGTGGCGGAGACCAATGAACACTGCTGTTACAGCCCAGGGCCCACAGGTGGCGGAGACCAATGAACACTGCTGTTACAATGGGAACGTGTGAGTGAGAGAGAAGCCTGGCAGCTACGAACACAGTTTGTATGAAGATCTGATACTGCAGGGACGCTGTGTGGGCAGTGGCCTATAAAACGTCCTTGAACCAAAAACTACCCTTGGTGGATCTAACGCTTAATGAAGTCAGTAGGGTTGCACCGATGCCATTTTTTTCAGACCGAGTATGAGTACTTACATTTGTGTACTTGCCAATACCAAGTAAGATACAAGTACTTAAGGCAGTATTCATACCATTGAAAATACCAATGACCTAACCTGGCATAACCAGACCAGTACTCAAATGACAATTTGACAGGACCCCATCAGTTCATTCACAGTTTTCATGGGGCTTTACCAATGGGTAAATTACACTTAAGAGTTGTTATGTTAAACTTTTACAACAACCTGTCATTCCAGACTAACAATTACCATCACAGAGCAATAAACTGAAAGACAGGTTTTTTTTTTGTTCAGATTTGCTTAGCTTGTTACAATCTAAATATTCACCAAAGTATCAAATAAAATGCATAACATGTGGCAATTTCAAACAAAATACAAACAAAAATTTGCTTCAAGCCACCAATCAGAGGAATTTGTTTTATTCCTCGGACTGTGGCGTGGAGTGGCAAGAAGAATTAAAGCTGGGGTGACAGATTCTCAGAGTTCCTGGGACGCTTGTGTAGCGTGTGTGTGTGTGTCTTAGCTTATTCCCAATGCCCATCCTCATCATCATCAGAGAGGGGTCAGGGGATATTGACACAAATAAACACACGCTTCAACATTAAATCGCTAAACGCTTTTTGAAATTCAATTGCATACTTCATAAACATTTGTGATGTTCCTTTAATCATCCCAGTGTCTTTAATAGGGCATAACCATTCACTGTTGCTTTTTGGAGAAACTCACTACATAAACATAGTGTATAAATATTCACTACGTACTAACTCAAGGCCTTTAATAGTGCATACATATTCACTATTGTTTCTTGGACAAACCAAGGGCATTTTGTTTCTTTTCAAAGGGCCTTAATGAGTTATACTCTTCTGTGAAAAACTGATTCATTTGTTAGCTTCTTTTTACTGACTTGGTGTGGCCTCTTTTCTGCTTGGAAGTGGACAGATGGTCATGAATGACTGACTTTCCTCTGCATACAGCCGAATAAATGCTTTTGCGATGAGTGCATAAAACTTTAGCAGCATCATTCGGCATTGGATTGAGGGGATGGCTGCTCCAGCCCCTGATTAAAAAAAGGCGTTTTCTCTTCAGCCTGGCTAATCTGTGAGATTCACAGCATGGATCAGCATCCTCATCTCCTTCGTGGTTTTTTTTTTATTGACAGATAGAAACGCCTTAAGGCTTAATCCACGCAGCCTGGGAGTATAAACGTCCAATTGTGGTTGAAAGCTGTCGTTGTACAAAACAATAGCGTCTTGAGAATTATTTTTCAAGACATTGCGATGCATAGCCTGAAATTGAGACCGTCCCGGCCAAACCAGGACATCTGGTCACTTTAGATAAAGTTGCTCAAGTACCTAGGCTGATTGCTCCTATTGCATCCTCTTCCATGTCTTCTATGGGTTGCCGGCAATGAGAGTTGCACCACTCCAGATGGTACAACATGGGCCAAAGGGCTGTGTGCAAAGTGGATATCAGGCCTCTGGCAGACATGGTGACAGCTGAGCTGCCACAAATTGGTATGTTCATACAGGAGCACGGAGAGAGCCGTGTGGGTGGAGTCGAATGGGTGTGGGTGTGGCCTCTTAAAAGGCAGGCTGGTGGCGCAGGTTGTTAACGACGGCTCACACGAAGGCACCTGGGCTGCAACTAGCCTCCTAGATCTATCATACGCACCAGTAACAGTGAGAGATAGACGTTTACTTAATACTAGGCAACTTCAGATTTACTCTCCCTTTGATGGAACATATTCCTAATATGACCCAGACAGATACACAAACAAGGGACTTGATTAGTCAGGAAAACACAGGACATGGAGGTACAGCTGTCCAATGCACAGATCCACATGAGGCAACAGAAAACAGGTAGCATCCCACAGCCCTAACAGGGTTATTTCTACACAAATTAATTTCCATCAAAGTATAAATGTCATAGAACCAACTGCTTTTATATATACAAATTCATACCCCTGACTGCTTGACTCTGGATGCATGACACTGCCCTTCCTGACAAAGCTTAAGCTGATTTAACCTACTGCTGCACTTCTGATATGCAATATGGACAGCGTTGTGCAAGAGACATGTATGATTCATTGTTCAGATGTATTTTGTTTTCAACAGGATAGACCAAAGATGATCTAGCAGCTCCAGGTAGACCTGTGTGACTGCAACTAAAGGACCTTTGTCACCAGGGGACAACGGATTGTCCCCGAGAAGTAAGAAATTAGGTATTTTCCCATGGTGTCATTAGGAGATATTACCTGTACGTGTTCCACAAGGAAACGTGTTTATAGCGATGGACCTAGATGCTCATGCCAGTGGACAACAGGAGAGTGACAATAGTGTCGCAAGCAGACAGATGGAATGACAGAGAGGCAGTAAGACAGAGGAGAGACAAGAACATCAGACAGAACATATGACAGATACCCAGTCAGGGACAGTAACACACAAACAGTAACAGACAGATGAGAGAGTGTGACAGAGACAGACATGCAAACAGTCACAGATGGACAGAAGGGGAGACCCATCATCTCACCTTCCCTGCCTACCAGCCCAGCCCCCAAGCTGCCAATAATGTTACCATATAGGTTAAGCACTACCAGTATATCAAATTGGTATGAGTTCTGAACCGGCTTGGTAAGCTACATTCCATTCAATAATAATCTGTGGACATTTAACGTGGCATGCAGATGAATTAAATGTCTTTAAAGTTGGTGCACAGTATGAAACCTGTCACTGTGTCACAGTAGGCCCTGTATTACAGGTTCGCTGGGGGTGCAGCCTCTCTTTCAGCCTGTATGAGTTTCAGTATGAGTTCAAGGAAACATGCAATAGTTACACAGAGACATGCTTATGGCCGTGAAGGACCATTTGACTGCACATTACGGTGGATTGCTGATGATTACGGAGGGATCTTGACCTACATACAGTAGCTGTGGATGACTGTGTTCTCATGCTTGATCTTTGGTTATAGCTGTGCTGCCTCAGAACACCTCTGCAGGAAGACACTGTGTGCCAACTTTCTGATTGTGACAGACTGCTACAAACCTTAGTGTCAGAACGACAAAGCACCGGGACTCCAGTTATGCGGATTGTGTGCTCACATCTGGAAAGTCCTCAGCAGAATATACTTGTATACTGAGCACACATGTAAAAAATCACACACCTGCTCGCCGTATTATTCTTTATTGCCATAGTTAATATTGTTCATGGTCGGTGTGGTGATGTAGCTCAGTGCGCAGCACAATAGTCTAACAGCTCCTGGGCTGTCAGATGGTTCCTCAGCTCTAGCACTTTGCATATATGTTTGCGAGGATTTCCTTGGTTACTCCAGCTTCCTCCCGGAATGTAAAGACTCATGGCCAGAGGAAGTGGTGTGTGTGTGGTAGGGGTGGCACAACTTAACACACATGCAAATCTCAGGACACTTGCAAATCTCATTACACATTTAGAGATTCTTTTACAGGTTTGCGAATCTGATTACGCACATGGATTCTGAATTCACATTTACAGATCGCTTTAGACATCTGAAAATCTCAGTACGCATTAACAAGTTTTTTGACACATTTACAAATCTGATTACACATACATGGATTGAGATACATTCACACAACTTTCCATGCACAATTGCAAATAATATTACTATGATAATAACCCCATAAGAGAGATGTAAGTATAAAGGTATTCATTCATGTATTAAATGTAACTGAGGTACAAAAATTCCATCTGCTCAATTTTTTCCCCACACTTCCACATAACATTTTCTGAGGTGTCCCAACTGTTAGTAGCATAATCATGTGATTAGTGACTAGTTGACGTCAAGCTTAAATCTGTGACCAGGACAGCAAGTCTTTGTGGTGTATCGAGATCCACAGTATCCAGAGAAATGTTGACATACGACCACAATGGACAGACCACATCCAAAAGGAAGGACAGACCACATCCAAAAGGAAGGACAGACCACATCCAAAAGGAATAACTGACAAAGCTGTCTGAAGGGGATGTCTGGGTACTAACTAATAAATTGTATCCAAAAAACATAAAACCACAGCTGCTCAACTCACTGCAGAATTAAATGCACACCTTGACTATCCTGTTTCCACCAAAACTGTTCACTGAAAGCTCCACAGGGTCAATATTCATGGTCAGGCTGCTATAGCTAAACCTATCGTCACTCGAGAAAAAGTCACACGTCAGTTTCAATGGAGTCAGCAGCCACATCTTGGGCTGTGGACAATGTGAACCATGTATTGTTCTCTGATGAGTCCACCTTCACTGTCTATCCCACATCTGGGAGAGTTACAGTGTAGAGAAGCCCCAAAGAAGTGGACCACCTGGACTGTTGCGGACCCACGGGGGAGCATCAGTGAGGAATTAGGCTGCAATATCATGGCATTTTCTCGACCCACTGCTTGTTCTAGATGGTCGTGTCACTGCCAAGGACTACTGAACCATTCTGGAGGAGCATGTTCACCCTGAAGGAGGTGCCATGTATCAGGATTATAATACACACAGCAAAACTGGTGATGGAGTGATTTGATGAACATGTGAACATGAAAATTAGCGACTGGGCTGATACCTGGCAGATTTAACATAGATAAATGTAAGGTAATCCATGATGGGAGCAGAAATATAAAGTACAGGTATTTTATGGGTTCCACTGAAATAAGGGTTACTTATTATGAGAAAGACTATGGTGTGTATATTCATGCAACAAAAAAGGCCAATAGGATGTTGGGTTACATCTCTAGGTGTGTGGAGTTTAAGTCAAGGGAGGTGATGCCATAATTATATAATTCCTTGGTAAGATCCCACCTAGAATATTGTGTGCAGGTTCGGTCACCATACCTTAAGAAGGACTTAAAAAAGGTTCAACGTAGGGCTACAAGAATAGAGGAATGTCTTATGAGGTGAGGTTAGCTGTGCTGAATCTGTTTATCCTTGAGTAAAGGAGACTAACGGAGGACATGATCTAGGTACTGTATATAATATTCTAACAGGTCTGGATGCTGTTCAGCCAAATGGATATTTCAATATTAGTTTAAATACTAGAACTCATGGCCATATGTGGATATTAGTGGGAGAACATTTTAAAATGAATTTGAGAAAACACTTCTTTACACATTCTGTAGTTAGAGTATGGAATAGTCTTCCTGCTAGTATAGCGGAAGCTAAAACCCTGGGTTCCTTTAAATTAGAGCTAGATAAGAGCTAATCCATGTGTCCTGTGATAGACCTGTATCTCATACAGGGTGCTCCCCACCACCCTGTACCCTGCGGGATCATTCCCAGGCTCGCTGCGATTTTCTTTTACCGTAAACCATTTTGTTCACTAACTGTCTGGCTTGTCAAACCTTCACGCTACGTTACAAAACAAATGAATGTGTAGGAGAGGGGAAGTGCTGCTGGCAGATGATAAACTCATCTCACAGATGATGAGAACTCACATGATTGTGATTCGGCGAGATTTCTCCCTGGTGATCGTCTTGAGTCACCCGATAACCCCTTGGCTCCATGTCATGCAGATGGCCTAGGGAAGATGTGGGTGTTCAGCTTTACACATGGACAGGCAGTGTGCTGCGCTGTTACGTTAACACAGCAAGGGGGCACTGTCGCTCAATGTCTATTTAACTACTTAATGAAAGGTGAGATTAACATCATGCTCCAAGGAGCTGTATTTGCCCCGTGTCTGCTCATATATAATTATCAGGTCCAGGTTGTTTTGCCGAGTATTGCAGCTGGGCAGACTCTTTACATGGACCGGGTTAGCAAAGAGGTTCAGCTTTCACCTAGAAATGCAACCACCCAGGAAATGTGGATCAACTACCATGGATAGGACAAGCCGGCTGGAACAGTCGGCTATGGTCTATACACATACCCACTTGGTTCGTATCTTTATAAGAGCACAATGGTAACTGCGTGTTCAGCCATGCATCAATCCCAAAGTAATGCTTAGTGTCATGTCCTGATCATGCTGCTCCTCCTGTATGCCACGCCCCCTCATTAACCTCATGTGGAATCCTCTTGATTACCAGCTGTTCCTAGTCTTGTCCAATTGAGTCTGCGTATTTAAGTGCTTTCCAGGTAGTCTTTCCCCAGTCTTGTCATTAAAGTCTTGTAGTCCCTGACATTTCTCTGTGTCCCCCATTGTGTTCTCCTTCTAGTAAACCCTGTGTTTACCCTGTATGCTTGGACTCCCATGCTTCCCTTCCCATTGTGCCTTCAGCAGTCCTGACACTTAGTATCAGTGGCAGAGTATGTAACAGCAACTCAATAGTTAAGACCTTTAACAAGGTGTTATTGGACTTCAGGGCATTGTGAATTGTTTCTTCCCTAACCAAATTAGCACCTTTTATAATGTATCAACTCATTTCTTAATTATTGAAACTCAAGTGGCTCTAGAGAGACCTGGTTGTTATTTCTAGCCATTAAGACATATAAAGTTTGGATATTTTAGCACACAGGGTTATATCATCGCAGACAGTTAACTCAAATTGTTAGTTTCTACTTTTTCCCTCTCTTGCAAACTGCTGCTGCATTTTTCCCCGCAACTATACATTTCTGTAAAAAAAAATTCTGGTAAAATCCTACAGAAAAACACATCCACTTTTCTGTCTTGTGCAGATCAATATGTGCAAGGTCCTGCTCTCTCCAATACTCCATGGGAGCATGGATTCTTCCTGCACAGAAAGACTGGTGTAGGGACGCAGACATCATGGCTGGTAGAGTTTACATATCTCCTCCTAAGCTGCATGGATCCTAGCAACCACAGCTGAAGACTTCATCAAGATTTCATGACTGGATTGCACCAATGATCTTCAGCAAAGGGGTCACAATTTTTGATGGCAACCATCAGATCTTGTGACCTTAAACAAACGAAGGAAAAAAAACAGGGAATCTGCAGTCAAAAACCCTTCAAGTGGCTTGTCATCATTGTACATTATAATCCTGGAAAGATTTCATGACTGGGGTGTACCATTCAGCTTCAGTAGAGGGGTTACAATTTTTGATAGCAGCCATCAGTTCTTGTGACTCCGAAACCAATAAAGAAAAAAACAGTTACTCAACAGTCAAAAATACTTCAGGTGATTTATTATCGATGTAGAATGTAATATCGGAAAGATTTCATGACTGGAGTGCACCAATCAGCTTCAGCACAATGGTCACAATTCTTCATACAATTCTTGATTGTCATCAGATATTATGACCCCAAACAAACAAGTGAAAAAAGTAAAGACTCTGCAGTCAAAAACATTTCAGGTGCATTATCATAATTAGAAATTATAATCCTGGAAAGATTTCATAACTGGGGTGTACAGGTCAGCTCTGGAAAAGGGTGACTAACAGTGAGCATGACATTTTCCCTTAGCAAAAAGTAGTAACCTGCCGGGTTCGCTCTTGTGTGGGGGGGTGTTACGTGCCATAAGTTCCAGGAGGAGCCCTGCAGAATCTCCAGACCTCCCTCCTTTGTTGTCATTCGCCGACTGCATCTTGGCTCCGCCCTGCTGACCGAGTCCCGCCCACGACGACTGCGATGCGTCGCGTGTCACTTCCTGGCGGCTGGGAAGAAAAGCCGGACAGCGGGATACCTCGGGAGCTCTGCTCATTTCCTTGTTATTGGTTTGCTTATTGGTTTTTTGGATTACTGGTATATGGCTGTTTGGTTTTCGGATTTTGATTTCCCGCCCCCTTGGTACTTTTGCTTTGGTTTGCTTTGGTTTCCCGGCTTATTTGATCTTTCGCTTGTGTTTCTGACTACGCTCTTTGTCTTTCCTCTTTGGTACCTTTCCCTGTGTTTTGTAAGCTTTCTGTGTGTATTTGTAACAGGTGTGTGTAAGGAGTGACTGCCTTTTGATTTGCGAATTGTGGTTTACTGTATGTTTGGGTAGGGAGTCAGTATCTGGTGTTGTATTTTTGTTTCCTTGTGTTGCATTTAGATCGGTTCGGGACGTTCTCGCTAGCGGTGTTTTGTTTGTTGTTTTGGCCTTGTCACTCCCGAAGGTTGTTGCACCTCGTGTTTGTGAACGTGTTTGTGAAAAATAAGAGGGATCTTTTCATGTTTTTTTTTGTTTCCCGTGGTCCTGTTCCCTGACCCCCTGATTGTCTTGTCTCCCCCTCTCCCTTTCCCTTACCTCACTGCCGGTCCCTAACCCTAGACTGGGGATCATAACATTTATGTTATTAAGTATGCTTGAGTATAAGTATAGCAAGTATACTATGGACCATGTACTTGTACAAGAAAGTATACCAATTTAATACTTCGTTGAACTAAACTGGAACATATTTAAGTTTACAAAAGTATACTTTCAAGTATACAAGTACACTCATCTATATACTATTAGTGTACTAGGTTTATACTTCTAGTCCACATTTTAGTTTATTGAAATACACTTGAAGTATACTTTTATGAACTTAGAATTACAAAAACTATTTTTTGCTCTTTCACTTGTAATACTTTAAGTATACTTGTAAATGGACTGCATTTATATAGTACTTTTCTACTCCTACGAGTACTCAAAGCACTTTACAATACATGCCACACATTCACCCATTGGTGGAGAAAGCTGCTAAGCAGGACACCAAGAGCAATTTGGGGTTCAGTGTCTTGCTCAAGGACACATTGACAGGGTCAAGAAGAACCAAAGCTCAAACCTGTAACCCTCTGCTTGCCAAACAGTAGCACTACCACCTGCGCCACCATCTTACTTGCAAGCTTGCTTAGTATATTGCTTGTAGCATACTATGTATATATCCATCCATCCATCCATCCATCCATCCATCCATTAACTTCTGCTTATCCGAGGTCGGGTCACGGGGGCAGCAGTCTCAGCAGGGAAACCCAGACTTCCCTCTCCCCAGCCACTTCCTCCAGCTCCTCTGGGGGGATCCCGAGGCGTTCCCAGGCCAGCCGAGAGACATAGTCCCTCCAGCGTGTCCTGGGTCTTCCCCGGGGCCTCCTCCCAGTGGGACATGCCCGGAACACCTCACCAGAGAGGCGTCCAGGAGGCATCCTAAGCAGATGCCCAAGCCACCTCATCTGACTCCTCTCAATGCGGAGGAGCAGCAGCTCCACTCTGAGCCCCCCCCCGAATGACCAAGCTCCTCACCCTATCTCTAAGGGAGAACCCAGCCACCCTGTGGAGAAAACTCATTTCAGCTACTTGCAATCTCGTTCTTTCGGTCACTACCCACAGTTCTACCCATAGGTGTGGGTAGAAACGTAGATCGACTGGTAAATCAAGAGCTTTGCCTTTTGGCTCAGCTCCTTCTTCACCACGACAGACCGATGCAGCGCCCGCATCACTGCTGACGCCACACCGATCCGCCTGTCAATCTCCCGTTCCATCCTTCCCTCACTTGTGAACAAGACCCCAAGATACTTAAACTCCTCCTCTTGGGGAAGGACTTCCTCCCTGACCCGGAGAGAGCACTCCACCCATTTCCGGCTGAGGACCATGGTCTTGGATTTGGAGGTACTGATTTTCATTCCAGCTGCTTCACACTCGGCTGCGAACTGCTCCAGTGAGAGCCGAAGGTCACGGTCTGATGAGGTCAACAGAACCACATCATTTGCAAAAAGCAGAGACCTAATCCTGAGGTCACCAAACCACACACCCTCAACGCCTTGACTGCGCCTATAAATTCTGTTCATAAAAGTTATGGTGATAAAGGGCAGCCCTGGTGGAGTCCAACTCTCACCGGGAACGAGTCTGATTTACTGCCAGCAATGCGAACCAAGTTCTGACACCAGTTGTACAGGGACCAAACAGCCTTTATAAGGCAGCCCAGCACCCCATACTTCAGGAGCACTCCCCACAGGACTCCCCGAGAGACACGGTCGAATGCCTTCTCCAAGTCCACAAAACACATGTAGACTGGTTGGGCAAACTCCCACGCACCCTCAAGGACCCTGCCGAGAGTATAGAGCTGGTCCACTGTTCC
>JAABNX020000046.1:28824008-28834615 GCA_015163995.2 Mormyrus lacerda | reverse complement strand
TGCACTACATGTGCACTGTATATATAGTATGCACTACATGTGCACTGTATATACGCACTACATGTGCACTGTATATACAGTATGCACTACATGTAGTTTTTGGTCTGGAAAATGTAAGCACATCATTTTGTCTGCATATGGCAAACTTAAATAAAAGACTTAATAATAAGAGAAAAATTATGACAAAAAATGAACACAAACACTGTCAATCTAATTCAATGTGACGTGTACAGCTCATTTTCACAATACTTCATTGTACCAAAGAGCTTTACATCATCCCAGCCCAAAAACCTCAAGCCAGAGGTGACAGTGGCAAGGAAAAACTCCCTGGCCAGCGGAGCACCTTACCCGTCACGGCCCAGGAGGAACAGTGCAGGGATGCTCGGCAGGTCGACAGTGCCGTCGGTGATCATGTCCAAGTACTGGCTGTCGTTGTCCGAGGCGCTGTCAGCAATCAGCACGGCCCGTCCGCCAGCCTCCTCCACACCCCGCGCCTTCCGGACAAAGGAGCACCCTCTGTGTGCATGGACACACATACACATAGTGTCACACTGTCTGCAGGTCATGTCACCCCGCTGCCTGCACAACTGCACAGCCCCAGTCTGCACTGGGGATTATTTATTAAGGTACATTTAAATAAGCACAATACTTTTAACAAAGCTTTAAACATTTTATCCAAACGATTAACATTTTATATGCCATTTTTACCATATAATATTTCACTTAAGCAATTCACCTGAAGCAGCAGTAGGAAGCATCTTACGACTAAGTGGTAACTTTTGGCACACAAGGCTTGGTTCATCAGTGCTATACTACATACTTGTCCCAAGGCATTTCTGGGCAAGTGAACACAGCAGAAACCTTACAGTAAAACAGATGAGTTCAAAAGCAAACATGAACCCATTCTTGGGTTTGATTCATCTCCCTGCTCCAAATATATGGACCATAACCCATAAGGCACAGGTCTCATACCCTCTCTGCAGGAGAGCAACTTGGCCCTCTATCATTTCTTTGTTGCTTAACTCTGAACAGCCATCCGAGGGTTCAGCAGGAACCAGGTAGATCTCATCATAGGAAGAGGTCTGTCAGAGACAGGCGGAGTGGAATAAGGTTATTCAACGATGCATCGATGTCAGTTTACCAGGCTGGAAACATAATGCAAACTCACAAAGTCTCCACCGAAGTCCCGGGCAGGGGCTGCACTGAATATGTACCCGATATCTTCAGGCCTGAGGATGCGGAAATACAGCAGCTCATTTACTCCGAGTCCTAGCGAAAGCAAAGGGAACATCTCACACAAACAGCCGAAAGAAAGCCATAACCCTGCCCTGTTCATGCAAAACTAACTAAACGAATATAACCGTGTAAAATCCTTTCTATCGTTCGCGGTTCAAAGTTCAACTCGAAATGCATGTCTCCGTTTGATTTTTAAAAATATTTTAAACGACAGGGTGTCAGCTGACATACTAAAAACTGGGATGATACAAACCCCAGAAACATAGCAGGGGGTTGTAGCCATTAGATCAGAAAATCCAAAATTATTTCAATATGAAACGCAAGAGCGATCTTACTGAGCAGCAGAATTCATGTGTACGGAGAATTCAGAGCAATACCTATAGATAAGTTACCGCCAAGTCTGCATGAGAAACGGACAGCTGTCTTCACCGGTTCGTATGCTATATACCTCGGTATAAAGGTATCTTTTGACGTTTACTTACCTAACGTAAAATGCAGCTGTGACAATATTACCCCAGCCACAAGAAGCAGGGCTACACCGTACAGATCTGTCATGATTCTGCTAAATGTGTCCGATTCTTAGACTCCAAATCGATTCCTACCCGATCCGCACATACCTCCGCGGACAAAAAGCATATAAATGATCTGGAACCAGCCAGACAAAAAAACAAAACTGCAGCAACACAACTAGTATACAACAATTTCAGAATTGCTCGGAACCATTTTTTTTGCTTTTAATTCATTCTTTTCTTCGTATTTAATAAAGAAATCGAAGCATTACAATTAAAATATATCGCCACCTAATGTACAGGAGGCCTCATGAGAGTTAAATAATGGGCAGAGGTGCATATCTCTGACCTCACTGCGAGTGCGATTCAAATCCAATTGGTATGGTCATTTGACTTCGTCTGCGGGCTCCTGGAGGATGGATTCCCCCTTTGGGTCTGGTTAGGGTTAGGGCTTCCTCTGCTGGCTCCTGGAGGACGGGCTCCCCCTTCGGTCTGGTTCCTCCCAAGGTTTCTTCCTTCTATGGAGTTTTTCCTTGCCAAAGTCCCCTCTGGCTTACTCACTGGGGGCTTTGGGCAAGGATAATGTAAAGTGCTTTGAGGCATTGTAATGTTATATTAAATGTACTATACAAAATAAAAATGATTGATTGATTAATTGATTGAGTTGTTGATTGACTAATATACGAGTGAGTAAAAATGTCACATAAAAAACCCATAACTGCAGCAACAAAAATACTGCAAATGATTTGAACAGTCCAAATCTATGGGAGGTATTTTCTGCAAAAAATAAAATGGAAATGAAAATGTTAAAAAGAAAATACAATCTCCACTTTGCCATTTAGTTTTCAAAGTCTGTGTGCAAAGATTTGCTTTTTAATTTTCCACTCATGTATGAGTCGGATGTGAAAAATTGAAAAATAAAATTAAAAACCCTTTTTGTCTTTTCATTTTCCAATTTGACTTTAAATTTCCTGGAAGTAACTTAAGCCATGAAATAAGTCACTACGAATAAGAAGATGAATGAATAGGAAGTTGCCGTAGTTGCCTAACTTAAGCCGCGTGTGATTTTGTCATTAGTTTGGGCGACACCATGGCCAAGAAACACGAAGACAACGGAATCGGCAAATGTACTGAGAAAGCGGAGCAGTGATCCGTAGCTCCGCCCACCGCCCCACTCTGATTAACATATATTTGCATGTAGTGAACTTGAAAATGAAAAAGCAAAGTAGGAAATGAAAAGTCAAATTGGAAAAAAAGAGAAAAAGGGTTTTTAATTTTATTTCTCAATTTTTCACATCTGACTTTGGAAACTAAATGGCAAAGTGGAGATTGTATTTTCTTTTTATAATTTTCATTTTATTTTCTGCAGAAAATACCTCAAATCAGGACTGTGCAAAAAAAAAAAAACAATTTAATAAATCTTTTTTCACTGGTGTGCCTTTCTTCACTGGTTTGCTGCTGTGGGCTGTCCCTGTGAAGTACTCTGCACTGTCTCCCTGTGAAGTGCTCTGCACTGTCTCCCTGTGAAGTGCTCTGCACTGTCTCCCTGTGAAGTACTCTGCAACGTGCACACTGAAGAACCTGAAACTGCTCACTTCCTCCACAGCAGACCGGCTGATGGTGACAGGGATGCTTGAAGGGATGCTTCTGCTTGCAGACGTCTGCTGTCAGCTCCTTGAGTGACGTTACCATCGGACCCTTGAGTCCAGCCCTCAACCTCCCATTGCTCTATGGATCTTCGGACCTGCTTTCTCAAAAATGTATGTTGCCTGTGATGAAAATGGCTGCTAAACAATCCAAATGTCACGTTTTTTACACGATTACCATTTTGTCCAGAGTGTCGCCCTTTTATCAGAATCCAAAAAGCATTTTAACTGGTGTGAGGAGCATTGTATAATTTTTCTTTCACTGTTAGAAAGCCACTGAAGCATTGAAGATTTATCACTGGCATTACCAACAGTCAGTTGACTATGCATTTGTGTTTATGGACAAAGCGCGTAACTTTCTAACCAAAGCATAGGCCTCTCTGCTCTGTCTAGGAGAGGACCTTCACATTGGAAGTTGATTGAGGATGTATAGGCTACCTGAGGAACTTGTAATTAAGGAAAGGTTATTTTGACATCAGAAGTCCACAGAATTAAATAAATAAATAAATATTCTAATAGATTAATAACTGGACATAACATTGCAGAATCAATGTAGCTGGATTGATGCATGACAATGTATTGATGCACTTTTACAGGCCTAATAATAGGGAATCAAAAGGAACAAGAAACACATAGAACATTTTAATATAGTGAATGTTTGCTCAAAGGTGTGGATGTTAGAACAACATTAGTAAGCACAGTATTCATCTTTGCAGGGTATTTTTATTAACCGACGGGGGGAGTTCTGAAACGGCTTCATAACAACTTTCAATTGCTGTCCTTAAAACTGAGTATTCTAAAAGTACCACTCAAACTAGCAGGTCACCTCGTTCTTCTAAAGGACATCACCCTATATGGTGGCCACCCTGACACACCTAAATAAAACAACTAAAATGAACAGCACAACTATATTCAACAACACATGTGAACAGTTATTATAATAAGCTGAACACTACAATAACGATCATAAATGCAAATACTCAAACAAAACAGATGCAAATGCTCATGGGAGTCCAAACCGGAACCAGTTACAGTCCGGATAATTCCAAGGAAGCGTTGTGAGTGTGCACTTATGCACTCACAGCTTTAGCATTTCCTACAACAATAATAATTAGAAAATAATTAAAAACTAAACTAATTAATAGCATCTTCAGTACATTTGATATATTATTAATTAAAAATCCTCTTCACTTCAGCATCTCTAACTCAAGATTTTATATAAAAGGCTGACAAAAATGCTAATTGCAAAAAGCAACACCGTTGTCAGCACCATGTGAGCATGGAATTGAGGTGAACATCTAACAGACATTACCAGTCTTACAGACATTACCAGTCTAACGGACATTACTGGGTATTCTATCTGTGTACAGCAATCACTATATCATTCGACTGAGAAACAAGTGCTACTTTTACAAATGTCTTTACAGAGACATTAACTCTATAGTTTGACACTCATAGCTTTGTTTTACTATACTTGTGCCATTTTTAAGTAGAAAGTTCTGAAGTCTTGTATCCACATCAAACCAATCGCTTCAGCGATCTTAGAGGATGTCTTTGCCCCATTATCAGCTCGCTGTTTTGTGTCAGGATTCAGCTTTTACCACATGCTTTTTAAGAAGCATAATTCCACCAGCCTGGCCCTCGTGTGCCTTTCAGTTGTGGTCTGAACTGTTCTTCCTCTGCTTTTCCTTTTTTCCTTTCCTGCAGTACAGAATATCATTTTCTTCCGAGGTCCGAACAAGTCGTTTCATCTCTCTCTTCCCATCCCTCATTTTCCACTTCTTCCGAGATACCATCTGCATTTGGAGAATGAGATAGAGGCAATTGCTTTAATATTTTGTGCTTCTTTCTTTTCCAGTGATTTCTGGAGGTTTTTTCATACATTTAATTAAAGTACGATCATCTCTTCTGCAGGATTGTGCACTCAGACCACAAGGGTGGTTTCAGTGTACAGTTATATGCCTCCTCTTTGGCACTCTTGATTTTACAGGAAATGAAAAGCAAGACAGCATGTGCTACTCCTCTGAGGCCATGAGTGACAATGCACACAAATAGATTCTGCATGAACAAATGCTATATGTGGCAGGGTGCTGCATAGCTCACTATGGACCTGGAGCAAGACATTTTCAAGGCCTAAGATGGTTAATGATAACATTGTGAATTTAGGGAAAATATGTTGAGAGGCTAATATATGTATTTCTATGGTGCATATAATTTCAGGCTAAATTGGGAAACTAGTAATTCAGTAATAATTCATGCGGATATAAGTTATAATTTTATATTACTATTGATTTTTTAAATTATTGTATACACAAAACTCAATGTAAAAGTGAAGATTTACGCAAAGCAACAATTAAAAGGAAACAAAAGGGCAAAGACCGAGAGGCTTTTTAATAGCATGCAGTGAAAAATAAACCACAACCAAGTGCAGCACAAACATTGTCACAAAGATGGTCAGATGACTTCCAGTTCCTCGAGCTGGTTGTCGTGTCGTCAGCTTGAAATAGGTTTGTGACAGAAACATACAAGTGCAACCACAAAGAGAGCTTTGAAAAGGGTGCCTCAGAAGCACTTAACAAGTCAGCTCTAAGGCCAAAGAAAAGGGCCTTCTCCTGAAATTATTAGTCACATTTCAGAAGTCAACTTACTTATGTCATTAAAATTGACAGATTGTGCAAGAAAAATAAATAAAAAAAAACATAAATTTGAACTTGTGGACTGGTTAGATGCTAAATTCTCTCATCCTGAAAGCCGACTGCAAACACTGCAGAGATTTAATACAAAGAAAGCAAAGCTGAATTGTATAATTCATCACAGAAGAAAGCTAGATGTGTGGTATAATTCTGCTTTACCGTATTTTTAGAGTTATCCTCCTCATACCATTATACAATAATTTCCCTACACTACAGCTTATTATCCTTAATAAATAATAAACATAGGTTAAATAAATTCATAATTTAACTCTGAGATAAATAGGTAGGTAAGTAACACCTTCAATAAATTACGATTTAGAGTTTAAATGGGAGTAGTCAGTCTTACAGCACTGTCTTATAGCAAATGATGTTTGGAGTTTGAGATGAATTTTCAGGTATGGACAGAGCTAATCTGCTGTGAGAAGAATAAAAAGACAGATGAAAAGGCAAAGTGAGGGTTCAGAAATGGAATCCCAAGCACCCCATGTGAGCAGGGGATTCAGATTCCGAGGGACAGGCTGGTAACGGTGTTTAGGGACAAGAGGGTAATCAGTCGGTTACGTTTTTCCATGGACTCCACTGGCTCCAGGGCGAGGGCACAAAAGGCTCCCTGGAACGAGCACGTATCTTGCTAATATCCCCTGGAACCATGGTGCTGTTGGACAGGCCCTTCTGCAAAGTACAGAGAAGCACCATTAACTAGGCCAGCCACGCTTTTTCTGGTCCCTTGGCACACAGGATGCTTCTTCTTAAATGGCGTTCATCAAATGACAGTGCAAATGTTTAAATACAGAAAAAACGAGGAGACCACGCTATAGTTTTTAAAAATCTGAATTTTTAAAAATTTTTGAATCTTGGTTCTGCTGGCAGAAGACTGTGAGGCAGGGTGCTTCCAAGCTCAAAGTTTCCAAGACAACAGTACACAAGAACAAGGTGAAGCAGGAGATACTGGCAATACCCAAAAACCAGCCAGGAAGAGGGCAGAAGCAACCCATCAACTGTCAAATTATTCCGACAGTTTCTCATGAATCACAGGATGACATCAAGCAACCTTCAAACGAATGGGAAACATTACGTTCAGGTGTGAAGTACACTGCTAGGACAGTTTGTTTCAGGCTCCTAGAAGCAGAACTGAAGACCCATAAAGCAAGGAAGAAGCCCTTCATTAATGAGAAACAGGGAAGAAACAGGCTGCAATTTGCACAAAACACAGGGTCCATAAAGTCTCTTTACAATTCGAAAAATGTATTACAAAGGCAGTTGATGAGATATCTTCATCAGGTTTGTTCTATGTACTAAGGTTTTTAATCACATTGCAAACAAAGGTACGGAGCATCACAAATCTAAAGCAGAGGATCACTGACGCCATGACGCCATCGATGAGGGTGTGATACAGCAAAGATGGTGACATATATATTATTCACTTTAGGGACATATTATTCATAAATTGTGAAATGAGTGAAAGTGAAAAGTGTGCTGTGGTCTCTTAACCTTTTCCAGAGCCGTAACTGCTACGATCACTATCAGTATGTAACACAGTTTCAGCATCGGCCTGTTGATAGCAGCGGCTTGGTCAGTTTATGTTGCCGATCTCCTCACCGTGCCATCGTTCTGGTATATGAACTCAATCTGGTGATCCAGCGGGAAGTAGCTGAGGGGCTTTGCCCAGCTGGCTGCGGGCTGCACAGTCACACTGAGCAAATTCCCCTGCTTCTTGCACAGCCCCAGATGGGGTGGGTCCGGCTTAACTGGGGCAGGAAACAGAAGTTTGTCTCTCTGACAAATCATAGTTTCAGCAGCATGTGAGAAAATACATTCAGAATGATAAATAATGGAGACAAACTGGCAGGGGTAAATATTGAATTGGGGGGGGGGACGTCAATCGTGGAAGCAACAGTCAGGTGACCTTAATCCTTCACATTGATTAGTTGTTCCGCTAGTTATTCATTTTCAAATTCACTTTCCTATTAATACATTCTTCTTTTAACAGCAACACTAGATTATTATATACAACTACAGAACCTTAATTTAATTTTTCCCTGCTGATATATCAATGTATTTATTTGAGCATCTTTCTGCTGCCCCTAGAGAAGGGATGGAGGTATTACTGTACCCAGATGAACCTCTGGCTTCTTCTTTGTATCCTGCTCATGTCACATGACTCTCTTCAATGAGTCACCTTAGTTTTCACATCCTTAGCAAAACCAGCGTTCACATATTTATCTCTATTTAAGACATGCAGCCGCTCACCAATGTCACGGAGGAAAAATTGCAGGGTCCTCTTCACATAATGCGTGGAGCTCACCGCTTCTCCAGTCAGGATCATGGGGGTGTCCTCTTCAGTAAAAGGGGAGCTGATCAGGTTAAGAGTAAACCGGGAGGCTTCCTGCTCTCCATGAGCTTCGGAGTAAACCCAGGGGCTGGGATCCTGGCCGTCACTGGAGAAGACAAACCTTTCTTTTATTTCAACTCAAATTACATTCACCTGGCTAGGTGCATGTCAGGTGACCAAGATGTAGCCTCAGTGTAGAGGAGCCATGTGTTATGGAGCTTCTCTGTCAGTCTGTACAGTTCTTAGCAGTCATAGACGTGGTGAAGTTTAGGACCCTCGAGTGCATGTGAGTGTGTAGCGTTTTGCATCATATTTACTACCGTTGATATCTTAATCGGACTACGGTGAAGCCTTTCAGAGACCAGCTGCAGGTGAAGAAGCAGCTGTAAGTCTGAGCTGAGCAAACCAAGGCTTCTGTGAGGAGGAAGACAGAGATAGAAACATAAATGGAATGTGCTGGTATGTCCTGCTAAAGCATGATTTACACGTTTACGTGTGTTTTCTCTGCTTACCTTTAGTGTCCAGCTCCTCCTCCTCCAGTAAGAGGTAGGTGCTGTCGAGTTTTCTTTCTCCATCCCAGCAGCTGTATTCACCAGCATCTGGCTCTTCCAGGTACAGCAGCTCTAAGCTCTTCCCTTTCATGCTTCTGATTTCCTGGCCATCCCGTCTGTGCTTCCAGGTCAGTTCGCCCGCCAAGTCAGTGCGGCAGGTGATGGTCACGTTGTTTTCTACCTTGCCAACCTCCACTGCAGAAAGACAGTTTTGCACAGATACATCAGTGCTGTACCATGAAACCCACAATGCAGAAATAAAAATAGTGAAACAATATACGACAAAAATACAAGTAAACTGAAGAAAGGTAGATGTAGACTTGGAAACAGCCAGATTTCCAAATTTTTCCTGAGCCAATCTCAATATTATAAAAACACCATTTGAAAAGTTTATTCAAAAGTAATGCATAGAGTCACATTTCTTAAATTGTGTAAATGTCTGGTCCAAGTGTCCTTCAGTGAATTCGCTTCCAATGCTTATCCGAGTGTTACACAAAAAGCAGTCCAGTCATGCCCTACATTTCCCTCAACACAATAATGTAACTGTAACTAATAACATCCCTGATTTCAACCTTTAAAAAGACTAGAATTAACCATAAAGAGTATAATGTGTATTTATCCTAGGACATTACGCTACAAGATAAAGTTTAAGTATGAATAATATGTTCAGCATATTGTTTCAAATAGGACCCAAATATTTTAAATATTTCCCAATCTGGATTTGGTTATATTTGCAGTAATTCATACTGTATATTAGGTGTGGTCCAAAAATCATTCGACTGTAAGGGGTTATCTATAAAAGGATCTTTATTTTTAGAATCTCATTTCTTCTTTCTACACTTGATCTAATCAGCTGCATGTTACACAGCTTCTCCATCTTTATTCAGTATTTTAATCCCGTATGTAAGGCACTTTAAAATGCATTTCATGTATGAAACGTGTTATATAAAGATAATAACATGAATTGATTAATAAATCAGAATTAATTGTTGTATTTTTGATTACAATCAATGCAATTAGATGCTTTCATTGCATGTCTACTTCAAGTTAATGAATGAAGTGTGTTTCGTGAAGAATTCACATGCTTTCTGCAGATATGAAGGCACAATGTAAAAGCTTACTGTTCCTTGGGAAGAAGCTGAGCCCCCACACTGAAGGCAGGAAGAGCAGGAGGAAACACCAGGATCCAGATGGCATCTGGGAGGGGACACACACACCCAAACACACATCTTTGCATGTACAATGATTAACTGTACCAGACGGGCACATTCCTGTTTTCCCACTTCACCTTAACACAAAGAAAGACAATCTGTGACTCAATCCCACACCACCCTGAAAAGAAAACTTTATACATTTTCTTAGAAAAACAGGAACTGAGCTGAAAAGGATATAATTAGATTACCTTTCAGAATAAAATTCACGTGCACAATCCACCTGTCCTATTATTTTTCCTTTAAGAATAAAACACGACACTTCTCAAAATCTTGTATCCTTGCTGAATATGTTACAATATTGAGTTGAATCCATTGATCTATGTATGTGTGTTAAATAGGTTCATAAATACATTGATCTATGTATGTGTGTTAAATAGGTTCATAAATACATTGATCTATGTATGTGTGTTAAATAGGTTCATAAAT
>JAABNX020000046.1:28782497-28814453 GCA_015163995.2 Mormyrus lacerda | reverse complement strand
ATGTCTTATGAGGAGAGGTTAGCTGAGCTGAATCTGTTCAGCCTTGAGCAAAGGAGACTAAGGGGGGACATGATCCAAGTATATTAGATTCTAACAGGTCTGGATGCTGTTCAGCCAAATGGCTACTTTAGTATTAGTTTCAATACTAACTCGTGGCCATAGGTGGAAATTAGCAGGAGAACATTTTAAACTGAATTTGAGAAAACACTTCTTTACACAGTGTGTAGTTAGAGTATGGAATAGTCAACATAATTTCTTATGTTCTTATATAAAGGGGAAAACACATGAGTGCAACTAAGGTAGGATAATTGTCAATTAAGACACCACAGGGTAACAGAAAAATCAGATCTGAGACAACTGGTGTTCTCCTACTTCTTATCTTCTAGGAATTATCAACAAATGTAAAAACAATTTAGCTTTCACTTTTCACTGTTTAAGTCCCAGGAATTGCAAAATGTTATCTTGAGAGTTTATTTATATTGGTTGCATTGTTGGTTTATAGTAAGTGAGAATTCCAGCTAAATATTAACCCTGTTTCTCAGTTTTGCTCACCATGCACAGTAAGTAGAGGAAGACTCTTTGTCTTACCAAAAAAAGCCACTCCCTTATATTCCACGTGACATTTGGGGCTGGATGTGTATTAGTACCATGTGGATGCTGGATTTTTTTTTTTGCACCTCCTGACATATTCAGTTTCAGTATCAAAACCAGCATGTATTGTTTTTCTGTCAGCTAAAAACATTCAAAAACAGAATAACAAAAGCATACTGTGGTCTTGTATCATGTTCAGGGTTTTTCCCGGCCTTGTGCTCCCGGCTGCCTAGTTTGGGCTCCGGTCTGACTACAGTACAATCATGTCCTGGGTACAGTGGTTATGGATGGATGGAAGGATAGATGAATGGATAGATTTTCTTCCAACAACCATCTACAAACCCGTAAGAGAAAACACAGAAATTTGAAAAGTGAAACTTTTAAAATGTTACTAAATGTGTACAAAATAATAATAATAATAATAAACATTATCCCAGTCTCATTTATCTCAGCATCCATTTTTTGAAGAATAATCAGGGATGTCTGACAGCCTTTTGTGTATCTCATCGTTGTCAGTTCTGTCAGGCTTGGAAAATAACCAGCAGCTTTACCAGCATCCAGATCAGCCCCTGTCATGTCTGTCATTTTCCTGTTTTGCAAGAAGGTATCCATGGCCACCCTGTCCATTTCTCTTTTTCATTAGGCTTGGCATTCTTCTCAGTTCCTAGTGTGTTTTCCTGTTCCCAGAGATGCCACATGGCTGAGGGGGCATCTCTCTCTTGGTGAGTTGGACATTTTTTGTTTTATATTTAGATATTTCAGTATGGATTCTTGTTTGTGTACTTTTGTTAGTTATACCTGCTTTTTATTAATTTGGAGTCATTTTCTATAACTTGTAAGACTAGTGTTTGAGGTCAGAGTGTTTGATAGTAAATTAATCCTGTTCAGCCGCAAGTCCCTAGTGCAGTATTTCCCAACCCAGACCTCAGGGAACTCCAGACAGTCCATGTTTTTGCTCCATCCCAGTTCCCAGTCAATCAGGAACACCGAACACCTGTTACAGGTGCGCTGGGAGCTGAAAAGAAGCAAAACTGTGGACTGTCTGGGGTTGGGAAACACTGCCCTAGTGTGTTATTAGTAATGGCCATATTGGTTCAACTCATCCAGCCTCATTGTCTGTGTATATTAGGGGCAGTGTATGACTCAGTGGGCTAAGCCTGTCTGCGGGTCCTTGAGCAAAGCCCTTAACCCCCAGCTCCCTGGGCGCCCCGAGGCCCTTAACCCCCAGCTCCCTGGGAGCCCCGAGGCCCTTAACCCCCAGCTCCCTGAGCGCCCCAAAGCCCTTAACCCCCAGCTCCCTGGGCGCCTCGAGGCCCTAAACCCCCAGTGTCCTGGGTGCCCCGAGGCCCTTAACCCCCAGTTCTCTGGGAGCCCCGAGGCCCTTATCCCCCAGCTTCCAGGGTGCCCCAAGGCCCTTAACCCCCAGCTCCCTGGGCGCCCCAAGGCCCTAAACCCCCAGCTTCCTGGGCGCCCCGAGGCCCTTAACCCCCAGCTCTCTGGGAGCCCCGAGGCCCTTAACCCCCAGCTCCCTGGGCGCCCCAAAGCCCTTAACCTCCAGCTTCCTGGGCGCCCTGAGGCCTTTAACCCCCAGCTCCCTGGGAGCCCCGAGGCCCTTAACCCCCAGCTCCCTGGGCGCCCCAAAGCCCTTAACCTCCAGCTCCCTGGGCACCCCAAAACCCTTAACCCCAAGCTTCCTAGGCACCCCAAGGCCCTTAACCCCCAGCTCCCTGGGCGCCCCAAAGCCCTTAACCCCCAGCTCCCTGGGCGCCTCAAGGCCCTTAACCCCCAGCTTCCTAGGTGGCCCAAGGCGCTTAACCCTCAGCTCCTTGGGTGCCCAAGGCCCTTTGCAGACAGCTTACTCGACAGGGATCAATAAAGTATCAATTATTATTATATGTGCCTGCCCCTTTCCAGTTCCTCTGTTGGTCATTGTTGCTCCCCGGGTGCTGAATTAGCTGCCCCCTGCTATGTCACATTGTCATATATGGGTTAAATGCAGAGAACACATTTTCTTGTTGTACACTGTGTGCTATGGTGTGTCAACAATGCCAATCACTAATTTAAAATTAAATTAAATTAGATGTTGTAGGTGTTGTATGTGCTCGTGTTTCCTCCATGTTTGGTTCTAGCCCTCGTTGGTATTGTTTTGTCACCTGCCTTTTGTTTGAACGCTTGCGGCCCCTTTTGTTTCTACATTCTTTTCAGTGCAGTTTCACATAAAATTCCCCCATTTACCCAAAAGCCGCTCAGCAGATTGTTATTCACCATGCTAAATCTTGACAACCAGTGAGGAAGACATGCAAGATAGACATATTTTCATGCGGAAAACCTTTATTATGCTAAAAGGAAATTGGGTTTGCAGCAAAATTACAGTGGCACATTGGACACAGCTACAAGCAAGCAGAAGGCCCTTATTTATCATGTGCTATGCAAATGCTGGCAATGTAGACAAGGCAGAAATCAGGCTTTAAAAAAAAACAAAAGGATTTTAAAAGTGTGCGAGGAACCCCCCACTGACCCAATGACAAACTCCAGCGGACGGTTTTATGTCCCTGAGGCTTTTCTCCCTGCATTTCTGAAAAATGTTCAAATTAAATTTAATCTGACTTTATTGAAATTACCCGAATAATTTACTGAAATAATTTTATTTAATTATAGGTATATTTTATTTATGGTCAGTATTTTTTGGTGGTTATTCTGAGACCTTACTTTGCTTTTGGTTGATTAAGCAATCCATGAACACAATATGAAACCAGCTAGATCTTGGGTCTTGGATTGCAGGGCATCTACAAACTGTCACAATGCCGGCATGTTCCGTCAGTTCAGCACATGCACCGACACCCTCTCAGTGTGTCCGATCGATTAAACTCAGCTTACAGTATAACTGCACAATATTGTGTGTCCTCTAACCTCCCGTTTGACTAGTCTAAGTGATTAGTCATAAATATGAGTGACTAGACTGTAATGCCCCAATGCTCTTACATTAGTACTATCATGTGTATTGAAAAATTTTGGTACTATCACTATCTAGGAATCTACTAGAGACAGTAATTTCAGAAAGATAAGAATTGATAAAAATTATTTACTGGGCAGACATATCACACATCAAGTACAATTCAAAGGAAAGCGTAAATATCCACTGAAAGTGAGCACTTGAGTACATGACTATACCAATTATGCAAAACAATATAAAGAGTCAGAGTAATACACACCCAGCAGAATTTACACATAGTAAGTGTGAGAAACATGTGGGAGCTCTGCCGATAGCGTGACTCACCACTTATCATGTACGGTCCCTTAAATAACAGCCCAAGAGAAAAAGTTCCTTTATTGCCAATGAAGAGATATAGAAACTTATTCCCGAAAGATATAGGAACAGACAATAGGCATCCATCCATCTTCCATCTGCTTATCACTGATAAATATTTAGAAATACACGTATGTACACCATCTGCAGTCACACAACTGTTTCTCACATCTAAACATTATGAAAGGACCATGTGTAACCTAGGTATAAGAAAGAGGGTGAGAAAATAAGGAGAGAAGGGATGGAATTTATGACCAGAGTGTCAGTCAGAACAGGCCAATGAATCACTTCTCACATGGTAATGAACCTGATAGACATGCCAGGTTGGATCATTGGAGCCAACTTGACCCAAGTCTGGAAATATAACCGTTTAAAGGAACCTCAGTCAAAGACTTAAATGTGCTGCATGTCATGTTTATTCTACGTGAATCCAGGTAAAAGGTCTTTTTGAAAGAATTAAGTCTCTCCAAAAGTCTCTGTGAGTCATACAAATGGGAAAATTGTGTTTCAAATAAGTTAGTAAGTCTTTAAGTAAGATGTATATCTATTTGAATCTCTGTTTTAGATCTCTGGCTCTGAATTCAAGGTAGGTCAGATCTATTTTGTATGCTGCATCCATCCACCCATCCATTTTGTGGAATCACCTATCCTATTCAGCGTTGCAGGGGGTCCGGAGCCTATCCCGGAAGCAATGGGCACGAGGCAGGGAACAACCCAGGATGGGGCACCAACCCATCGCAGGGCACACTCACACATACACACCTATGGGCAATTTGGTAACTCCAATTAGCCTCAGCATGTTTTTGGACTATGGGGTGAAACCAGAGTACCCAGAGGAAACCCTATGACGACATGGAGAGAACATGCAAACTCCACACACATGCAACCCTGGCAGAGACTTGAACTCAGGCATGCTGCATCTGTTTTGGAAATTTAAATGTGACTGTGAGTTACAAATAAACTGAGCTTTAGGCTAACAGCCTTGCGCCACCTGTGTCTAACCCCTGGGAATTACATATTGCCACTGAGTTAATGAGCTGCAGGTGAGTATTTCTGAGAAAAGACTCAATCCCCCAAAATCGCTTGCTGGAAGTTTGCCAGCTGTTCTTTAGAAATTTAAGCCACTACACTTCCTCTCTGGCTGACTCATTGCAAAGGCACAACTTGCTCTGTTTCTTTGAAGATTCATTTAGAGACCAGTAGTACACATTAGGTCAAACAGCTGTGAGCAGCACCATATTCTACTCTATTGGTTCACTTTAGGAAGTATTTACTTCCTGTTGTTTTTCCCATACATACCCCTTCGGGATGGTGTATGTGTCTACGTGTGTGTCTGTTTGTACATGTTCTAGGTCAATTTTTATGGACATGATACATGTAGATAGCGAAAAAATTATTAGAGAGAGAAGCCGGAAGGGGACGGAAAAGGATAAAGATGTGTGGGTGTGAAAGGCTCATTCATATCATTTCAAAATTCAAATTCAATTCAAAATTCACCGGTGACCTCTATGAGTCAGAGGGCAGTCAACATGCTTTATATTTGTGTGGTTTAAAGCCACAAGATAGTCTGTAGACAAGAGTCTTTAACTCAGATACGGCAGGGCTGCCAACTTTGGTGAGCTGGCTGGCCATAGATTTTCATTTCGAGACAAGTCTGCACAAAGTATGTTACAGTTTTATCACCTTGCAAATTGTCTGTACTGTTTGCAAACTACCCCAACGCTTTTAATGTAGCTAATTTTAGGTTTATAATGGAATAATGTAGATTTGCTGTAAGATTTCTTGCGTGCGTGTAACAGTCAGAAAGCATGAGAGTTGTCAACCCTGATACAGTTTGGAACACCCACAGTCACTGAGGGAATATAGACACTGCTGTGACAAAGTATTTGCCCTAATTTACACTGTATATCAGATATCAGACACTGTAACAGTCCTAATTTCCTATATTTTTACTATATTTTACTATTTCCTATATTTTTTACTATATCCATACAGTAACACTTAACTGTGTCTGATTACCAAACAAGTTTAGTGTAATACAAAGGACAACCTGAATAAACACAATACACTGCAAGAGGCAATCATAGCAAAATAATATTAATAGCAAAACTTTTTTCTTCTCAAAGTATTATTAGTTAAGCAATTAATGTTACCTAAAGAAAAAAATAGGTATTATTACAATTAATTTACATGTTTTGTAAAACAAAAATCTATACCTTTCTTTGATATAACTTGCAGCTTTTGATTGTGGTATCACTTACTTTTCAGTAACTTTAGTTACAAACATTATTTGTGATGTATTTATATGATGATACAATAATTGAAATAAACACACAGTCATTCAGACTTCAACACTTTTAAATTCTGTTTTGTCTCTCAATACAAAGCAGCAACACTAAATATGGCCACATTCAATCTGCTTGCCATTTTTGCCTAAAAACAAATACTGGTGTTATCACAAACTACATTATATATAGTCATATTCTACATTTCTTACAGCCAAACACATCTCGGAGCTCCGAGAAACCACCTTCTCTTACATATCCCTCCTTCCCGCCCTCCCCAGCCTCAAAAATTGTTATATTTGTGTTTTTCCACACTCACATCCCATCTTGATCATGTTCTGACTGCATGTCATTCATTTACAAGGCAAACTATTTTACAGTCCTGTATAATGTTGTATAATTGAACATAAACACCTGGGAGATATAACAAAAAATACACCTCTGTTGGTAGGATGCGGGTTAGTGGTGTCCCTAGAGTGGGATCGTTTGCTGAGCATTGGTCATGTAAAGATGCACATACTGAGATGCCTTGAGTCCTGGTAGCTGTTTCTGAGGTGACTGAAGCTAAGGGCTAAGCTGCAGCGGCATGAGTGTACATTTAAATTCATTAATTGGAGCTAATTGCAATAACAAATGCTGCCCAATGCTCCGTCTGTATTGCTTTGGTTTCTGGTCACTCTGTGTTCTGTTATAGTTGTTCTTACAGTTACATCTGGTAAGTTTGTCAAGACAGAATGTTTATTATTGTCATGTTTATGGTCGCATACAATAGGGATACATTTGCTCATATTCGGTGTATTACTCTGTCTGTATTTTGCCAAGTCAAATTCGAATTCCATGTTTTTTGTATATTTGATAGACTGATACAGTTTATACTTTGCTGCTAACTACTGCTGTTTCTGCACAACAATTACGAATGTTCATTGTAGGTCCTACCTGGGATGCTGCTCTACATTTGAAACGGAGCATTTTACTTTATTGTTTCATTTCCCACCAGCCTGTTGGCCGTATGGTGTATGTGTACAAGTAAGTGCAATGTCTCTCTCTCTCTCTTTCTTCAGCCTAGGTGCTTTTCCACTGGCATACAGGAAGTCAGCCATATCAGACCCATGCCACGCAGAGATATTATACTTACAGCACAGTTTCAGTTCGCTTTGGTTTTCTACTGCAGACGCATCGGCTCAGTTCCGCTGTTACCGGGTCTGGACAGCGACAGTGTCGTACACCTGACAGTCTTATTTGCCGTTCATCTGCTGTGTATCATGATTTACTATGTACTAATTTCCGCTAGCATGTCTGTGAGAATCGCTGTGTTAACGTCAAACATTTATTATTTATTATTATTTACTTGCATAAATTTGCATTACGAATCCATTCCATTGCGGTATTCTATAGCTCTTTTTTAAGTTGGAGGCTGGAACTTTTCAAGTTTTAAGTTATCAGGAATGTATCAATAAATCGCTACAGTATGTGCAATACTATTAGTAATGGAATATATACAGAATATGCTCTTTTTCATTCAGATAATCCATGCAATATTGACAAATCATTAATATCTTCTTGCATTTTGACCAATCAGATAGTGGTGACACAACCAGCCCGGTTTAGTCACACTTTCAGTCCTGCTAGTAAACAGGACCATGACAGTGAGAGCCCGGCTCGATTCTTGGTAGCAGTGAAAAAGCACCACAACTGACAACTGGGTTGTGCATGTGCTGTGTTCACTTTGGGTTGCATTTTATGTAAGAAAAGTACTCTATAAATTGTTATTATTATTATTATTATTATTAAATGGCAGGACAGTGAATCATGAGCACAGTAGGAGTATCAGAGGAGTCCATGTCAACAATCCAGCAACAGCTTTGAGAATAGCATTGGGAAAGGATGAATAAATGTTACAGTTTTCCAGAAATAACTGAAAATGTACTCTTTAGGAAACTAGACAGCTTCCCAAGAACGTCAAGCAAAGACAATGTAAGGTTACTTGAACTAGCAGACTTACCAATGAAGCTTCTCTTTGCCAAAGATGGCTGCCTACATGGCCTAACCTACTTTGATACTGCTTGTGGGGTAAGTCCCATAGTGGAGAAGCTGCCTTCTGCACTTCTGGAAAAATGGATTTCTCAAGGATCGAAGTACAATGAAGAGCTTAATGTCTCCTATCCATTTTTCTATTTCTTCACTCAGTTTATCTATCACCAGACAAAAACAAGAAATAACCCAAGCTTTATGTTCCTTGGCAGCAACTGCCCTCGCAGTGTTCATAGTGTAGAACCCCTGAGTCACAGCTAATCGGAATATAAATGGATTGGGTACTGGGTACACACAGCCAAGACACGATACAGGACATAGAAACGACAAAAAAACAGGAATATGTTGAAAATATGTTGTTCTGCACAATATAAATGTATGAGATTACAGCAAGCGGGTAATTTCAAGCAAACAATATGTGTAATAGAGCAGTGACTATACAATGAGGGAAAAGAGGATGGTAAATATATGTACAAAGCAACCGGAGATGTGGACAACTAACCTGACTCTGCCTGACAAACAACCCAAAGTCAGCTATATACAAATGAATAGTTATCCTTTCTCTGAAACAGCAAAAACCAAATTACACAAACAGCACTCCGTCTCTCTCTCTGTTCGTCTTCGCCCGATGGCCTGTACTCCGAAGCGGGGTTACTGGTTAATCAGAGTAACTTGTCAGATTTAAGGTACCACAGTTTAAATGGACTTCATATTCGTTCACTTACATTTTGCTCAGACTACCTTAAATTAACCTTAAACAAGCTACCCCGATATGCCAGTAAACCCGCTTTGCAGTACAGGCCCCGGGTCTCCTTATGGTCGACGGGCAGTATCTCCCGAATCGAGTGGGGCGGTAGGGATGATTGACCGATCACCTTTGAGCAAAGGAACCAATCGAGTTGAGGGGCTGGTCTTAAAGGAAGGAAGGCACGAAAGAGAGGAAGGAAAAAAAAACACACTATGCACCACTGCATGTAACATCCTGTGTCCATTCAAAAAATGATTATCTGTATTATGGTGCCTCAGAATGAAACTAACTCCTCAGAACCAGACATGGATAAGCATTTCCCCACACAAACAAGCCGTACCCCTTACGGAAATGTCGCTGCTTTAGCTGGATGACACTAGAGAAAGATAAGGCGCAATACACATATGGCGTAATAAGGCCATAGCACGTCTATAAGAATCTATGAATACATTCATAACACATTATGATGCATTCATAAAGAATTATACACATGGCTATAATATTTATAAAAAGGCATAACACATTATCTTAATTATGCATTATGAATGCTCTATCAAGGTCTAATCTATAATGCACTATAGATACCTTCATAATGCAGTAAAAAGCATCCTTAATTCTTATACCGACCATTATAATGCATTATGAAGGTAATTATTGTGTATTATAGAACAACTTCATTGGAGCTTATGAAGTATTATAATTAACACTATGATGCTTAATGACTGTTAATAGAAGATGCTGCATTACAATGCATTATGTAATACTGCTGCGTTATGTAATAATAGGACAGAATCACATAGCGCAATATTACTATACAATGTGTTGTCACACTCCGTGTAACAATGTATTATGTAATAATACTGCATTATGTTACAAATTTATACATTATACATTTTATACTCATTTTATATTGCAACATCACCGTATTATTATCATCATCATCATCATCATTCAATTTGTTACATTCTGTCGAGTTAATACAATGCGGCATTATTACGTGCTGTAACGGTTTATTAAATGTAATACCTACCATTATAGTGCATTATAGGTGACAGCTTTACTACATAAAATGTTGCAGAAATGCCTACATGAAAAAGCATGGAATTTGCTTCAAATGTTGTGCACCGTCTTCACATTTCAGACACAACTGCAAAAGCACCCTGAAGTGTGAAACGGAGATGACCGCATCACTGCTGTGAACCCTAGCACCCCCTCGTGAGCCTCTCAGTCTGCACATCAGACATCTGCACAACATGGTGGGGTGGATGAAGAGCACACTTCAGCATCACCTTCAGTGAACTTTGTGTACAGAGGCTTGTGGCAATAGCACTGCTGTGAAGTATCATTCCAAGAAATGCCTTGTCCGTGTGTTTCCTAAAGGCCGATATGGATGCTGTACTTCAATCAGCGCAATAGGTCTCTTGAAAGCTCTTGGAGCTGTTCCCGAATCAAGGGAAAGCTGTTTTTCTATACTCTGAGAACCTGTACTGGGCTGATGGAGACTTCTGGGAGAAGGGCAACAGGTTACGAAACAGACAGCATTGAATGGTAGAATATGCTTTACTCACTGGCATCGTTCTTCAGACACCTTGAGGTACAAGCACCACCCAGTGGAGTACACAGGAGCTGCCATCAGCAGTATCTACAACATTTTAGCCAGTCTATATGACCCTCTTGGTTTCCTGATTCCCTTTACCACCAGGGCTAAAGTGCTGATACAACGACTGGGGGCTTAACCAAGACAATGGGATGATCCGCTTCATCTAGTAGACCTCCTGGTTGCCTGGCAAAAATAGGAGGAATAACTTTTACATGAGGTCTCTATTCCTAGATACGACACATAAAAGAGCCTGGATCATCCTGATCTGAGGAGAAGCATTCATATCCTCTGTGATGCATCTGAATTTGCATATGGCTCCGTGGCATATCTGAGGTTTCTAGACACTCAGACTGATCTGGACATTACACCTGCGGGAGCTTCTATGACATCCCATTCTACATCCATAGGCGTCAATACAGAGCTGGTCCCCTCTTTGCAGCTATAACTGCCACTCTTCTGGGAATGTTTTCCACAAGATTTTAGAGTGCGTTTGTGAAGCGCATTACTGTAGCAAGGTCAGGCACTGATGTTGGATGGGAAGAAATTCCATGAACTGACTTATTGCAAAGGTGGCATCCTATGAGAGTACCATTTCACTGAACTCTTCAGAATGACTCATTTTTTCACAAATGTTTGTAAACCTGACTGCATGGTTCGGTACTTCATTTTATAAACCTGTGGCAATTGGTGTGAATGAAACACCTGAATTCAATAATTGAGAGGGGTGTCCCAATACTTTTGTCCATACGGTGTTGCTATGTCTAACCATGTCCAAGTTGCTTTCCTCATGGTCAAATCTAGAGTTGCACCTATGAGACAGCTGTCCATACCCAGAATGGAGCCATGTGTAGCTCTCATTGGAGAGCTGAGTTTGAGGAGGCTTGTGGTACGAAGAGGTGCACCAGCTGAACTGTACTCTGACCAGAGGACAAACTTCCAAAGTGGGGAAAGGGAGTTCACAGAAGCCTTAGATCTCATTAGTCCTGAGCAATACTTCCGATTAGCAAAGCAGAAAATCACACTCCATTTCGAAGGATGCCTGGGAAAGAGGAGTTCAGTCTATTAAGGTTGCACTCTGTGCTAGATTGAGTAGCAAGTCAGTCATGGGAGAGGTTCTAAGCACAGCCTTAGTAGAGTTTGAGGCCACCCTCAACGTTAAACCTCTGGGATGCATCTCTTCCAGCATGGCAGATCCCGATCCACTTACCCCAAATTACCGCCTCATGGGGTAGCGAGACAATTCCCTGCAGCAAGTTGCCTACCCAACAGCTGAGCTAATTAGTTGGAGGTGATGTTGTCACATTCAGATCCTTGCTGATCGCTTCTGATTGTGATTCTTGCGAATCCAGCACACGGCACTGCAGAGGTCCCTCATGATGCGCGACTCCTATGACACTGGAAGTGAATATCAGGGATCGAATAAGTTAATCAGGTGCAGCTGGTAGTCAACAGGAAAACCACCTGAAAAACATGAGGGACACACACACCACTATTACTCTTTGTAGAGCAGTCAGTCACAGCTTGCCCACCAGGCCTGAGAAGAGCAGGAGTGCTCACCTTCAAGAGAGGCTCCAAGCTCGCTTTCAGCAGGTGTGAAGCTTCCTCATTCCAAACAGCAAACCTCTGTCCATGTCTGAGTAGTACAAGTACCATTACTTACATCGAGATATTGAAACATTAAGCCTTGGTAGTGAATCATCAATGGTGTCATTAATACCTGTATATGCAAAACCTCTCCATTAGCTGAGTGGAGAATGCACTACCACTGACGAATTAATGAAATATCACCCTAAAAATAACAAAAATATAATACTCAGCTTCCCTGCTGGGCTTTACCAGGTATTCTATATCTGACAGAAATCTCCTTCACTGCAAAGAAAGTGCATGTGAATGCATCATAATGTGACATGCCAGATGGAATATAAAAAGACAAAAACCATGCATCCATGTTTGAATGGACACCTTTCTTCATATAGATAACTATGCAACATTCTACAGCATTGAAGAATTTCTACAGATGAAATACCTTGGAATGAAATTCCATTCTTTGCGTGTGAATCTACATGCATTTGGGCTCGTAGTAAAGTTGTCGGTTTAAACATCGTTACTGGGCACAAAGGGCAATGGAAACAATTGCAACAGTTAGTACATCTTGCTATCTGAGGTATGGTTTTTCATCGCCAAATTGACCTGTGCATCTCTTTCGTCAAAATCAAAAACAGGTATTTCCGTGGTGTTTAGTTATTTTGGATAGAAACAAGCAGATACGGAACAGACCACGGTAATTTGCAAGCAGTGCAAGAAGCCGGTACAATCCAATCTGAAGCATCGGCACCCGATTGTCTGAAAGCTCACGAGCTGACGCTACGAAACCAAAACAAAACAAGCTGGTTCGGCATGACATCACCGAGTCTCTCGGCAGTTGTACTCCGTATGATAGAAAAAGCAAACGCTGGAAAGATATTACCCAGACTGTCATTGCCATTTGTTTGGCGAAAGATATGATGCAGAGAAAGAAGGCTTCATGCACCTTGTTATAGCGATACGCCCTCTAAAAAAAACGAAATATTTTCCTTCTTAAAACTACCTCTGGTAACTTTCTCGTGTATTTCAGTTCATAACTCGCTGAAATCTTATTGGAGAAACATGAAAAAAACGCTAACTAAATCCGTAATCTGTGTTCTTTTCAAAACCTCCATTGTCGGAAGTATTAAAGTTTTTAAAATGAGGTTAAACCGGCAAAAAAGTAAACCATGTCACCTTACTTTATTTTACCTGCATCGGGGGCGTGTAGTGCCACTGTCACCCAAAGATCGCATGGTAATTTGACGAACAGCGCAGCGGTGAAACGCGATCCAGATACATCCCCATCAGCGCCATATTAGGGGGGTATAGGGACGTGCCCAGGTGACAATGGCTCATTCATACACATGAAAGTTGCTACATATTCAATGAAAGGAGCCAGAAAAAGTGACATGTGTTAGGTTTTCTTATTTATTTAATAAGATACCATAACTACACTAAGATTAAGATGAGTTTAATGCCAAAACAAGAAATAATTTGGATTGCTTGCCTTCGTCCTTCCCAGGATACAATGCAATATTGTGAAACTGCGCTGTTTAAATAAAATTGAATATTAGGTACAATACTGTACTGTATTATAGCATATTTGAATTATACACAGTTCAGTAATTTAATTTGTAACCGTACTGTAATTTGAAAAGAGTTTGAACAGCTGTACTTTATTTTGAAATCGTCAATAAAATTAATAGCAACGCTCTCCGTTTTATTACCTTATATTGTAATAAATCTATATACAAATGTCAATGGTAATCTGGCTGAGACATAAGAAAAAAAAATCGGTTATAGTGAACAATTTGTGATTAATTGGTTTCCACTGTATATGTATATTCCAGGATATGAAATTGGAATGTTATTCACGTTGCTGCAGAATTTCTAAATGAGATCCTTGGTGTTCATAATCATATTCGGGTGCTATGGTGGCTCTGTGATTAGCACTGTAGCCTCCAGTCCAGTGTTGTATGTTCAGTTCCTTTCTGTGGCTTTGTGTGTATGGAAAGCTTGTCTGTTCACTCCATGTCTGTGCCCTGTGATGGGCTGACATTTGATCTGCACTGTCCCCTGTAGAACTGTGAGCATGTTGTGGATGGAAGAGCAGCAGCATGGTTGGAGTGGTGTTTGATGAATTAGGATGCTGTGCTTGGGATCAGGTGCTCACTGGTTCAAATCTCAGCATGATTTCACTGCGATGGCATGTTGGTTAGCACTGTTGCCTCACACCTCTGAACCAGTGTTCAAGGCTGCACTATAGCTCTGTGAGTGTGTGGAGTTTGCATGTTCTCCCTGTGTCATTGTGGAGTTTGCATGTTCTCCCTGTGTGTGCTTTTCTCCTTGTGGCATTTCCTCCAGGTACTCTGCCACCACCCCCCCCCCCCCCCACAAACACACACACACAATCCAGAAACATGCTGAAGTTAATTAGAGTCTAGAATTTCTTGTTGGAATGAATAAATGGTGTGTGAGTGTGTCCTGTGATGTGAGTGAATGGTGTGTGAGTGTGTCCTGTGATGTCAGTGTGTCCTGTGATGTCAGTGTGTCCTGTGAGGGGTTGGTGTTCCCTCCCTTGTGCCTGTAGCCTGCAGAATAGCTTCTGGACCCTGTGACCTTGAAAAGGACCAGCTGTCACAGAAATGGAAGGACGGATTTCACAGCAAGGCTCTTAATGTCCAATTACTCAAGTGACTAACATTGCAAATGTATATTGAATTGAATGAAAGCATCTGCTAAAAAAATATTTGCCATATCATTGAACATTTGCATATTGAGAAAGCTTTGTGTAAAATATTGTCAATATAACAATGACCACTAGTGGCCATAAGAATTCTGCAGGGACCTTGAGGAATTGCTTTGTAATAACTTCAGTATGCCTGTCAAACACAGATATTAACACATAGCATGGCGTACGTGACGTGTTATCAATATTCTGTTATACAAATGCATAGGAATAAGGTACAAGAAGGAACAGCGTAGATACTCTTTGTGATGAAATGATGGATGCAGCAAAATTTAATTTCTGAGAATTCTAGGGCAGAAGAACAAGAACCATGCGATTTTTGTTTTATTGGTACCTCTATTTTAAAGCTAATTCAGTTTTAATTCTTAGTAGTTCTCATCTTAATTTTGGAAAATCAGGGAAAGAAAATGCTGCAAATATCTGCACAGATACTCCTTGAGTCGTCTGGCCTGTTTACAGGGAGGGGAAAAAACAACAGCAATACCACACGAGAAAAGGATTTGCCTAATACTCAGTGCAGGTGCGTCAGTCACAAAAACAGCAGAATTATATAACATGTCAAGGGATCAGTCTCAAAAATCATAACATATAAGCATATAACCAAAGTGACCAACGGGGATAGATTGATGGTTAATAAGATGTTTCTGTCTTATTAGTAATTGTGAGTCATTTTGGCTAAAAGCATCAGAGAAATGTGTTAAATGTAATGTGAGTTAAGTTGCTATACACCTATACATGACCTGAAACTTGTCACTTTTAGGGTTTTATCAAGTACTTTATGTTAATTATATAATAACAGAAATGTAATTACATTGATTTAAACAAAAAAATATTTTGAATAGTGTATCAATTTACTTTCTGTATTCATTTTGCAAGTAATCACGGACAGTTTTCTAATATATATTCAGAATTCTATATCAGAAAGTAATACAGATGTCGCTTCAGACACTGCGAAAGAGTCGTGTGGTCTATGTGTGGTCTATGTGTGGTCTATGTGTGGTCTATGCGGCCTGCATTCCCGTGAGGAGGAAATTTCTGTTAGTAGCGTAGTGTTCTGAATGCTCATTTACCCAGGTTAGTGTGATGGACAGATGAGCAATGCTCTGTTAAAAAGAGTTGGCGGCTGTTCTGACACGTGGCTGGGTGTACGTATTCCCTTCCTTTTGCAGAATTTAGCCTCTCTAACTCTAGTAATTAAGCAATTGCTAATAAGGTAATAGCTAATTGAGCACTTCTTATTGCAACTGTGAAAACACTCTCATTGACAGCTGATTATCATAAACTCTGCTAATTTGAAAGTTAATGCTATTAACCTGTTGACCTAGTCGATGGACATCAATTCACTGTGGCCATTAAATAGATCAAGGTTGCAGCCTTCACAGGATATGCCTGGGCGTCTGCGTCACTGTAGCTTTATGGGCGTGTGTATATGTTCAGGCATGGCGTCCACAGACCATCCACTTTTAATTTATATTTGCCATTGCCTGGTTACAAGCCCAGTTCTTTAAAGAGAGGTGCCCCCTCCTCATCTTTACATTCGCAGTGTGGTACTTTCCAGACCTCACTGACACTGAACTCTAAAATCTAAATGCATTTAGCCTTAAAATGATGCCCCTCAGTCATGGCATGAATCTTTGTTGGCTGTAGCTGCGGCCTTGATGAAGGCTTTTGTCAAATCCTTTCCACAAACGGTTGCCGGGAGGGACTCCTGTGCCCGATCTCTGACTTCCACACTCCCTGCCATTCGTCCCTCTTCTCAAATGCATGGTCACGTTCACAGGTCACTGACTAATGACTGTACCCCCAGATCTCAGGCATTCTTTAGCCTAATCAGAGGTCTTTATTAATGTCAGGGTGATTAGCAGACACTCATTAACCTTAAGTGACTGTATGGTGCCCATGTCACTCTCTTGAGCACAGAGCAGAGTATAAATGGTTCCACAGTGAGACGAAGACCTTCACTCATCTCCTCTATCAAGCACTAGCTCGCTCTTCCCGTCCAAGACCTCAGCACACGGTAAGACTCTCCTATTATGATCATTATTTCTTCTTTCAGCCATTTCGCTTATTCAAACTAATGTTATGTCCATGTTACAAGCTGTCTGACTGTTACTTTTACTGTCTGCCTGCAGGATTTCATGCTAGAATTCCTTAAGTACATTTTATTCAGATTTTGATCAACAAGGCTAAAAAAAAGCTACTTTATTTGGTCTCGCATAATTGTATTTCTTGCCTTCTAAGTCTCTGGACTGAACAATCACGTCGCATTCCAGCAACAAAATGGACACCTTGTGCTACACTTATGCCTTTCCTTTCATCCTATCCTCTTCTTCCCTCTCCTTCTTTTTAATGCAGATGTCCGGAGCCACTGTGTCGGTGTGCCTGCTGAGCCTGCTGTCCGTCTCCATGGCCTGCTACATCTCCAACTGCCCCATCGGAGGAAAAAGGTCTCTGTTGGACTTTCCGTCACGCAGGGTAGGCGCCCGTCTAGACCAGTCACTGTCCGTACCTACTTGCTGTATATGTCAGTTGCTGGGACATGATGAACACAGCGCCTGCTGGACGATTAATGAACTAATCATTGTTTTTCTCATTGGTTTTCATAAATCTTTATCGCCAGTGTGCGACATGTGGCCCTGGGGCCAGGGGCCGCTGCTTTGGCCCCAGCATCTGCTGTGGGGTGGGGATGGGCTGCTACGTCGGCTCCCCAGAGACGGTGCGCTGTCTGGAGGAAAACTACCTGCCGAGTCCCTGCAAGGCTGGAGGGAAGGTGTGCGGGGCTGAGGGTGGGCGCTGTGCTGCCCCGGGCGTCTGCTGCGACACAGGTCAGTGCAGGTACCAAGTGACTCGCTCAGTACTGCACCATATGCATTTAGTGCTGCATACTTTAGCAGTGTTTTCTTGCTTTTTAGTTTGTAAGGACTGACACCTGTCCTTGTCATAGTTATCCCCATACAATTCTTACCTAACAGAGAGCTGCACGGTTGACCAGTCTTGCATGGATGGAGATGGTGATGACAGTCAAGTTGGCCGCTCCGAGAACGGCGGCCCCAACCTTGGCGGAGATGTCTTCATGAGACTTCTCCACCTAACTGGCCGCACCCCTCCCCAGGGACTCCCCCAGTAGGATTTTCCAAAAGCTGAGATGGTGTGGTTGTATAGGACTGGGATGAAAAAACAAAGAGATTGGTGCTGATTTGTCCCAAAATCTTACATGCTTCTTCTAAGCACTTCATCCCGGATCATGTTGAGCCTTTCAGGATGTGAAACAGCTGTACATTGACTTTATACTACAATCTAATATACATATCTGTGTATAAAATGGCTTGTAATCATCTGCTAATCTATTGTAAACATTGATCTACTGTAAAAAATATCTATGTGATTAATAAAGCTATTGAGATCTTCTCTGTGGTTCAGAATTGTGTGAGATATACTTCAACTTGAGACTGACTCAAAATCAGATTTATAATTCAATTTGGTGTCATAGGGTCTCCCTAGTCACTAGAGCTATGCGTTTTCAAGTCTGACACTCAAACCATAACAGGATATGAAAATACATTCTCTAAAAGGACTTACCAAAGCACCAATATGTTTGTTTCCATTCTCTTTTCACTACATTTTAAAAGAGAGTCGCATGCAGGGCAGTTTAATTCAGATACATAAAATGCTGTTTTCCTTAGAGTCGCTGTTTTCAACTGATCTGCCCAGAACCAGACCAACATCGGGATATAAGGGCTGACAGCTAAACCGTACAATTTTAACAGAGTCGCCACATTTCTGTCGGGCCCTTGAGCGAGGCCCTTAATCCCCCGGAGAGCGCTCTGGGAAGCTGGACAAAGAGCTGAGTTTCAGGTTCACCTGTGTATGATCTAAAAAACAGAAAAAGACGGAACACGTGAATGCTAACACATTCTAATGTGCTTGTGGAACCGGCTAATAAAGTTGAATTTCATATAACAACCCTTAACCAATAGAGCCCCAGTTCCTGTCCTTGACATTAATCTTATCTATTGGCCACCGGTGATTAGAATTACTGTACATTGAGACAGATACCAAAGTAAAAATGAGGTAAATTCTACCTCAGGCTTATGCGGCCACAATTTGGCCACAGATGTGTTTGGGGTCTTTGGGGCATCCTGGCACATTTCCGGCAAGGTGTATGTATATACAAAACTCCAGTGAACTGTCGCTGTTTATCACTCTTCCTTCCACGAGATTGAAGATTCTTTAACTGTCACATGTCATACATGTCATACAGGTACAACATGCAGTGAAATACATCCTGAACCGCTCTTTCGGCTCTTTTGACTAGTTACGAAGGATATGAAATAAATAAAAAGGAGAGGTAAATAAAAAAATTAAATAGAACTTTCAATAAAATACAGATTTGAAACAGATTTACGGCTGTGTGATATGCAGTTATAAAGTTTAAGTGCATCGTGTGGACTGATGACGATGAGAATGAGATCCAGAGAAGGTTGCTGTCCAGTATAGTATAAAGCACTATAACAATATACTATAATACAGTATAGAGAGAGGGGGCGTGTTCTGATCGAGGAGTCAAATGGCCTGGGGATAGAAACTCCTTCTGAGTCTTTCTGTCTTGGCCATGATGTTGCGGAACCTTCTGCCTGATTGCAGAAGCTGAAATAGTTGAAGTAAAAATAGACAAGGTCAGAGTCCAGGGAACAAAAGCCTGTGATAGCAAAGCTTATCTGTCCACACAGTGGAATAGCAGCAGTAGCATGTCGTCATCTTTATGGGGAAGATAAAGGCCTGATCATTTTACATCACTTAACATAAACCATAACCATGTGATCCATTTCCTATGACTATAAAAGGTAAATTGATCAGTACTTGAGTATGGATGGGAATTTTCACCAGACCGAGAATAAAAATAGAAAATTACATAATTAAAACTGGCTGCTTATATTTTTGTCTAACAATGTTAACTTCAATGGTTTTAGGAAGTTTAAAGAGAACTAGTAAGAAATGGGGCAGCAAACACGAACACAGTAACGGCCAATTGCTCAAAAATGACTCTTCAGTATAACTGAGACGGCGCTCGTCAGGCCTAAAGCTCAGCTAGGGATTTGTTACCCCATTTTTTTTTAAGTAAAATGTTTATGCATGAAGCCAAAACAACTTTGTAAACTGATACTGTGTTATTTATTACATTAATATATTGATTAGTTCAGTACACAGGATGTTTCAAATTTACCATGAGCAGCATAACCTTTAATTTAAAAAAATCCCACGGCAAACCCTGGGTGTTTCATGGCGGTACCCAGTCATCTGACTACTCAAAACGGGGGGGGGGGAGGTGAATTTCTGTTAATGAGTGTTTTTTTCAAATGTGTTTTATTTGTTGGTTTAATGCATTGTAACTGTGCCCCCTTTTGGGGCTATGAAGGTGCTGAACATTGTAATGTAAGGGGCAGACCGAAGGAGAGCTGCACTTTTTGAAATTCAGAAGCTCTAGTCTATGTTACATAAGCTGGATATATCAATAAAAAAATGATACTTTTGCGCAATCGGTTTTGATATCATTCATTTACGCGTCAACTGAATGATGTCATGTCACCGTGTGGGTCTTGCTTGTGACCAAATTCAGACGTGAGAGAGATGTGGAGAGAGCAGGAGTAGGTTGAACTCGGATTTCCGGGGAACGGGGGGAGAAGGCGGATCACATAGCGCACCTCTAACTTTGTACAATACTATTGCAGATAGTAAAACCGCAGAAATGTTTCCAAATAAGCCACAATTCATTTATAATGAAGTGAATATATAAATTTAGGGACATAATTGGATGTGGGGTGTGTGAATTCGTTAATGACATAAAACCTGTTTGCACACCACCAAGATGAATTATGTAATTGCAGGGCAGATTTCACACGATGATGTAATTCATGACGTTACGTCAAGGAAGGCAGAAAAGGTCAGGTTTTATATAACATTTGTATGACATTTGTGTGTGTGTGTTCGTAGTGTAATAAGTTATTTTATATATTCTGTAAGTGTACTATTCTATTTATAGAATAATACTTTAAGTTTGACTTTAAATTTTAACGTTGAGGACTATTTTACTCTGCACGAGATTTACCTCTGTGCTGAATAATAGCTCTCCGTGTAGTTCTGTTCTCCGTGTAGTTCTGTTCTCTGTGTAGTTCTTTGTCGTATTGTGTGTATTTTGTGTAGCCTGTATTATACTGTACCATATTGTACTATACTGTATTATATTATACTGTAGTGTTTCTGTTTTGCACATGGAGCCAGGAGAAACGCAATTTCGTTCTACCATGTACTCTCAAACTGTGTGGTATGAATGACGATAAAGTTTACTTAACTTTATGGATTTGTGTGATGAAGAATTTATTTGTATATTATTTTTTTCTAGTCTCGTTAATTTATTTTTTGATATATATGCTATATTATTATATTTGAATGTCTTAATAACAAATCTGAAATGATGATTAGTTCACTAATGTGCCTTTTTTGTTGGCACCCAGAGCGCCATACAAGCTAGAATCCCCACCGATAATATTAATCTTTGCAAAATGTGTTTGATCTGAACTGCAGTGTTTCCGCACTAGTTACGTTATATGGAATCGCATATCAATTTAATCACCCGTCTTTTTGCGCCGAGAGAAAAAGACGAAACTCCACCTCTCAG
Source organism: Mormyrus lacerda (assembly GCA_015163995.2). Classification (NCBI taxonomy): domain Eukaryota; kingdom Metazoa; phylum Chordata; class Actinopteri; order Osteoglossiformes; family Mormyridae; genus Mormyrus; species Mormyrus lacerda. Next base: position 28,792,900 of record JAABNX020000046.1, on the reverse strand, counting down.
TTAATGATTAGTCGCCACCGAATGGATATAAATAAGGTTTCCTCAAAATTAGATGTTCTCTTCATTTCGTTCAAAATGGCATTTACCGGAAAATACCAACTTTGTTCTCATGAGAATTTCGAGCCTTTCATGAAGATGCTCGGTAAGTGACTGGCAACCTAGTTATTGTTAGACTTATTTTTTAAAAAATCTAATAGTTTAATCGCCTTCTAAATCAACTACACCCCCCACAATAAAATACATTCCATAGGTCTCCCTGATGAAATTATCGAACAAAGTAAAGAAATAAAGAGCGTCTCAGAGATCGAGCAGAGTGGTGACCACTTCAAAGTGATCGTAACGACGGGAGCTAAGGTTCTAGTCAACTCTTTCACCGTGGGACAGCAAACCGAGCTGGAGATGATCACAGGAGAAAAGGTCAAGGTGAGAATGATTAAATGCAGGGCTTGATCATAATCCCAGCTGCTTGTCTGTGTGGGTTTCCTCTAACGTCTAATATTATATGCTATTGATGAAATTTTAAACTGATGTTCATGGTTGCTGGTAGTCTGACTTGGCAAACTGCTTTTGATGGTTTGGAATACATAGCTGGCCCCCAAACATTGCAGCTCACCGGACTTTGCACCTGTCTCTGAACTTCCTCCAGACTGTGGTGAGACTGGAGGGTAACAAGCTGACGGCATTGCTGAATGGTGTTGAGTCTGTGACTAAACTTGTGGATGAGAATACACTAGCCAATGTAAGTATAACTGGCAAGGTGGCCTGCTGCATGAGAACCGCTAGTCCTGCTCCGTTGTGGACAGTCATCTCATCTCCTACATTTTCACTTTTATTTCAGTCTTTGATTTTAGGAGGCGTGACATACAAGGGGTTCAGCAAACGCATGTAGAGCCGGACTCTATGTGGCTTGATGCAAATAAACTTTAAAAAGAAAAACAAACAGTTTGTGTGTTGACTTGTCCCTTCCCTTTCTTACCCGTGTCTTCAATGCCTGAGTTTATTAGCAGGTATTCATCATTCAACAGAGCCTTTAGATCACCAATTATTAATTCATGTCTGGCACAACTTTGACAGTATCAACTATAAATAATTAGTACACTAACACATACAGCGCACAACTGCAGCGCTTTGACAGGGTTGTCCTGTGCAGGAGTACTGCCCGGGTGATTTCAGGTTGACAGCCTTATCTCTTAACCAGTGACAAGCAAGGGTTAAACCAAAGCCCCAGCTAATGAATTACTGATAAATGAAGTTGCTGTGGGTTAAGCAGTGACATACTGTACTTCAGAATTACACTGGAATGTAGCCCAACTTTCTGTGCTGGGGATGGTCTGCTTTGCTATAGCCAGATGGTGCAAGTGCCTTTGTAAGGCAACGGTACCAACATTCGACTGGTGAACTTTATGGTTCCTTAAAACCATCAGGTTTCTTTGGAATAGAAGCAATGGATGCTGTTGCCGATTGTGGCAGGTATGCCGAATTGATTCTGTGATTCCTCAAAGTTTCTTTTACTGTTTAGAAAGTTGGCAAAGGATGATAAGGAACACTGCATGAAGGGAAGCAGACGGCAGCAGTAAGGTCATTTCCTCCGGAAGAGGTTCTTGATGCCTTCCTCTACAGGCTCCGGCCTCATGCTCATTGGCTGGTTCTTGAGGGCCGCCTCTCGCATGCTGTGGTAGACGTACTCGTTCTGCTGGAACATGCGCAGCTCCATCTCTGTCTGCCTGCGCATGGCCTGTCGAGCAGAATGGGAATGTGGCTCAGAGACCCTGGGTTTATTGCACTGACAGCTTTACCCTCAGACAATCAGTTCAATGACACTTCAAGGACACCTGCATGCGCCGCTTAATGAAAAGTTGCTGATTTCTTTGTAGTTTTGGAAAAAAGGTCATGATTCATTGATTGCACTCAGGATGAAGTAAGATTAACTCTGCACGATTTATATATAGTTACAAGCGTACAAAGATAGAAAGCAGCGGAAAACATGAGCAGTTCGAGTTGGTTTAACTAAAGATGGCTCTCTTGCTGACATCTGCCTTTGTGGAATGTGCAGCTTCAGACAGACAGATACAATAAATCATGACCACTGGGTCTCCCAGTCACTGTTCATTTGATTGTAACAGCACTTATAATGCATTAATATCAGGGGCTGACTGGCAACCAAAAGTCAAAAGGAATTTGCTGTTGGGGGGGGGGGGGGTGGGTCCCCCCCTAATTGCAGTTAACCAGTTGGCCATCAATGCAATAAAATAAATAAATAAATAAAATCCAATATCATCTCCTGCAATCGACCTGGAAATACAGCAAGATTGACCGACGCGTATATAGGCTGTATAATGTCGGGGTTAAGGGAGGCAAAAACCAGCCCGCTGGGAAAATTATATGTAGCAGACACTTTAGCAGTTGAGATCCTTGCTCTAGGGCCCAATGGTGATATGATTACTCAGCTACGTACAGCATATGAACCCACCATAGGTCTGTAACCTGCAAAGCTGCACCCTACACACAGCCCTCACGTGTGGCTGAACTGGGGTCAGAGGTTACCTCGAGGTCCTGGGTGATGGGGTGGGTTGGCCCATGGGTGATCATTATAATGCCGTAAGCTTTGCAGATCATACTATGTCCAACCTCGATGAGACCAGCCTGCCAATGCGTCACCCCCGCTCTCATTGTAGCCATGCCCAGAGCCGCGTTGTTGGGGTGATACAGCTTCCTGAGACGTTGTTAAAAGGGTAAATTATCACAACAAAAAAAATTAAATGTGCAGTAAACTTTCAATTCAGTTCTAACAGGGTCTGAATTACTCATGAGAAATGAGATCTGCCCCCCCCCCAGGCAGACAGGGATGGCCGCACTCACATGTAGCCCTCCACCATCCTGCGGGAGTATGTGGCTGCCTCATCGGTGAACTGCAGGTAGGACAGCACCTCACTGGCCGTGCTCAGCACGCGCAGCATGTAGAGGTGGGTGTCTGCCAGCACCTTCTCCTGCTTCTCCAGGCATTCCCGGCAGATCTTTACCACCTGGGAAGTGTGGGAGCCACAGGAACAGTGTGGAATCCTAATCTTCAACATTTGGTCACTGAAAACGGGTCTGTTTTCTCTTTTCATTGCTGATTTTATTTTAATGTTAAACCTGAAAATACCATTAAGTGAACAAGATATCTTTAAAGATTAAATTGACAATGAAACTTATTTTCCCCTTGTAAAAGGTAAATATAAAGGAAACAAATGCGCGGACAGATAATGAATCCAGGAGGTTCTACCTCATGGTAATCCCCTTCAACACGAGCTTTTTCCATCTTCTCCAGCATCTTCAGGCTATACTCTGTCACCTCCTTCACCTCCTCCTCAGATGGCTAAGAGAGGTTAATAGAGATTGTTATGGTAGCTCTAATTCATGGATTTTCACATTGAACGCTAACAAATAGTTGCTTATAATGATGGTCTGAGTACACTAGATGGCGCCACTAAGTAAACGCCATATCTTGAAAGACACATCAGAATCAGGAAAACTTTATTGATCCCGGAGGAAATTGCTCATGTTACCACTAACCAGTCACACAGAGACACAGGGGAAGAACATAAAAGAAAAAAGAATATCAGATGTAAGTATAAGAACTGAAATAAAATTATAAATAAAAATTATAAACAAGAGACTCTGGACTACATGAAGTACTAAAACAGTTTCAGTTATGAAAAAGTTGTCACTTTCGGATCATAATCAATGTTTTGACATCAAATTTAATGAAGAATTTAAAGGAATGCTTAAATGCTGCTTTTTTGAACTTTACACGTTCAATGTTTTAAAATGTTCTAATCATAAAAGCTAAAATGGGAATTATTATTATCATTCTCTCTATCATCCAGCAGCATAACTCATCTCAGGGTCACCCGAGGCCTTTTCTTTTTTCCCAAATGCACATATTTGTCACTGCTATAATTTTATTAGTTACCAGTATTACATTAAAATGCATTAATCATGGGCATAATTATTGTGCAATCAAAGAAAATATGGTGTTTTTGATCTTGTACACTTAATAGAAAAATTCTATGGCAAACCTTAATTATTCCTCTTCGGATACTCCCCCCCCCCCCCCCATTTTACTTGTAAAAAGAGCTCGGAACGATATATAATGATTCAATTTGGGGCTCATTTAAGGTTAAATTCAGCTTCCAGGGTGGGCAAGTGGGAGCCCTAAGAAAGCCAATAAGAGAAGGACCCTCACTGCTTTGTGGCGGCTGCATTGAGCTCTTTCTGGTGATATAATCTTCTGCTTAATCTCAATGGCTCCATTTAACTACAGTGCCTTATCAGGGCTGTATCCACTATTGCTGTTGCCTACTAATTATAGCAGGTGACGAAAGTCTCTTCTTAAAAGCAGAATGCTGCAATATTTGTTGAGACAGCTTCCATTGGCTGCTAGAAAGACTTTCTGATCTTTCTAGTCTCCCAGCCCTCTGAGGGCTCTTTAAGTGTTACTCCAAGCCAGAAAACGTTCCACTGCTCTTTGTGGCCAAGTGCTCTATTTATAACCATCAACAAACTTTCCTGCTCTGACTCCCAGGAACGCGGCGGACAGAGGGGTGACGGAGGTACATTCAGCTTGAGGCTGGAGACAGACAGTCACACTCAGCCTGACAGACACACGCTATACCACAAATGTGACTGACAGAGATAATGTTACTTTAAACAATCAGGTTGTCCCTCTGAAGCTCATGTAAAGTTGTTTGGGCTGTTTTTGAGCTGACGTGTCGCATTAGGATCCGTAAAGCGAGTTAAAGCCATTTTGCTACGATGTGTCTGATGCCCCCCCACCTTATTTCCATCCTCCTCCTTAGCAGCCATCATGAGATCATCCTTGATGTGCTCGGTGCAGTGCTTGCAGGTGCAGTCAAAGAAATACTGCTGCTTAAGCTGCCGTTGCCGCTCGCTGGAAACGTTGAGGAAGTCCACGTAGGCCACCGTCAGCTCCTCCCCTGGGCTGATCTTCCCCAGGGCCCGCAGCTCAATCCTGAGGGAGAGGAAACGGGTGATTTTGGGAAGGGATGCAAGCAGAGGGAGATGGTGCAGGATGATCTTATGGAAATTCCATGAAGACTCAACATTTTGTACCACTGTGTGAAGACGGTGCGTCTGCTGGTGACAATTTGGTGAATCACATTGTCACCTGAATGACCTGCTCATTGCAATGACCTGCTCACTGCAATGACCTGCTCACTGCAATGACCTGCTCACTACAATTCCAAATACTCTGCTTAGACAGAGCAGATACAGCTCTGGAAAAAATTAAGAGACCACAGCAAAATTTCTCAATTTATGGGTATGCACCTGTGTAAAAATATACATTTGTTTGCAAACTCCAATCTGGCCCTTCCCTGCTTCTCATTAATGAAGGGCTTTATTGGTCTTCAGTCCTGCTTCTAGGAGCCTGATACGAACTGTCCTAGCAGTGCACTTCACACATACTTAATGTTTCCCATGCTTTTTGAAGGTCACTTCAGGTCATCCTCTGATTTATGAGGCATTGCTGGATAAGTAAACAGTCATCTCTGCCATTAGAAAGTCGCTTCCACCCTCTACCTGGCTGGTTTCTGGTCATTTCCAGTGTCTCCTGCTTCACACCTTGTTCTTGTGTCCTGTCACGCCCAGCCCCGTTCGAGCCTCCTGTGTGCCACGCCCACCTCGTTACCTCGTGTTCCTACCAGATTGTGATCACCTGTTGCTTGTTTAGTTTAACCTGTCTAGTGTATTTAGTCCTTGTCAGAGTCAGTCTTCCCCAGACTTGTCATTGAATGTCTCGTGTACTTGTCCCGTCTTCATTAAAGACTCGTTTCCCCGTCCTGCTGCGCTGCCTGCCTGCTTTTTGGGCTACCTTGCCGCCTGCTCGCCCGCTCGCCTACTCGTCCATACCCAGACATGACATGTCCTGCTGTCTTAGAAACTTTGAGGCTGGAAGCAGCCTGTTGCTCAGTGTAGCCTCTGCCAGCAGAACCGGAATTAAACCAGGATTTAAAAATGCAGATTTTAAAAATATATAAAGTGGTCTCTTCATTTTTTCCTGAGCTGTATATTTATCTAATAACCAGGGATGGACATAACTTGTATGCAAGTTTGCATTCTTCTTAAAAAAAATCATGTGTGACAATCAGTTGCGGTACCAGTGTAAATGCGTACTTATTTTATATGCATTTGCACTGATATGAAAACAAAATATAATGCATTTTAATCTTTATATGCTAACTCTACTTCATTTGCGGTATACAAGATCCTTTCTTGTTATATCACATAAAATAAGTACACATTTACTTTGTTACCAGAATCGATCGTCGCACGTATCGTTTTCAAAGGTGAATGCCTACTTGCATACCAGTTATGTCCATCCCTGCTAATAACTCATGCGGTTGTCTCAACACCCTCCTGTACATCCCTAGCATCTACGCTAACTCCTGTGCTGGGTTTTCTTGCTGTCATCTGAGCCCTGTCTCTCCTCAGGGTCACACCCATGCCTCATTAGTCGCTTTAGTGTGAGTTATCAGAAGGGCTGTATCAGTTAATTCCATTGGCCAGGGGGTGTGTTTTGGCTCAAACCATGAGACAAGGAGGAGATACCAGTAAGAGCAGAGACCTAGATGGCTTAGTTATTGCTACTAGCAAGCTCCACAGACAAGCAAACAGAGAGAGAGAGAGAGAGAGAGAAGGCAGAATGATCAAATAGCTGCACACAACAACAGGTAGAATGAAAAGCGAGAGAGAAAAGGCAAGAAGTATTTGCTGGCTGGGAAACAGCATGCAGACAAACAAAGGAGAGGAAGCTGGAGACAGCGATGGCGGGACAGACATAATGGTGGACAGGCAGACGAATTAACAGGACAAGCAGCTGCCTTTAGACATGATGGGACAGCTGGCTTGGAGAGACAGATGGGCTTGACTGCTCTGTGGAGGAACACCTGAAAGACCCAAGTCCTTGATTTAAGTGAATGTTACTCTGAAAAGCAGCATCTGGGACTTGACTGCAGGGTGGCAGTGGTGAAATTTCTTGGCAGGTCATTTTACTGCTGTCCAATAACAGAACAATGTACATCATTTGTGGGTGTCAGGGAGCTGCCCTCGATTTCTGAGAGACTTCCAGAACTTCCGAGAGAAGTGGGATGTCTGCTGTTACCACTAGGAGCCAAAAGCTGACAAAAGCTGTTTTTCTTTATCAAATATTATATTGTTAAGTTGTTTTGTTGGGTTTAGCTGAAATATCTGGAGTGGTTGTAATGAACACCTCATCCAACACACTTATTCTATTCCACCATCAAACTTGATTCAATGAACCTTTCCTGAACCCCTAATTTTGACCCTCTGTCTATTTGGTAAGGTGTTCTTGTGACAGAGAACATTCTCAGATGAGAAACTTACAAATGAAAGAAAAACATGGAACAGAAACAATTTTTAAAACAGAAAAGTGACTGTGATTTTTGTGTTACACTCAACTGATATCAGCATGATTAGGTTTTGTTTGGGGGTGTGTGAGGTAGCAGGCTAAATGGGTGGGAACTTTTTTGACCCACCTCCTTTGAGTATGAAATAGAGTGTTCACAGCTGTCTGACTGAAAAACAAAACAAGAGGCAACTGGTTTACAGACACCTAATAGTCCTATACAAGCTCTCCTCTCCCTGTCACACACTCACACACCCGCCACAGGCAACACACTCCCCTCATATTGTTCATTAACCCCACCCAGTGCTCACTACTCTCTCTCACGCACTGGTGCTGCAAAAGCCATCAATTGCTCCTCCAAACATGAAACGGGATCGGACAGGAAGTGAGGCAGGGGTACTCACTTCCCATTGTTGAGGATGACGGTGCAGTTGGGCCAGCAGTCATGGTTGATCAGGCACAGGTTTGGGAAAAGGCCCACCCCTACTGCGTTGAGCCCCCGATGGTCACTCATTGAAAAGCCATTACAGCTAATCTGTAACACAAGTTAATTTGGGAGGAGTGGTGTTTTTATATGAACCAGCCGTACATTAGCTACAGGAAAAATGATTAAAACAAAGAGAAAGGAAAGTCATTCATAAGAGCTAAAAAATTAGACATCAGCGCTGAATCGGTGAAAAGTATTGTGGGTGTTTGTGAAGATAAATAAGTGGTGAGTATCCTGAAGGATTAAAAACAGCACAAACTTCACTGGAACATCATGAACATTTTAAATGTATAAAAGACACATAAAAGTATATATAAGCTGCATGGATGAAGATACAGACCAACCCAAGGACATGGGAGACCTCCTCCACTTTGTGAGGTTTGCTGTAGCGAGGCCAGTAGTCCAGGAAGTTAAGAACATCCACCTTGAGGTCATTCAGGTCTTCTGGGAGTATGTCAGACACGTGATTCTCCAGATCCTCGATGGAGATGAGCTGAGTGTCTGACACAATCCCTCCCTCCTTGTCGACACGCCACAGGATACGAGCCGCAAGCCTTGGCAGTAATACGTGGCAATTTAATACACCAACCTCCATCTATAGCTATTCCCAATGTTTTATTCCAGTTCTATCGTTATTGTCTTCTTATTGGTCGTTTTGACAGATCTACAATTATTACAATGACAACATGTGCCATTTCACCAAATTATAGAACCAATTACAGTGACTAAATACCTTCCTGAAGACTGTTAAAAGCAATGCCACTCCTGGTATCTGAATGAGGTCCACTGTCTTAATGGCTGTAGCTCACTGCTCCACCCCCATCTCTCCCATCTCTGTTCCCTGCATAAACCTGGCCCCTCCTGGCAAGCCCCTCCCTCTGCTATGGCCCTTACCGGATGTTTTCATTGGGCACCTTGCCGTAGGCCTTGATGGCGGCACACTCCAGCTTGTGCTCCTCCCAGGCCTGGCGCTGACACGTGCGGTTGCAGTACTGCGCAAATTTGCACTGACCGCACCGGTGCAGCTTGGGCTGCCGCCGGAAGCAGCTGTGACATACATGTTCAGCCAAGCTGATCAAAGGGGAGAGGAAGAGGAAGAGGGCCTGTTATCTGCTCACATCCCAATAACTTGTTAGTAACACCTCTTCTGAGAAGCTCTCATTACAGTGGCGAGAAACTGACAGATGACAAGTGCAGGCTGCATTCTGTGTGGCCCTTCAGCTGAGATGCTACCCAATCACAACCAACCAGGCAATGAAAAAACATTTACATTTAATTATTAAGCAGTCGGTTTCATCCAAAGTGGCGTGCAAGTGAAAGGACAGGTTAAGGCAGTTCCTGCAGCAAATGAGACAATAACTGAAGTTTTAAAATGTGAGGAAGGGACACTTCTGATAATCCTTTGGCAGATATATACAGACCCAACAAAAATGTAAGAACCAAAGGCTTCTAAGGTCCTTTGGTATTTTAGTCTTTGTCATTTTCTATGTTCTGCTTAGGATTTTCTTGATGCGAAGACCAGCATGCTGATCCACCACCATCCAGGTCTCTTCAGTGGACAGTTAAAGTTAAAAGCACCCATGTCCAACCTAAGCAATCTGTCAATACAACCTTCTAAATGTATCCTAGAAAATGCTACTTGAAATGCTTTCACTTCAAGTTATGTATGAAGAAGGTGCTCAGTCAATAGGCAACATTTCCCATTGTCAGGCAGAAGGAATCTTAGTGAGATACTGCTGTTACCAATAGTCCATAGAAGCACAATAAAGCTTTTTTTTGGGGGGGGGGAGATTCCTCGACTGCTTGTGGACAGATGTGTCACTCTGCCATTTGGCACATAGTATCACTACACACGTCACTTGATCTCCAACCTAAAAATAGGGCAGAGCTGGTGTCGACGTGATTCACAGCAGCAAACTTCAGGTTCTCGTGTCTTCCTAGCAGGAACGAGGCCTTTATCAGGTGGGCTTGCATGTACAATTTATTACAGGGTTAAACAGGGAGAAGTTTTTTTAAATTAAATCCTTCAACATCCGTACGTTTCTTTATTCTCTATCTCACATTTATGTGCCACAAGTTGCGTGGATATGCAAGGCTAATCAAAAACGGATACAGAGACCTGTATGAGGCATTAAATATTTTTCCTATAGCACAGCTCATGTGCAATGCTAGCGTTTCACATTACGAGACAGCAGGTGCCGTCCTGCAGGTACATACATGTCCTGTGATATGAATTTCCATGCAGTACCATGAAACACTTCGGATCTCTGCAAACATTAAAAATGAATTGGTAATTAACCACTGAGATTAATCTTAGAAAGGAATAGGTTGGTTATGGACAGCACCCAATCCTGTGGTAATCTTTATGCTGCCTGTGTTGGGTTTCTGTAAGAGAGAGTAACTATATCGAATCCTAATCAATGGCCATCAGACATGTCTTTCCTTTACCTCACTTGTCAATCAATATTTATCAAATAAAAGTTGAAA